>JAVSCE010015651.1:0-38149 GCA_032199065.1 Smutsia gigantea | reverse complement strand
TTTGAGTCATTTTATTTTATTCTATTGCATAAGATTCCATTCCAATCCAAGTAACTCCATTGCATTCCTTAACATTTCATTCCTTTCAGCAACATTCTGTTCTGTTCCGCAACATTCCATTGCATTCCAAAGTGCTCCTTTCTGTTCCATAACATTCGATTTCATTCCAACACATTATTGCCGTTCTGTTTCAAATATTCCATTCCACTCATTAAAATTTTGTCCTCTTAACGAACATTCCACATAACAGCATAACTTTCAATTCGATTATGCAACATTCCTTTCCAATTCATTCTATTTCCTTCTGTTGCGTAAGATTCCATTCCAATCCAAAAAGTTCCATTCCATTCCTTAAACTTCCATTCCTTTCCCAACATTCCATTCAATTCCACAACTGTCCATTCCTTTCCATTACAAACAATTCATTCCCAACACATTATTCTCTTCTGCTACAAAACATTCGATACCATTCATTAAAATTCGGTTCTATTAATCAAAATTGAGCTTCATAGCATCTCTTTCCATTCGATTACACAGTATTCCTTTCCAGTTCATTCTATTTCATTCTGTTGCATTAATTCCGTTCTAATCAACAAAATGCCATTCCATACTTAACCTCCATTCTTTTCCCCAACATTCTATTCCTTTTAACAACATTCCATTGCCTTCGACAGCATTCAATTCCATTCCTTTCCCCAACATTCTATTACTTTCCACTACCTTCCATTGCATTTCACATCATTCCATTCCACTGCATCACATTCCATTCAACTACACAACACTCCATTACATTCCATAACATTCGATTCCATTCCAAAAATTATGGCAATTCTGTTACCTAACATTCCATTCATTGAAATTCTTTTCTATTAATCAACATTCCCCTTCATAGCATAGCATTCATTCGATTACACAACATCACATTCAGTTGCAAATATTGTATCTCTTTCCATTGCATAGGATTCCAATTCAACCCACAAAATTCCATTGCATTCCTTAAAAATCCATTATTTTCCCCAACGTTCTATTCGTTTCCACAACATGACACTGCCCTCCACAGCAATCCACTCCTTTCCACAACATTCGATTTCCTTCAAAAACTTTATTCTCGATCTGTTGCATAATATTCCATTCCATTCATTAAAATTCAATTCTATTAAGGAACATTCTACTTCATACCACAAAATTCCAATCGAATATACAACGTTCTATTGAATTTCAAATGCTGTTTTTCATTCTATTGCATAAGATTCCATTCAAGTTCATGAAATTCCATTCCACTCCTAAACGTCCCATTGCTTTCCCTAACGTTCTACTTTTCTCCACTACATTCCATTGCATTCCACAATAATCCATTGCATTCCAAATCAATCCATTCCATTCCATTCCATTCTAATCCATTCCAACACATCATTCACATTCTATTACAAAACATTCCATAACATTCTTCAAAATTCGGTTCTATTAATCAACATTGCACTTCATACCTTAACATTCCATTCGATGATACAACATTCCAGTCCATTTAAAACATTCTATTTCATTCCATTCCATAAGATTCCATTCTTATTCACAAAATTACATTCCATTACTTTAACGTCCATTCATTTACCAACATTCTATTCCTTTACACTACATTCCATTGCATTCCACAGCATCCATTCCATTCCTTCACATTCCATTCTATTCCACAAAATTGCACTACATCCCATAACATTCCATTGCATTCGAACACATTATTCCCTTTCTGTTACATGACATTCCATTCCATTCATTAAAATTCGATTCTATTAATCTGCATTCAACTTCATACCATAAAATTCTATTCCAATAAACAACATTCCATTCCATTTCTAACATTGTACTTCATTATGTTGCATAAGTTTCCATTCCAGCCCACAAAATTTCAATTCCTTTCCATACCCTTCATTTCCTTTCTCCAACTGTCTATTCCGTCCCCCTCCATTCCATTCCATTACTTAGCATTCAATTCCATTCCAAGACATTATTCCCCTACTATTACATAATATTCCCTTGATTCAGTACAATTTGTTCTATTAACATTCCATTTCATATCATAATATTCCATTCGACTACACAGAACACCATTCCATTTCAAACACTCTATTTCGTTCTATTACACAGGATTCCATTCCAATCCACAAAATTCCATTCCATTCCTTAACATCCCATTCCTTTCTCCAACGTTCTATTACTTTCCACAACATGGCAGTGCATTCCACAGCATTCCATTCCATTCCTTTCCCCATCATTCTATTCCTTTCCACCACATTCCATTGCATTCTACATCATTCCATTCTATTCCACAACATTCAATTCAGTTCCACAAATTTCCATTACATTCCATAACATTCGATTCCTCTCCAAAACATTATTCCAGTTCTGTTACCTAACATTCCATTCCATTCAATAAAATTCTTTCTATTAATCAACACTCCACTTCATAGCATAGCATTCATTCGATTACACAACATCCCATTCAATTGCAAACATTGTATCTCATTCCACTGCATATGATTCCAATCCAACCCACAAAATTTCATTCCATTCCTTTACCTTCCATTCCTTTCCACAAAGTTCTATTCCTTTCCACAACATGACACTGCATTCCACAGCACTCAATTCCCATCCTTAATGTTCCATTCAATTCCAAAACCTTCCATTCCATTGCATAATATTGATTCCATTCAAACACATTAATCCCTTTCTGTTACCTAACATTCCATTTCACTCTTTGAAACTCGGTTCTATTAATGTGCATTCCAATTCATACCATAACATTCCATTTGATTACACAACATCCCTTTCAATTGCAAACATTGATTCTCATTCCATAACATAAGATTCCTTCCAATCCACAAAATTCCTTTCCATTCCTTCAACGTCAATTCCTTTCCACAGCTTTCTATTGTTTTCCACAACATTCTATTGCATTCCAAAGCATTCCTTTTGTGTCCACATATTCCATTCAATTAAACAACATTTCACTTCATACCATAACATTCCAATCTAAAATACAGCATTCTATTCCATTTCAACTACTGTATTTCATTCTATTGCATCAGATTTCACTCCAATCCACGAAATTCCATTACATTTCTTAACCTTACATTGCTTTCCCTCACATTCTCTTCCTATCCAGAACATTCCATTGCATTCCATAGCATTCCATTCCATTCCGTTACATTCCACTCAATTCCACAACCTTCCATTCCATTCCAAAACATTCCAATCCTTTCCATTCCATTTGATTACGTTCCAAAACATAATTCCAATTCCTTTACAGAGCATTCCATACCATTCTTCAAAACTCAGTTCTATTAATCAACATTGCACTTCATACCATCACATTCAATTCGATTATACAACATTCCATTCCATTTCAATCATTCTATTTTATTCTATTGCATAAGATTCAATTCCAATCCAAATAATTCCATTGCATTCCTTAACATTTCATTCCTTTCAGTAACATTCTGTTCTTTTCCGCAACATTCCATTGCATTCCAAAGCATTCCATTCCATTCCATAACATTCGATTTCATTCCAACATATTATTGCCTTTCTGTTGCATAAGATTCCATTCCAATCCACAAAATTCCATTGCATTCCTTAAAATTCCATTCCTTTCCCCAACGTTCTTTTGATTTCCACAACATGACACTGCATTCCACAGCATTCCACTCAATTCCATAACATTCAATTTCCTTCAAAAACATTATTCTCGATCTGTTACATAATATTCCACTCCATTCATTAAAATTCAATTCTATTAAGCAACATTCTACTTCATACCAGAAAATTCCCATCGAATATACAACATTCTATTGAGTTTCAAATGCTGTTTTTCATTCTATTGCCTAAGATTCCATTAGAATTCACAAAATACCTTTCCTCTCCTAAACGTCCCATTGCTTTCCCTAACGTTCTACTTTTTTCCACTACATTCCATTGCATTCCACAATATTCCATTGCATGCCAAATCATTCCATTCCTTTCCATTCCAGCACATCATTCCCACTCTTTTACAAAACATTCCATAACATTGTTCAAAATTCGGTTCTATTAATCAACATTGCACTTCATACCATAACATTCCAATCGATGATACAACATTCCAGTCCATTTAAAACATTCTATTTGATTCCATTCCATAAGATTCCATTCCTATTCACAAAATTTCATTCCATTACTTTAACGTCCATTCCTTTACCAAGATTCTATTGCTTTACACTACATTCCATTGCATTCCACAGAATCCATTCCATTCCTTCACATTCCATTCAATTCCACAATATTGCACTGCACTCCATTGCATTCGAACAATTATTCCCTATCTGTTACTTAACATTCCATTGCATTCATTAAAATTCGATTCTATTAATCTACATTCAACTTCATACAATAAAATTCTATTCGAACAAACAACATTCCATTCCATTTCAAACATTGTATTCATTACGTTGCATAAGTTTCCAGTCCAGGCCACAAAATTCCAATTCCTTTCCATACCCTTCAATTGCTTTCTCCAACTGTCTATTCCGTTCCTCTACATTCCATTCCATCCCTTAACATTCAATTCCATTCCGAGATATTATTCCCCTACTATTACATAATATTCCCTTGATTCAGTAAAATTTGTTCTATTAACATTCCAATTCATATCACAATATTAAATTCGATTACACAGAACACCATTCCATTTCTACCACTCTATTTCGTTCTACTACACAGGATTCCATTCCAATCCACAAAATACCATTCCATGCCCTAACATCCCATTCCTTTCCCCAATGTTCTATTACTTTCAACAACATGCCAGCGCATTCCACAGCATTCCATTCCATTCCGTTCCCCAACATTCTATTCCTTTCCACTACATTCCATTTCACTGTACATCATTCCATTCTATTCCACAACATTTAATTCAGTTCCACAACATTCCATTCCATTCCATAAAATTCGATTCCACTCCAGCACATTATTCCAGTTATGTTACCTAACATTCCATTCCATTCATTTAAATTCTTTCTATAATTCAACATTCCACCTCATAGCAAAGCATTCATTCGATTACACAACATCCCATTCAATTGCAAACATTGTATCTCATTCCACTGCATAGGATTCAAATCCAACCCACAAAACTCCATTCCATTCATTTACTTTCCATTCCTTTCCCTAAAGTTCTATTCCTTTCCACAACATGACACTGCATTCAACAGCACTCAATATCATTCCTTAACATTTCATTCAATTCCAAAACCTTCAATTCCATTACATAAAATTGATTAAATTCAAACACATTAATCCCATTCTGTTACCTTACATTCCATGCCATTCTTTGAAATTCGGTTCTATTAATGTGCATTCCACTTCATACCATAACATTCCATTTGATTACACAACATCCCTTTCAATTGCAAACATTGAATCTCATTCCATTGCATAAGGTTCCCTTCCAATCCACAAAATTCCTTTCCATTCCTTCAACGTCCATTCCATTCCCCAGCTTTCTATTGCTTTCCACAACATTCTATTGCATTCCACAGCATTCCATTCCTGTCCACAATATTCCATTCAATTCCACAACATTCTACTTCATAGCATAACCTTCTAATCTAATATGCAGCATTCTATTCAATTTCAAATATTGTATTTCATTCTATTGCATCAGATTCCTTTCGAATCCACGAAATTTCATTGCATTACTTAAACTTACATTGCGTTCCCTCACATTCTATTCCTATCCAGAACATTCCATTGCATTCCACAGCATTCCATTCAATTCCGTTACATTCCACTCAATTCCACAACATTTCATTTCATTCCTTTCCATTCCATTTGATTCCATTCCAAAACATAATTCCAATTCCTTTACAAAACATTCCATACCTTTCTTCAAAGTTCAGTTCTATTAATCAACATTGCACTTCATACCGTAACATTCAATTCGATTATACAATATTCCATTCCATTTAAATCATTCTATTTTATTGTATTGCATAAGATTCCATTCCAATCCCAGTAATTCCATTGCATTCCTTAACATTTCGTTCCTTTCAGCAACACTCTGTTCCTTTCCGCAACATTCCATTGCACTCCATAGCATTCCATTCCATTCCATAATGTTCAATTTCATTCCAACACATTATTGCTCTTCTGTTGCAAACATTACATTCCATTCTTTAAAATTTTGACCTCTTAATAAACATTCCACTTCATAGCATAACATTCCATTCGATTACGCAACATTCCTTTCCAATTCATAATATTTCATTGTGATGAATAAGATTCCATTCCAATCCAAAAAATTCCATTCCATTCCTTAAACTTCCATTCCTTTCCCAACATTCCATTCAATTCCACAACATTCCATTCCTTTCCATTCCATACATTTCATTCCCAAAACATTGTACCCCTTCTGCTACAAAACATCGATAACATTCTTTAAAATTCGGTTCTATTCATCAATATGCCCCTTCATAGAATAACTTTCAATTCTATTACACAACATTCTTCTCCAATTCATTCTATTTCATTCTGTTGCATAAGATTCCATTCCAATCGACAAAATTCCATTCTATTCCTTGACCTTCAAATGTTTTCCCCAATATTCTCTTCCTTTCCACTACTTTCCCATGCAATCCATAGCAGTCCATACCATTCCCTAACATTCTATTCCATTCCAACACTTTATTCCAATTCTGTTACAAAACATTCAATACCATTCATTAACATTCGTTCTATTAATCTACATTCCCCTTCATAGCATAACATTCTGTTTGATTACACAACATTCCATTCCATTTCAATTATTCTATTTGATTCTGTTGCATAAGATTCCGTTCAAGTCCACAAAATTATATTCCATTCCTTAACCTCCCATTCCTTTCCGGTGCATTCTATTCCTTTCCACAAAATGCTATTGAATTACACAGCATTCCATTCCATTCCTTAAGATTCCATTCAATTCCACAACATTCAATTCAATTGCATAACACTGATTCCATTCAAACACATTATTCCCATTCTGTTACATAACATTCCATTCCATTCCTTGAAATTCGGTTCTATTAATCATCATTCCACTTCATACCATAACATTCCATTTGATTACACAACATCCCATTTAATTGAAAACATTGTATCTCATTCCATTGCATAAGATTCCATTCCAATTCCTAAAATTCCTTTCAATTTTTTCACCCTCCATTAATTCCCCAAGTTTCTATTGCTTTCCACAACATTCCATTGCATTCCACAGCATTTCCTTCTTGTCCGTAGCTCTCCACTCAATTCCACAACATTCCATTCCATTCCATAACATTCAATTCCATACCAAAACTTTATTCTCGTTCTGTTACATAAGACTCCGTTCCTTTCATTATAATTCATTTCTGTTAATCAACATTCCACTTCATCCCATTACATTCCTTTCAATTACACAACATTCCATTCCATTTCAAACATTCTATTTCAATCTATTGCATAAGATTACATTCCAATCCACAAAATTCCATTCCTTTCCTTAACATATCATTCCATTCTGCAACATTCCATTGCATTCCACAGCGTTCCATTCCATAACATTCGATTCCATTCCAACACATTATTCCCGTTGTGTTCCATAACATTCTATTCCATTTCTTAAATTAGGTTCTACTAATCAACATTCCACCTCATAGCCTAAAATTCCATTCGATTGCACAACATTCCTTTCCAATTCAAAAATTTATTGCATTCTGTTGCATAAGATTCCATTCCAATCCAAAAAATTCTATTCCATTCCTGAACCTTCCATTCCTTCAGCCAACAGTCTCTTCCTTTCCACAACATTCCATTGCATTCCACAGCATTCCATTACATTCCTTAACATTCCATTCAATTCCAGAACATTCAATTCCATTCCGTGACATTTGTATCCAGCCAAACACATTATTCCCGTTGTGTATCCTAAAATTCCATTCCATTCATTAAAATTCTTTTCGACTAATCAGCAATCCCCTTCATACCATAAAATTCCATTTGATTACACAATATTCCATTCCATTTCGATGATTTTATTTCATTCTATTACATAAGATTGTATTCCAATCCACAAAATTCCATTCTGTTCCTAAACCTTCCATTCCTTTCCCCTACATTCTATTCCTTTCCACAACATTCCATTGCACTGCACAGCATTGTATTCCATTCCATAATATTCGATTCAACTCCACCACGTTCTGTTCCATTCCATAGCATTCCATTCAATTGCAACACATTATTCCTATTCACTTAGAAAGCAATCAATACCATTCATTAAAATTCTGTTCTATTGATCAACATTCCCCTTCATACCATAACATTCCATTCGAATACACAACATTCTATTCAATTGATTCTACTTCATAAGATTCCATTCCAACCCAAAAAATTCCATGCCATTCCTTAACATTTCATTCCTTTCCCAAACATTCCATTGTATTCCAAAACATTCCATTTCATTCCATAACATACGACTATATTCCAACACATTATTCCCATTCTGTTGCATAAAATATCATTCCATTCATTCAAATTTTGTCCTCTTAATGAACATTCCACTTCATAGCATAACATTCCCTTCAATTACGCAACATTCCTTTCCAATTCATTCTCTTTCATTCTGTTGCATAAGATTCCATTCCAATCCAAAAAATTCCATTCCATTCCTTAAACTTCCATTTCTTTCCCAACATTCCATTCAATTAAACAACATTCCATTCCATTTCATTCCATACAATTCATTCCCAACACATTATTCCCGTTCTGATACAAAACATCAATACCATTCATTAAAATTCGGTTCTATTCATCAAAATTCGCCTTCATAGCATAACGTTCCATTCTATTACACAACATTCCTTTCCAATTCCTTCTATTTCATTCTGTTGCATAAGATTCCATTCCAATCGACAAAATTCCATTCTATTCCTTGACCTGCCAATGCTTTCCCCGATGTTCTCTTCCTTTCCACTGCTTTCCATTGCAATCCACAGCATTCCTTTCCATTCCATAACATAGCATTCCATTCCATTCCAACACTGTATTCCAATTCTGTTACAAAACATTCAATACCATTCATTAAAATTCGGTTTTATTAATCTACATTCCCCTTCATAGCATAACATTCTATTTGATTACACAACATTCCATTCCATTTCAATTATTCTATTTCATTCTGTTGCATAAGATTCCATTCCAGTCCACAAAATTCCATTGCAATCATTAAACTTCCATTCCTTTCACGTGCGTACTATTCATTTCCACAACATGCCATTGAATTCCACAGCATTCCATTCCATTCCTTAAGGTTCCATTCAATTCCACAACATTCAGTCCAATTGCATAACATTGATCCCATTCAAACACATTATTCCCATTCTGTTACATAACATTCCATTACATTCCTTGAAATTCGGTTCTATTAATCAACATTCCACTTCATACCATAACATTCCATTTGATTACACAACATCCCATTTAATTGAAAACATTGTATCTCATTCCATTGCATTAGATTCCATTCCAATTCATAAAATTGCCTTCAATTATTTCACCCTCAATTAATTCCCCACGTTTCTATTGATTTCCACAAGATTCCATTGAATTCCACAGCATTCCATTCTTGTCCATAGCATTCCATTCAATTCCACAACAATCCGTTCCATTCCATAACATTCAATTCCATACCAAAACGTTATTCTCTTTCGGTTACCTAACAATCCGTTCCTTTCATTATAATTCTTTTCTGTTAATCAACATTCCAATTCATCCCATTAGATTCCATTCGATTACCCAGCATTCCATTCTATTTCAAACATTCTATTTCAATCTATTGCATAAGATTCCATTCCAATCCACAAAATTCCATTCCATTCCTTAACATATCATTCCTTTGCCCAACATTCTACTCCATTCTGCAACATTCCATTGCATTCTTCAGCATTCCACCTCCATTCCATTCCATAACATTCGATTCAATTCCAACACATTATTCCCGTTGTGTTGCATAACATTCAATTCCATTCGTTAAATATGGTTCTATTAATCAACATTCCACCTCATAGCCTAAAATTCCATTCGATTACACAATATTCCTTTTGAATTCAAACATTTTATTTCATTATGTTGCATAAGATTCCATTCCATTCCAAAAAATTATTTTCCATTCCTTAATCTTCCATTCCTTTCCCCAACATTCTCTTCCTTTCCACAACATCCCATTGCATTCCACCGCATTCCCTTCCATTCCAGAACATTCCATTCAGTTCCACAACATTCCATTCCATTCCATAATATTTGTTTCATTTCCAACACATTATTCCAGCTCTGTTACATAACATTTCATTACATTCATTTAAATTGTGTTCTATTATTCAACATTCCCCTTCATACCATAACATTCTGTTCGATTACACAACATTCCATTCCATTTGAAACACTCTTTTCCTTCTACTGCATACTATTCCATTGCAATCTTCAAAGTTCCTTTCCACTTCTTAAACTTCGATTCCTTTCCCCAATGCTCTATTCCTTTCCACTACATTCCATTACATTCCTTAACATTCAATTCAATTCCACAACATTCAATTTCATTCTGTAACATTTGTTTCCAGCCAAACACAATATTCCCGTTCTGTAACCTAACATTCCATTCCATTCATTAAAATTCTCTCCTACTAATCAACAATCCCCTTCATACCATAACATTCTATTTGATTACACAACATTTCATTCCATTTTAATTATTTTACTTCATTCTATTTTATAAGATATCATTCCAATCCACAAAATTCCATTCTATTCCTTAACGTTCCATTCTTTCCCCGACATTGTATTCCGTTCCACAACATTTCATTGCAATGCACAGCATTGTATTCCATTCCATAATATTACATTCAATTACGCCACATTCTGTTCCATTCCATAGCATTCCATTCCATAACATTCCATTCCATTGCAACACATTATTCCTATTCAGTTAGAAAACAATCAATACCATTCATAAAAATGCTGTTCTATTGATCAACATTCCCCTTCATACCATAACATTCCATTCGAATAAACAACGTTCTATTCAATTCATTCTACCTCATGAGACTCCATTCCAATCCAAAAAACTCCATTCCATTCCTTAACATATCTTTCCTTTCCCCAAAATTCCATTGCATTCCACAACATTCCTTTCCATTCCATAACTTCCATTGCATTCCAAAATTTCAATTCCATTCCATAACCTTCGACTCCATTCCAACACATTATTCCCTTTCTGTTGCATAACATTCCATTCCATTCATTAAAATTTTGTCCTCTTAATGAACATTCCACTTCATACCATAACATTCCTTTCGATTACACAACATTCCTTTCCAATTCAATCTATTTCATTCTGTTACATAAGATTCCATTCCAATCCAAAAAATTCCATTCCGTTCCTTAAACTTCCATTCCTTTCCCAACATTCCATTCAATTCCACAATATTCCATTCCTTTACTTTCCATACAATACATTCCCAACACATTATTCCCGTTCTGCTACAAAACATGAATACCATTCATTAAATTTCGGTTCTATTCATCAAATTTCACCTTCATAGCATTACTTTCCATTCTATTACACAACATTCCTTTCCAATTCATTCTATTTCATTCTTTTGCATAACAATCCGTACCAATCCACAAAATTCCATTCTTTTCCTTTACCTTCCAAGCTTTCCCCAAAGTTCTCTTCCTTTCCACTACATTCCATTGCAATCCACAGCATTCCATTCCATTCCATAACAATCTATTCCATTCCAACACTTTATTCCAATTCTGTTACAAAGCATTCAATACCATTTATTAAAATTCGATTCCATTAATCTACATTCCCCTTCATAGCATAACATTCTATTTGATTACAAAACATTCCATTCCATGTCAATTATTCTATTTCATTCTGTTGCATAAGATTAAATTTCAGTCCACAAAATTCCATTCCATTCTTTAACCTCCCATTTTTTTCCCGAACATTGTATTCCTTTCCACAACATGCCATTGAATTCCACCACATTCCATTCCATTCGTTAAGGTTCCATTCAATTCCACAACATTCAATCCAATTGCATAACATTGGTTTCATTCAAACACATTATTCCCATTCTGATACATAACATTCCATTCCATTCCTTGAAATTCGGTTCTATTAATCAACATTCCACTTCATACCATAACATTCCATCTGATTACACAACATCCCATTTAATTGAAAACATTGTATCTCATTCCATTGCATAAGATTCCATTCCAATTCATAAAATTGCTTTCAATTTTTTCACCCTCCATTCATTCCCCATGTTTCTATTGCTTTCCACAACATTCCATTACATTTCACAGCATTCCATTCTTGTCCATAGCATTCCATTCAATTCCACAATATTCCATTCCATTCCATAGCATTCAATTCCATACCAAAACATTATTCTCATTTTGTTACCTACATTTCCGTTCCATTCATTGTAATTCTTTTCTGTCAGGCAACATTCCACTTCATCCAATTACATTCCATTCGATTACACACCATTCCATTCTATTTCAAAAATTCTATTTCAATCTATTGTGTAAGATTCCATTCCAATCCAGAAACTTCCATTCCATTCCTTAACATATCATTCCTTTCCCGAACATTCTATTCCATTCTGCAACATTCCATTGCATTCAACAGCATTCCACTCCATTCCATTCCATAACATTCGATTCCATTCCAACACATTATTCCTGTTGCGTTCTGTAACATTCCATTCCATTCGTTAAATTTGGTTCTATTAATCAACATTCCACCTCATAGCCTAAAATCTCATTCGATTACACAACATTCCTTTCCAATTCAAACAATTTATTTCATTCTTTTGCATAAGATTCCATTCCAATCCAAAAAATTCCTTTCCATTCCGTAACCATCCATTTTTTTCCGCAACATTCTGTTCTTTGCACAACATTCCATTGCATTCCACCGCATTCCCTTCCATTCCAGAACATTCCATTCAGTTCCACAGCATCCCATTCCATTCCATAATATTTGGTTAATTTTTAACACATTATTCCCCTTCTGTTACATAATATTCCATTCCATTCATTGAAATTCTGTTCTATTATTCAACATTCCCCTTCATACCATAACATTCTGTTCGATTACACAACATTCCATTCCGTTTGAAATACTCTTTTTCCTTTACTGCATACTATTCCATTGCAATCCACAATGTTCCATTCCACTCCTTAAACTTCCGTTACTTTCCCCAATGCTCTATTCTTTTCCACTACTCTCCATTGCATACCACAGTATTCCATTACATTCCTTAACATTCCATTCAATTCCACAACATTCAATTCCATTCCATATCATTTGTTTCCAGCCAAACATATTTTTCCCATTCTGTAACCTAACATTATATTCCATTCATTAAAGTTCTTTTTGAATAATCAATAATCCCCTTCAAACCATAACATTCCATTTGATTACACAACATCCCATTTAATTGAAAACATTGTATCTCATTCCATTGCATAAGATTCCATTCCAATTCATTAAATTCCTTTCAATTTTCTCACCCTCCATTCAATCCCCATTATTCTATTGTTTCCACAACATTCCATTACAATCCACAGCATTCCATTCTTGTCCATAGCATTCCATTCAATTCCAAAATATTCCATTCCATTCCATAACATTCAACTCCATACCAAAACATTATTCTCATTCTGTTACATAACATTCCATTCCATTCATTATAATTCTTTTCTGCCAGTCAACATTCCACTTCATCCAATTACATTCCATTCGATTACACACCATTCCATTCTATTTCAAAAATTCTATTTCAATATATTGCGTAAGATTCCATTCCAATCAATAAACTTCCATTCCATTCCTTAACATATCATTCCTTTCCCCAACATTCTATTACATTATGCAACATTCCATTGCATTCCACAGCATTCCACTCCATTCCATTCCACAACATTCGATTCCATTCCAATACATTATTGCCGTTGTGTTCTGTAACATTCCATTCCATTCGTGAAATTGGGTTCTACTAATCAACATTCCACCTCATAGCCCAAAATTCCATTCGATTACACAACATTGCTTTCGAATTCAAACATTTTATTTCATTCTGTTGCATAAGATTCCATTATAATCCAAAAAATTATTTTCCATTCTTTAACCTTCCATTCCTTTCCCCAACATTCTCTTCCTTTCCACAACAGTCCATTGCATTCCACTGAATTCCCTTCCATGCCAGAACATTCCATACAGTTCCACAACATTCCATTCCATTCCGTTACATTCGATTACTTTAAAAACACATTATTCCCGTTCTGTTGCATATCATTGCATTCCATTCATTAAAATTTCATCCTATTAATCAACATTCCACTTCATAGCATTACATTCCGTTTGATTACACCACATTCCTTTCCAATTCATTCTATTTCCTCCTTTTACATAAGATTCCATTGCAATCCAAATATTCCATTCCATTCATTAACCTCCCATTGATTTCCCTAACTTTCTATTCCTTCCCTCAACATTCCGTTGCATTCCCCATCATTTGATTCTATTCCATAACATTCCATTCAATTCCAAAACATTCCATTTCATTCCACAACATTCAATTCCATTCCAAAATATTAATCACGTTCTGTTACCTAACATTCCATTCCATTCTTCAAAATTCGGTTCCATTAATCAACATTCCACTTCATACCATAACGTTCAATTCCATGTCACAATATTCCATTCCTCTTAAAACATTCTCTTGCATAACATTCCACTCAAGTCCACAAAATTCCATTTCATTCCATAACCTTCCATTCCTTTCCTCAATGTTCTATTCTATTCTACAAAATTCCATTGCATTCCACAGAATGTCATTCCATTAGATAACATTCCATTCAATGCCACAAAAGTCCATACCACTCCATAACATTCAATTCATTCCCAACATATTATTCCCAATCTGTTCCATAACATTATATTCCATTCTTTAAAATTCGGTTCTACAGCTCTACATTCTACTTCAGCCCATAACATGCCATTAGTTTACACCACATTCCATTCCATTTCAAACATTCTTTTTCATTCTATTGCATAAGATTCCATTCCAAACCACAAAATTCCATTTCATTCCTTATCCTCCCATTCCTTTGCCCAAAATTCTATTCCTTTCCCCACCTTCAATTCCATTCCACAGCATTCTATTCAAATCCACAATATTCCATTCCATTCCTTACTTTCGATTCCATTCCAACAGATTACTCCCGTTCAATTACATAACATTCCATTGATTCAGTAAAATTTGGTTCTGTTAATTAACATTCCAATTCATACCATAACATTCCATTCGATTACACAGAACACCATTGCATTTCAACCATTTTATTTCGTTCTATTGCATATGATTCCATTCCAATCCACAAAATTCCATTCTATTCCTTGACCTTCCAATGCTTTCCCCAATGTTCTATTCCTTTCACTACTTTCCATTGCCTTTCACATCCTTCCATTCCATTCCGTAACATTCCATTCCATTCCATAACTTTGAATTCCTTTCAAACACCTTATTCCTGCTCTGTTACCTAACATTCCATAACTTTCTTTAAATTCGGTTTCATTAATCAACATTCCACTTCATACCATAACATTCAATTCCATTTCACAATCTTCCATTCTTCTTAGAACATTCTATATCATTCTATTGTATAACATTCCATCCCAGTCCACAAAATTCCATTTCATTCCATAACTTGCATTCCGTTCCTCAACATTCTATTCTTTTCAACATTCCATTGCATTCCACAGAATTTCATTCCTTCAGATAACATTCCATTCAATACCAAAATATTCCATAACAATCAACTCATTCATAACACATTATTCACAATCTGTTACATAACATTCCATTCCATTCATTAAAATTCGGTTCTACTACTCTACATTCCACATGAGCCCATAACATGCCATTAGATTCCACCACATTCCATTCCATTTCAAACATTCGATTTCATTCTATTATCTAAGATTCCATTCCAAATCACAAAATTCCATTTCATTCCTTAACCTCCCTTTCTTTCCCCAAAATTCGATTCCTTTTCCCCACATTCAATTCTATTCCACAGCATTCCATTCGAATCCACAGTATTCCATTCAATTTATTACATTCGATTCCATTCCAACAGATTACTCCCGTTCTATTACATAACATTCCATTGATTCAGTAAAATTTGGTTCTATTAATTAACATTCCAAATCATACCATAATATTCCATTCAATTACACAGAGCACCGTTCCATTTCAACCATTCTATTTCGTTCTATTGCATAGGATTCCATTCCAATCCACAAAATTCCACTCTATTCCTTGACCTTCCAATGCTTTCCCCAATGTTCTCTTCCTTTCACTACTTTCCATTGCCTTTCACATCATTCCATTCCATTCCTTAACTTTGAATTTCTTTCAAACACCTTATTCCTGTTCTGTTACCTAACATTCCATAACATTCTTTTAAATTCGGTTCTATTAATCAACATTCCACTTCATACCATAACATTACATTCGATTACACAACATTCCTTTCCACTGCAAACATTCTAGTTCATTCCATTGCATAAGATTCCATTCCAATTCACAAAATTCCATTCCATTCCTTTAACTTCCATTCCTCCACCAACACACTATTGCTTTCCACAACATTTCATTCTATTCCACAGCGTTCCAAATCCATTCCACAACAGAGCCTTCGATTCCATAACATTCGACTCCTTTCGATCATGTTATTCCGATTATTACCTAACATTCCATTCCATTCTTCAAAATTTACTTCTATTAATAAACATTCCTCTTCATATCATAACATTCCATTCAATTACACAACACTCCTTTCCATTTAAAATATTCCATTCAATTCTATTGCATAATATTCCATTCCATCCCACAAAATTCTATTCCATTACTTCACCCTCAATTCCTTTCCCCAAATTTCTATTGCTTTCCACAACATTCCATTGCATTCCAGAGCATTGCATTCCTCACCATAACATTCCCTTCAATTACACATTCCATTCCATTCCATAAATTTCGATTCCATTCAAACACATTATTCCCGTTCTTTCACCTAACATTCCATTCCATTCCTTAATATTCAGTTCTATTAATCAATATTCCAATTCATAGCATAACATTCCATTCCATTTCACAGCATCCCATTCCATTTCAAACATTCTATTTCATTCTATTGCATAAGATTCCATTGCAATCCACAAAATTACATTCCATTCCGAAACATTTCCCCACATTCCATTCCATTCCACAACACTGCATTACATTCATAACATTCCATTCGATTCCATAACGTTCAATTCTTTCCTCAACCTTCCTTTGCATTCTCAGTATTCCGTTCCATTCCATAACTTTCCATTGCATTCCAAACTTTCCATTACATTCCATGACATTCGATTCCATTCCAACATATTATTCCCTTACTGTTGCATAAAATTCCATTCCATTCATTAAAATTTGGTCCTATTAATCAACATTCCACTTCACAGCATAACATTCCATTCGATTACACAACATTCCTTTCCAATTCATTCTATTTCATTCTGTTTCATAAGGTTCCATTTTAATCCACCAAATTACATTCCACTCCTTAACCTTCCATTTCTTTCCCTGACATTCTATTCCCTTCAACAACATTCAATTGCATTCCACAGCATTCTATTTGATTCTATTGCATATGATTCCATTCCAATCCACAAAATTCCATTCTAGATCTTCCAATGCTTTCCTCCTATGTTCGATTCCTTTCCACTACTTTCCATTGCATTGCACAGCATTCCATTCCATTCCATTACGTTCTATTCCATTACAACACTTTATGCCAATTCTGTTACAAAACATTCAATATCATTCATTAAAATTCAGTTCTATTAATCAACATTCCCCTTCATACCGTAACATTCCATTCCATTACACAACATTCCATTCCATTTCAAACATTCTATTTCATTCTATTGCATAAGATTCCATTGCAATCCACAAAATTCCATTCCATTCCGTATCATTTCCCCACATTCCATTCAATTCCACAGCACTGCATTCCATTCCATAACATTCCATTCAATTCCATAACGTTCGATTCTTTCCGTAACATTCCTTTGCATTCCACAGCATTCCATTCCATTCCATAACGTTCTATTCCATTCCAACACTTTATTCCAATTGTTACAAAACATTCAATACCATTCATTAACATTCAGTTCTATTAATCAACATTCCCCTTCATACCATAACATTCCATTCGATTACACAACATTCAATTCCATTTCAAACATTCTATTTCATTCTATTGCATAAGATTCCAATTAAATCCTCAAAATTCCATTCCATTCCGTACCTTTACCCAACATTCCATTCCATTCCACAGCATTGTATTCCATTCCATAACATTCCATTAAAATCCATAACATTCAATTCCTTTCCTCAACATTCAATTGCATTCCACAGCATTCCATTCCATTCAGTAAAATTCCATTGCATTCCAACATATTCCATTCCGTTCTGTTACATTCGATTCCTTTCCAACACATTATTCCCGTTCTGTTGCATAACATTGCATTCCATTCATTAAAATTTCATCCTATTAATCAACATTCCACTTCATCGCATAACATTCCATTTGATTACACCACATTCCTTTCCAATTCATTCTATTTCCTTCTTTTGCATAATATTCCATTGCAGTCCATATATTCCATTCCATTCATTAACCTCCCATTGAATTCCCTAACTTTCTATTCCTTCCCTCAACATTCTGTTGCATTCCCATTATTCGATTCTATTCCTTAACATTCCATTCAATTCCACACCATTCCATTTCATTCCATAACATTCAATTCCATTCCAAAATATTAATCACGTTCTGTTATCTAACATTCCATTCCAGTCTTCAAAATTTGGTTTCACTAATCAACATTCCACTTCATACTATAATGTTCAATTCCATTTCACAATATTCCATTCCTCTTAAAACGTTCTATTTCATTCTATTGCATAACATTCCATTTCATTCCATAACCTTCCATTTCTTTCCTAAACATTCTATTCTTTTCCACAATATTCCATTGCATCCCACAGAATTTCATTCCATTACATAACATTCCATTTAATTACACAACATTCCATACCATTCCATAACATTCAACTCATTCCGAACACATTATTCCAATCTGTTACATAACATTCCATTCCATTCATTAAAATTCGGTTCTACTACTCTGCATTCCACATCAGCCCATAACATGCCATTAGATTACACCACCTTCCATTCCATTTCAAACATTCTTTTTCATTCTATTGCATAAGATTCCATTCCAAACCGCAAAATTCCATTTCATTACTTAACCTCCCATTCCTTTCCCCAAAATTCGATTCCTTTCCCCACGCTCAATTCCATTCCACAGCATTCCATTCAAATCCACAACATTCCATTCCATTCCTTACATTCGATTTCATTCCAACAGATTAATCCCATTCTATTACATAACATTCCATTGATTCAGTAAAATTTGGTTCTTTTAACTAACATTCCAATTCATACCATAACATTCCATTCCAATTACACAGAACACCATTCCATTTCAACCATTCTATTTCGTTCTATTGCATACGATTCCATTCCAATCCACAAAATTCTATTCTATTCCTTGACCTTCCAATGCTTTCCCACATGTTCTATTCCTTTCACTACTTTCCTTGCCTTTCACATCATTCCATTCCATTCCGTATCATCCCATTCCGTTCCATAACTTTGAATTCCATTCAAACAACTTATTCCTAAGATTCCATACCTTTCTTTAAAATTCGGTTCTATTAATCAACATTCCACTTCATACCATAACACTACATTCGATTACACAACATTCCGTTCCATTGCCAATATTCTAGTTCATTCCTTTGCATAAGATTCCATTTCAGTGCACAAAATTCCGTTCCATTCCTTTAACTTCCTTTCCTGTACCAACACACTATTGCTTTCCACAACATTCCATTCCATTTCACAACATAGCATTCCCTTCCATAACATTCGACTCCATTCGAACATGTTATTCCGATTATTACCTAACATTCCATTCCATTCTTCAAAATTCGGTTCTATTAATCAACATTCCTCTTCATACGATTCCATTCCATTCCAATACACAACACTCCTTTCCATTTAAAACATTCTATTCAATTCTACTGCATAACATTCCATTCCATCCCACAAAATTCTATTCCATTCCTTCTCCCTCCATTCCTTTCCCCAAATTTCTATTGCTTTCCACAACATTCCTTTGCATTACAGACTATTCCTTCCTGTCCATAACATTCCCTTCAATTCCACATTCCATTCCATAATTTTCGATTCCATTCTCACACATTATTCCCATTCTTTCACCTAACATTCCATTCCATTCTTTAATATTCACTTCTATTAATCAACATTCCAATTCATAGCATAACATTCCATTCCATTTCACAGCATCCCATTCCATTCAAATGTTCTATTTCATTCTAATGCATAAGATTCCATTGCAATCCACAAAATTCCATTCCATTCCGTAACATTTCCCCACATTCCATTCCATTCCACAACAATGCATTCCATTCCATAACATTCCATTCAATTCCATAACGTTTGATTCCTTTCCTCAACATTCCGTTGCATTCCTCAGTATTCCATTCCATTCCACAACTTTCCATTGCATTCCAAAACTTTCCATTACATTCCATGATATTCGATTCCATTCCAACATATTATTACCTTTCTGTTCTATAACATTCCATTCCATTCATTAAAATTTGGTCCTGTTAATGAACATTCCACTTCATAGCATAACATTCCATTCGATTACACAACATTCCTTTCCAATTCATTCTATTTCATTCTGTTTCATAAGATTCCACTCCAATCCTCAGAATTCAATTCCATTCCTTAACCTTCCATTGCTTTCCCTAACATTCTATTCCCTTACTCAACATTCAATTGCATTCCACAGCATTCTATTTCATTCTGTTGCATAGGTTTCCATTCCAATCCACAAAATTCCATTCTATTCCTTGACCTTCCAATGCTTTCCCTATGTTCGATTCTTTTCCACTACTTTCAATTGCATTCCACAGCATTCCATTCCATTCCAGAACATTCTATTCCATTACAACACCTTATGCCAATTCTTTTACAAAACATTCAATATCATTCATTAAAATTCAGTTCTATTAATCAACATTCCCCTTCATACCGTAACATTCCATTCACTTAAATAACATTCAATTTTATTTCATACGTTCTATTTCGTTCTATTGAAAAGGATTCCATTCCAATCCAGAAAATTCCATTCTCTCCTTGACCTTCCAACCCTTTCCCCAACGTTCTATTCCTTTACACTACTCTCAATGGCATTCCACATCATTGCATTCCATTTCGTAATATTCCATTCAATTCCGCAACATTCCCTTCCATTCCAAAGCATTCCATTCTTTCCATGCCATTCGATTCCATTCCAACACATTATTCCCATTCTTTTACAAAACATTCCAAAACATTCTTCAAAACTCGCTCTATTAAACAACATTCCACCTTATGCCATAGCATTCAATTCGATTATACAACATTCCAGTTCATTTGAAATATACCATTTCATTCCATGCCATGAGATTCTGTTCCAGTTAAAAAAATTCCATTCCATTCCATTAACTTCCATTCCTTTCGCAACACTCTATTCCTTTCCACAACATTCCATTCCATTCCACACCATGCCATTCCATTCCACAAATTCCATTGCTTTCTTAAACTTCCAATCCTTTCCCCAACATTCTATTACTTTTCACAATATTCCATTGTATTCCACAGCATTCCATTCCAATCCTTTCCCAACACTCAATTCCGTTCCACTAGTTTCCTTTCATTCCACAGAATTCCATTTCATTTTGTAACATTCCTTTCATTACCACGGCATTCCATTCCATTCCATAACATTCTATTCCATTCCAACACTTTATGCCAATTCTTTTACAAAACATTCAATATCATTCATTAAAATTCAGTTCTATTAATCAACATTCCCCTTCATACCGTAACATTCCATTCAGTTAAATAACATTCCATTTTATTTCATACATTCTATTTCGTTCTATTGAAAAGGACTCCATTCCAATCCAGAAAATTCCACTCTCTTCCTTGACCTTCCAACCCTTTCCCCAACGTTCTATTCCTTTCCACTACTCTCAATGGCATTCCACATCATTGCATTCCATTTCGTAATATTCCATTCAATTCCACAACATTCCCTTCCATTCCAACGCATTCCATTCCTTTCCATTCCATTCGATTCCACACCAACACATTATTCCCATCTGTGGCAAACATTCCATTCCATTCATTAAAATTGTGTCCTATTAATGAACATTCCATTTCATAACATAACGTACCATTTGATTACACAACATTCTTTTCCTACTCATTCTATTACATTCTGTTGTGTAAGATTCCATTTCAACCAAAAATTCCATTCCATTCCTTAAACTTTCATTCGTTTCCCCAATATCTATTCCATTCCACAATATTTCTTTGCATTCCAAAGCATTCCATTCCATCCCATCCCGAACATTCTATTCCTTTCCACAACATCCAATTGCATTACACAGCATTCTATTAGATTCCATAACATTGCATTCTATTCCAACACATTCCATTCCATTCCATAAATTTCGATTCCATTCAAACACATTATTCCCATTCTTTCACCTAATATTCCATTCCATTCTTTAATAGTCAGTTCAATTAATCAACATTCCACTTCATACCATAATATTCCATTCCATTTCACAGCATCCCATTCCATTTCAAACATTCTATTTCATTCTACTGCATAAGATTCCATTCCAACCCACAAAATTCCATTCTATTGCGTCATTTTTCACCAACGTTCCATTCAAACCCACAGCATTGCATTCCATTCAATAACATTCCACTTTATTCCACAACATTCCTTACCTTTCCGCAACATTCCATTGCATGCCACAGATTTCCATTCCATTCCTTCAACCTCTATTCTTTTCCCCAAATTTCCATTACTTTCCACAACACTCCATTGCATTCCACGGCATTCCATTACTGTATATAACATTCCCTTCAATTCCACTACATTCCATTCCATTCCATAATATTCAATTCCAAGCCATCACATTATTCTCTTTCTGTTACTCAACATTCAATTCCATTCATAAAAATTCTCTTCTATTAATCAACATTCCACATTATCCCATAATATTAGACTCGATTACACAACATTCCATTCCATTTCAAACACTCTTTTTCATTCTATTGCATAGGACTCCATTCCAATTTCCAAAATTCCATTAAATTCCTTAACCTTCCATTCCATTCAGAAATGTTCGATTCCTTTCCACAACATTCCAGTGCATTCAACAGCATTCCATTCCATTCCATAACTTTCCATGAAATTCCCCAACATTCAATTCCATTCCATAACATTTGTTTCCATTGAAACACATTATACCCTTTCTGTCACCTCATATACCATTCCATTCATTAAAATTCGCTTTTATTAATCTACATTCCACTTCATACCATAACATTCCATTTGATTACACAACATTCCATTCCATTTCTATCATTCTATTGTATTCTATTGCATAGGATTCCATTCCAATCCAAATAATTCCATTGCACTCCTTAACATTTCATTTCTTTCAGCAACATTCTGTTTACTTCTGCAACATTCCATTGCATTCCAAAGTGCTCCACTCCGTTCCATAACTTTCGAATTCATTCCAACACATTATTGCCGTTCTGTTGCAAACATTCCATTCCACTCATTAAAATATTGTCCTCTAAACGAACATTTCACTTCCAGCATAACTTTCCATTCGATTATGCAATATTCCTTTCCAATTCATTCTATTTCATTCTGTTGCATAAGATTCCATTATATTCCAAAAAATTCCATTCCATTACTTAAATTTCCATTCCTTTCCCAACATTCCATTCAATTCCACAACAGTCCATTCCATTCCATTACATAAAATTCATTCCCAACACATTATTCTCGTCTGCTACAAAACATTCGATACTATTCATTAAAATTCGTTTCTATTAATTAAAATAGAGCTTCATAGCAAGACTTTCCATTCGATTACAAAATATTCCTTTCCAATTCATTCTATTTCATTCTGCTGCATAAATTTCATTCTAATAAACAAAATTCCATTCCATACTTAACCTCCATTCCTTTCTCCAACATTCTATTCCTTTTAACAACATTCCACTGCATTCGACAGCATTCAATTCCATTCCTTTACCCAACATTCTATTACTTTCCACTACTTTCCTTTCCATTTCACATCATTCCGTTCCATTGCATAACATTCCATTCAATTCCACAACACTCAATTACATTCCATAACATTCGATTCCATTCCAAAAATTATTGCCATTCTGTTACCTAACATTCCATTCCATTCATTGAAATTCTTTTCTATTAATCAACATTGCACTTCATAGCATAGCATTCATTCGATTACAGAACAGCCCATTCAATTGCAAACATAGTACTTCCTTCCATTGCTTAAGATTCCAATCCAACCCACAAAATTCCATTGCATTTCTTAAAATTCCATTCCTTTCCCAACGTTCTAATCCTTTCCACAACATGACACTGCATTCCACAGCATTCCACTGCGTTCCATAACATTCGAATTCCCTCAAAAACATTATTCTCGATCTGTTACGTAATATTCCATTCCATTCATTAAAATTCACTTGTATTAACCAACATTCCACTTCATACCACAAAATTCCAATCGAATATACAACATTCTATTGAATTTCAAATGCTGTTTTTCATTCTATTGCATAAGATTCCGTTCCAATCCACGAAATTCCATTCCACTCCTAAACGTCCCATTGATTTCCCTAACGTTCTACTTTTTTTCACTACATTCCATTGCATTCCACAATATTCCATTGCATTCCAAATCATTCCAATCCTTTCCATTAGATTCGATACCATTCCAACACATCATTCCCATTCTTTTACAAAACATTCCATACCATTCTTCAAAATTCGGTTCCATTAATCAATATTGCACTTCATACCATAACATTCCATTCGATGATACAACATTCCAGTCCATTTAAAACATTCTATTTCATTCCATTCCATAAGATTCCATTCCTATTCACAAAATTCCATTCCATTACTTTAACGTCCATTCCTTTACAAACATTCAATTCATTTACACTGCATTCCATTGCATTCGACAGCACCCATTCCATTCCTTCACATTCCATTCAATTCCACAACATTGCATTACATTCCATAACATTCCATTGCATTCGAACACATTATTCCCTTTCTGTTACATAACATTCCATTCCATTCATTTAAATTCGATTCTATTAATCTACATTCAACTTCATCCCATAAAATTCTATTCGAATAAACAGCATTCCACTCCATTTGAAACATTCTACTTCATTATGTTGCATAAGTTTCCATTCCAGTCCACAAAATTCCAATTCCTTTCCTTAAACTTCAATTCCTTTCTCCAACTGTCTATTCCGTTCCACTACATTCCATTCCATTCCTTAACATTCAATTCCATTCCAAGACATTATTCCCCTACTATTACATATCATTCCCTTGATTCAGTAAAATTTGTTCTATTAACATTCCTTTTCATATCAAAATATTGCATTCGATTACACAGAACACTATTCCATTTCAACCACTCTATTTCGTTCTTTACACAGGATTCCATTCCAATCCACAAAATTCCATTCCAATCCTTAACATCCCATTCCTTTCAGCAACATTCTATTACTTTCCACAACATGTCAGTGCATTCCACAGCATTCCATTTCATTCCTTTCCCGAACATTCTATACATTTCCACTACATTCCATTGCATTCTACATCATTCCATTCTATTCCACAACATTCAATTCAGTTCCACAACATACCATTACATTCCATAACTTTCCATTCCACTAGAACACATTATTCCAGTTCTGTTACCTAACATTCCATTCCATTCATTAAAATTTTTTCTATTAATCAACATTCCACTTCATAGCATAGCATTCATTCGATTACACAACTTCCCATTCAATTGCAAACATTGTATCTCATTCCACTGCATAGGATTCCAATCCAACCAACAAAATTCCATTCCATTCCTTTAGCTTCCATTCCTTTCCCCAAAGTTCTAATCCTTTCCAAAACATGTCACTGCATTCCACAGAACTCAATTCCATTCCTTAACGTTCAATTCAATTACAAAACCTTCAATTCCATTGCATAAAATTGATTCCATTCAAACACATTATTCCCATTCTGTTACCTAACACTCCATTCCATTCTTTGAAATTCGTTTCTATTAATGTGCATCCCGCTTCATACTATAACATTCCATTTGATTACACAACATCCGTTTCAATTGCAAACATTGAATCCCTTTACATTGCATAAGACTATCTTCCAATCCAGAAAATTCCTTTCCATTCCTTCATCGTCCATTCCTTTCCCCAGCTTTCTATTGCTTTCCGCAACATTCTATTGCATTCCACAGCATTCCATTCCTGTCCACAACATTCCATTCAATTCCACAGCATTCCACTTCATACCAAAACATTCCAATCTAATATACAGCATTCTATTCTATTTCAAATACTGTTTCATTCTATTGCATCAGATTCCATTCCAATCAACGAAATTCCATTACATTGCTTAACCTTACATTGCTTTCCCTCACATTTTATTCCTATCCAGAACATTCCATTGCATTCCACAGCATTCCGTTCCATTCTGTTACATTCCACTCAATTCCAAAACCTTCCATTCCATTCGAAAACAATCCATTCCTTTCCATTCCATTTGATTCCATTCCAAAACATAATTCCAATTCCTTCACAAAACATTCCATACCATTCTTCAAAATTCAGTTCTATTAATCAACATTGCACTTCATACCATAACATTCAACTCGATTATACAACATTCAATTCCATTTCAATCATTCTATTTTATTCTACTGCATAAGATTCCAATCCAATCCAAAAAATTCCATTCCATTCCATTAATTTCCATTCTTTTCGCAACACTCTATTCCTCTCCACAACATTCCATTCCATTCCACACCATGCCATTCCATTCCACAAATTCCATTGCATTCTTTAAACTTCCAATCCTTTCCCCAACATTCTATTACTTTTCACAATTTTTCATTGTATTCCACAGCATTACTTTCCAATCCTTTCCCAACACTCTATTCCGTTCCACTACTTTCCTTTCATTCCACAGAATTCCATTTCATTTTGTAACATTCCTTTCATTACCACGGCATTCCATTCCATTCCATAACATTCTATTCCATTCCAACACTTTATGCCAATTCTTTTACAAAACATTCAATATCATTCATTAAAATTCAGTTCTATTAATCAACATTCCCCTTCATACCGTAACATTCCATTCAGTTAAATAACATTCCATTTTATTTCATACATTCTATTTCGTTCTATTGAAAAGGACTCCATTCCAATCCAGAAAATTCCATTTTCTTCCTTGACCTTCCAACCCTTTCCCCAACGTTCTATTCCTTTCCACTACTCTCAATGGCATTCCACATCATTGCATTGCATTTCGTAATATTCCATTCAATTCCACAACATTCCCTTCCATTCCAAAGCATTCCATTCCTTTCCATTCCATTCGATTCCATTCCAACACATTATTCCCATCTGTGGCAAACATTCCATTCCATTCATTAAAATTTTGTCCTATTAATGAACATTCCATTTCATAACATAATGTACCATTCGATTACACAAAATTCCTTTCCTACTCATTCTATTTCATTCTGTTGCGTAAGATTCCATTTCAACCAAAAATTCCATTCCATTCCTTAAACTTTAATTCGTTTCCCCAATATCTATTAGATTCCACAATATTTCTTTGCATTCCACAGCATTCCATTCCATCCCATCCCGAACATTCTATTCCTTTCCACAACATCCAATTGCATTACACAGCATTCTATTAGATTCCATAACATTGCATTCCTTTCCAACATTCCATTTCATTCCATAACTTTCGATTCCATTCAAACACATTATTTCCGTTCTTTCACCTAATATTCCATTCCATTCTTTAATAGTCATTTCAATTAATCAACATTCCACTTCATACCATAATATTCCATTCCATTTCACAGCACCCCATTCCATTTCAAACATTCTATTTCATTCTACTGCATAAGATTCCGTTCCAACCCACAAAATTCCATTCCATTGCGTCATCTTTCACCAACGTTCCATTCAAATCCACAGCATTGCATTCCATTCAATAACATTCCACTTTATTCCATAACATTCCTTACCTTTCCGCAACATTCCATTGCACGCCACAGATTTCCATTCCATTCCTTCAACCTCTATTCTTTTCCCCAAATTTCTATTACTTTCCACAACACTCCATTGCATTCCACAGCATTCCATTCCTGTATATAACATTCCCTTCAATTCCACTACATTCCATTCCATTCCATAATATTCAATTCCACGTCATCACATTATTCTCATTCTGTTACTCAACATTCAATTCCATTCATAAAAATTCTCTTCTATTAATCAACATTCCACATTATACCATAATATTACACTCGATTACACAACATTCCATTCCATTTCAAACACTCTTTTTCATTCTATTACATAGGACTCCATTCCAATTTCCAAAATTCTACTAAATTCCTTAACCTTCCATTCCATTCAGAAATGTTCGATTCCTTTCCACAACATTCCAGTGCATTCAACAGCATTCCATTCCATTCCATAACTTTCCATGCAATTCCCCAACATTCAATTCCATTCCATAACATTTGTTTCCATTGAAACACATTATTCCGTTTCTGTAACTTCATATTCCATTCCATTCATTAAAATTCGGTTTTATTAATCTACATTCCACTTCATACCATAATATTCCATTTGATTACACAATATTCCATTCCATTTCTCTCATTCTATTGTATTCTATTGCATAGGATTAAATTCCAATCCAAATAATTCCATTGCATTCCTTAACATTTCATTTCTTTCAGCAACATTTTGTTTCCTTCCACAACATTCCAAGCATTCCAAAGTGCTCCATTCCGTTCCATAACATTCGAATTCATTCCAACACATTATTGCCATTCTGTTGCAAACATTCCATTCCACTCATTAAAATATTGTCCTCTAAACGAACATTTCACTTCCAGCATAACTTTCCATTCGATTATGCAATATTCCTTTCCAATTCATTCTATTTCATTCTGTTGCATAAGATTCCATTATAATCCAAAAAATTCCATTCCATTCCTTAAACTTCCATGCCTTTCCCAACATTCCATTCAATTCCACAACAGTCCATTCCATTCCATTACATACAATTCATTCCCAACACATTATCCTCGTCTGCTACAAAACATTCGATACCATTCATTAAAATTCGTTTCTACTAATTAAAATAGAGCTTCATAGCAAGACTTTCCATTCGATTACAATATATTCCTTTCCCATTCATTCTATTTCATTCTGCTGCATAAATTTCATTCTAATAAACAAAATTCCATTCCATACTTAACCTCCATTCCTTTCTCCAACGTTCTATTCTTTTTAGCAACATTCCATTGCATTCGACAGCATTCAATTCCATTCCTTTACCCAACATTCTATTACTTTCCACTACTTTCCTTTCCATTTCACATCATTCCGTTCCATTGCATAACATTCCATTCAATTCCACAACACTCAATTACATTCCATAACATTCGATTCCATTCCAAAAATTATTGCCATTCTGTTACCTAACATTCCATTCCATTCATTGAAATTCTTTTCTATTAATCAACATTACACTTCATAGCACAGCATTCATTCGATTACAGAACATCCCATTCAATTGCAAACATAGTAATTCCTTCCATTGCTTAAGAATCCAATCCAACCCACAAAATTCCATTGCATTTCTTAAAATTCCTTCCTTTCCCAACGTTCTAATCCTTTCCACAACATGACACTGCATTCCACAGCATTCCACTCCGTTCCATAACATTCGATTTCCTTCAAAAACATTATTCTCGATCTGTTACATAACATTCAATTCCATTCATTAAAATTCACTTGTATTAACCAACATTCCACTTCATACCACGAAATTCCAATCTAATATACAACCTTCTATTGAATTTCAAGTGCTGTTTTTCATTCTATTGCTTAAGATTCCTTTCCAATCCACGAAATTCAATTCCACTCCTAAACGTCCCATTGATTTCCCTAACGTTCTACTTTTTTCCACTACATTCCATTGCATTCCACAATATTCCATTGCATTCCAAATCATTCCAAACATTTCCATTAGATTCGATTCCATTCCAACACATCATTCCCATTCTTTTACAAAACATTCCATACCATTCTTCAAAATTCGGTGCTATTAATCAACATTGCACTTCATACCATAACATTCCATTCGATTATACAATATTCCAGTCCATTTAAAACATTCTATTTCATTCCATTCCATAAGATTCCACTCCTATTCACAAAATTCCATTCAATTACTTTAACGTCCATTCCTTTACCAACATTCTATTCCTTTACACTACATAACATTGCATTCCACAGCACCCATTCCATTCCTTCACATTCCATTCAATTCCACAACATTGCACTACATTCCATAACATTCCATTATATTCGAACATATTATTCCCTTTCTGTTACATAACATTCCATTCCATTCATTTAAATTCGATTCTATTAATCTACATTCAACTTCATCCCATAAAATTCTATTTGAATAAACAGCATTCCATTCCATTTGAAACATTCTACTTCATTATGTTGCATAAGTTTCCATTCCAGTCCACAAAATTCCAATTCCTTTCCTTAAACTTCAATTCCTTTCTCCAACTGTCTATTCCGTTCCACTATATTCCATTCCATTCCTTAACATTCAATTCCATTCCAAGACATTATTCCCCTACTATTACATAACATTCCCTTGATTCAGTAAAATTTGTTTTATTAACATTCCTTTTCATATCATAATATTGCATTCGATTACACAGAACACTATTCCATTTCAACCACTCTATTTCGTTCTTTACACAGGATTCCATTCCAATCCACAAAATTCCATTCCATTCCTTAACATCCCATTCCTTTCAGCAACATTCTATTACTTTCCACAACGTCAGTGCATTCCACAGCATTCCATTCCATTCCTTTCCCGAACATTCTATTCCTTTCCACTACATTCCATTGCATTCTACATCATTGCATTCTATTCCACAACATTCAGTTCAGTTCCACCACATACCATTACATTCCATAACATTCCATTCCACTCCAACACATTATTCCAGTTCTGTTACCTAACATTCCATTCCATTCATTAAAATTTTTTCTATTAATCAACATTCCACTTCATAGCATAGCATTCATTCGATTACACAACATCCCATTCAATTGCAAACATTGTATCTCATTCCACTGCATAGGATTCCAATCCAACCAACAAAATTCCATTCCATTCCTTTAGCTTCCATTCCTTTCCCCAAAGTTCTAATCCTTTCCACAACATGTCACTGCATTCCACAGAACTCAATTCCATTCCTTAATGTTCTATTCAATTACAAAACCTTCAATTTCATTGCATAAAATTGATTCCATTCAAAAACGTTATTCCCATTCTGTTACCTAACATTCCATTCCATACTTTGAAATTCGTTTCTATTAATGTGCATTCCACTTCATACCACAACATTCCATTTGATTACGCAACATCCCTTTCAATTGAAACCATTGAAGCTCATTCCATTGCATAAGATTCCCTTCCTATCCACAAAATTCCTTTCCATTCCTTCATCGTCCATTCCTTTCCCCAGCTTTCTTTTGCTTTGCACAACAATCTATTGCATTCCACAGCATTCCATTCCTGGCCACAAGATTCCATTCAATTCCACAACATTCCACTTCATACCATAACATTCCAATCTTATATACAGCATTCTTTTCTATTTGAAATACTGTATTTCATTCTAATGCAGCAGATTCCATTCCAATCCACGAAATTCCATTACATTACTTAACCTTACATTGCTTTCCCTCACATTCTATTCCTATCCAGAACGTTCCATTGCAATCCAAAGCATTACATTCCACTCCATTACATTCCACTCTATTCCACAACGTTCCATTCCATTCCAAAATATTCCATTCCTTTAGATTTCATTTGATTCCATTCCAACACATAATTCCATTTCCTTTACAAAACATTCCATACCATTCTTCAAAATTCAGTTCTGTTAGTCAACATTGCACTTCATACTATAACATTCAATTCAATTATACAACATTCCATTCCATTTCAATCATTCTATTTTATTCTATTGTGTAAGATTCCAATCCAATACAAATAATTCCATTGCATTCGTTAACATTTCATTCCTTTCCTCAACATTCTATTCCTTTCCGCAACATTCCATTGCATTCCAAGGAATTCCATTCCATTCCATAACGTTCGATTTTCTTTCCAACACATTATTGCCCTTCTGTTCCAACATTCCATTCCATTCACTAAAATTTTGTCCTCTTAATGTACATTCCACTTCATAGCATAACATTCCATTCGATCACACAACATTCCTTTCCAATTCATTCTATTTCATTGTGATGCGTAAGATTCCATTCCAATCCAAAAAATTCCATTCCATTCCTTAAACTTCCATTCTTTTCCATACATTCCTTTCAATTCCACAACATTCCATTCCGTTCCATTACATACAATTCATTCCCAACACATTATTCTCGTTCTGCTACAAAACATTCGATACCGTTCATTAAAATTCGGTTCTATTAATCAATGTTCCCCTTCATACCGTAACGTTCCATTTAATTACACAACATTCTATTCCAACTCATTCTATTTCATTCTGTTGCATAAGATTCCATTCTAATCCACAAAATTCCATTCTATACTTAACGTCCATTCCTTTCTCCAACATTCTATTCCTTTCCACAACATCCAATTGATTTACACTGCATTTACTTCCATTCCATAACATTCCATTCAGTTCCACAACATTCCATTACATTCCATAACATTTGATTCCATTCATCATATTATTCCCGTTCTGTATCATAACATTACATTCCGTTCATTAAAATTCTGTCCTATTAATCAACATCCACCTTCATACCATAACATTTCATTCGATTATATAACATTCCATTTCATTTCAAAATTTCTATTTCATTCTATTGCATAAGATTGCATTCCAATCCACAAAATTTCATTCCATTTCTTAACCTTCCATTCCTTTCCCCAATATTGTATTCCTTTCTACAACATTCCATTGCCTTCCACAGCATTCTATTCCATTACATAACATTGCATTCTATTACAACACATTCCATTTTATTCCATAAATTGTGATCCCAATTCAAACATATTATTCCCGTTCTTTCACCTAACATTCCATTACATTCTTTAATATTCAGTTCTATAAATCAACATTCCGATTCATACCATAATATTCCATTCCATGTCACAGCATCCGTTTCCTTTTCAAACATTCTATTTCATTTTACTGCATAAGATTCCATTCCAATCCGCAAAATTCCATTCCATTCCAAAACTTTCCACTTAATTCCATAACATTCTATTCCTTTCTGCAACATTCCATTGCATTCCAAACATTCCATCTCATTCCATTACATTCGATCCCATTCAAACCCATTATTCCATAACATTCTATTCCTATCTGCTACATTTCATTGCATTCCAAAGCATTCCATTCCATTTCAAAACTTTCCATTGCATTCCATTCCTTTCCATTTCATTCGATTACATTCCAACACATTATTCCCATTCTTTTCCATACATTCCATACCATTCTTCAAAATTCGGTTCTATTAATCAACATTGCACTTCATACTATGACACTCCATTCGATTAGACAACATTCCAGTCCATTTCACACATTCTATTTCATTCCATTCCATAAATTTCATTCCAATCCACAAAATTACATTCCATTACTATAACTTCCATTCCTTTGCCAACACTCTATTTCTTTCCATAACATTTTATTACGTTCCACAGCATTCCATTCCACAATATAGCATTCCAATCCATAACATTTGAATTCATTCGAACACATTATTCCGATTATTACATTCAATTCCATTCCTTAACGTTCCATTCAATTCCAACACCTTCAATTCCATTGCATAAAATTGATTCCATTAAAACACATTATTCCCATTCTCTTACCTAACACTCCATTCCATTTTCAACATTCGGCTCCATTAGTCCACATTCCACTTCATACCATAACATTCAATTCCATTACACAACATCCCATTTCACTTAAAACATTCTATTTCATTCTATTGCATAACATTCAGTTCCAGTCCACAAGATTCCATTTCATTTCTTAATGTTCCATTCCTGTCCTCAACATTCTATTCTTTTCCACAACATTCCATTGCATTCCACCAACTCCCTTGCATTCCACAACATTAGATTCCATTCCATAACATTCAGTTCATTTCCAACACATTATTCCCTTTCTGTTACATGACATTCCATTCCATTCATTAACATTCATTTCTACTACAATACATTCCACTACATACCATAACATTCCATTCGATTATACAACATTCCAGTCCATTTCAAACTTTCTATTATATCCGCTTCCTTAAATTCCATTCCAATCCACAAAATTCCATTACATTCCTTTAACTTCCATTCCTGTCCCAACACTCTGTTCCTATCCTCAACATTCGATTCCATTCCACAACATTCGATTCCAATTCCACAACACAGCATTCCATTCCATGACATTCGACTCCATTCGAACACGTTATTCTGATTATTACCTAATATTCCATTCCATTCTTCACAATTCGGGTCGATTTATTAACATTCCACTTCATACCATAACACTCCATTCCATTGCACAGTACTCCATTCCATTTAAAACATTCTATATCATTCGGTTACATAACATTCCATATCAATCCACAAAATTCCATTCCATTCCTTCACCCTCCATTCCATTCGACAACTTTGTATTACTTTCCGCAACATTCCAATGCTTTCCAAAGCATTCCATTCCTGTCCATAATATTCCATTCAATTCTACTACATTCCATTCCATTCCATAACATTCAGTTCCATGCCAAAACATTATTCTCGTTCTTTTACTCAACATTACATTCCATTCATTATAATTTTCTTCCATTAATCAACATTCCACTTTATACCATAATATTACATTCGATTACACAACATTCCATTCCATCTCAAACACTCATTTTCAAACTATTGCATAGGATTCCATGCCAATCCACAAAATTCCATTCCATTCCTTAACCTTAAAGTCTATTCAGACATGTTCTATTCCTTTCCACAACATTCCATTGCATTCAACAGCAATTCCAATCCATTCCTTATATTTCCATGCAATTCCACAACATTCAGTTCCATTCCATTCAATTTGTTTCCATTGAAACACATTATTGGCTTTCTGTAACTTAATATTCCTTTCCATTCATTAAAATTCGGTTCTATTAATCTATATTGCACTTCATTCCATAACATTCCATTTGATTACACAACATTCCATTCCATTTCAATCATTATATTTTATTCGATTGCATAAGACTCCATTCCCATCCAAATAATTCCATTGCATTCTTTAACATTTCATTACTTTCAGCAACATTCTGTTCCTTTCCGCAACATTCCATTGCATTCCAAAGCATTCCATTCAATTACATAACATTCGATTTCGTTCCAAAACATTATTGCCCTTCTGTTGCAAACATTCCATTCCATTCATTAAAATTTTGTCCTCTTTATGAACATTCCACTTCATAGCATAACATTCTATTCGGTTACACAACATTCCTCTCCAATTCATTCTATTTCATTCTGTTGAATAAGATTCCATTCCAATCAAAAAATTCCATTCTTTTCCTTAAACTTCCATTCCTTTCACCACATTCCATTCAATTCCAAAACTGTCCATTTTATTCCATTACATACAATTCATACCCAGCACATTATTCTCATCTGCCAGAAAACATTCGATACCATTCATTAAAATTCGGTTCTATTAATCAAAATTCCCCTTCATAGCATAACTTTCCATTCGATTACATAACATTGATTTCCAATTCCTTCTATTTCATTCTGTTGCATAAGATTCCGTTCTAATTACAAAATTCCATTCCATACTTAACCTCCATTCCTTTCTCCAACATTCTATTCCTTTAAACAACATTCCATTGCATTCGACAGCATTCAATTTCATTCCTTTCCCCAACATTCTATTACTTTCAACTACTTTCCATTGCATTTCACATCATTCCATTCCATTGCATAACATTCCGTTCAATTCAACAACACTCCATTGCATTCCATAACATTCGATTCCATTCCAACAAATTATTGCCGTTCTGTTACCTAACATTCCATTCCATTCATTGAAATTCTTTTCTATTAATCAACATTCCACTTCATAGCATAGCATTCATTCAATTACACAACATCACATTCAATTGCAAACATTGTATCTCTTTCCATTGCATAAGATTCCAATCGAACCCACAAAATTCCATTACATTCCTTAAAATTCCATTCCTTTCCCCAATGTTCTATTCCTTTCTTCAACATGACACTGCATTCCACAGCATTCCATTCCGTTCCATAACATTTTATTCCCTTCAAAAACATTATTCTCGATCTGTTACATAATATTCCATTCCATTCATTAAAATTCACTTCTATTAAGCAACATTCTGCTTTATACCACAAAATTCCAATCGAATATACAACATTCCATTGAATTTCAAATCCTGTATTTCATTCTATTGCATAAGATTCCACTCCAATCCATGAATTTCCATTCCAATCCAAATTATTCCATTGCATTCCTTAACATTTCATTCCTTTCAGCAACATTCTGTTCCTTTCCGCAACATTCCATTGAATTCCCTTCCATTCCATAACATTCAGTTCTTCCGAACACATTATTCCCATTATGTTACATAACATTTCATTCCATTCATTAAAATTCGGTTCTACTACACGACATTCCAATTCATGCCATAACATTCCATTCGATTATACAACATTTGAGTCCATTTCAAACATTCTATTTCATCCCCTTCCATAAGATTCCTTTCCAATCCACAAAATTCCATTCCAATACGTTAACTTTCATTCCTGTCCAACACTCTATTCTTATCCTCAACATTCTATTCCTCTTCACATCATTCCATTCCATTCCACAACAAAGCATTACATTCCATAACATTAGACCCCATTCGAACATGTTATTCTGATTCTTACCTTATATTCCATTCCATTCCTCACAATTCGGGTCTATTAATTAACATTAAACTTCATACCATAACATTCCATTCCATTACACAACATTACATTCCATTGAAAACATACTATTTCATTCTGTTACATAACAAGCCATTCCAATCCACAAAATTCCATTCCATTCCTTCACCCTCCATTCCATTCCCCAAATTTGTATTAATTTACACCACATTCCATTGCATTCCAAAGCCTTGTATTCAGGTCCATAACATTCCATTCAATTCCACTATATTCCGTTCCATTCCAAACATACAATCCCATCCCAAGGCATTATTCTCATTCTCTTATTCAACATTCCATTCCATTCATTATAATTTTCTTCCATTAATCAACTTCCACTTTATAACATAATATTAAATTCGATTACACAACATTCCATTCCATTTCAAACACTGTTTTCATTCTATTGCATAGGATTCCATTCCAATCCACAAAATTCCATTCTTTTCCTTAACCTTCCATTCCGTTCATAAAAGTTCTAATCCTTTCCCCAACATTCCTTTGCATTCAACAGCATTCCATTCCATTCCTTAACTTTCC
>JAVSCE010015650.1:0-307354 GCA_032199065.1 Smutsia gigantea | reverse complement strand
TTTTTTTTCTCTTTTCTTTTTAAACCTTAAAGAGCCCAGCTGACATACGTGGCACCTACCAGCGACCACTCCTGCCAACATGACAAGACACAAGATTATGATACAGACAAAGATCACCAAGATTCAGAGCCCCTCTGAGAAGGAATCTCAAGAGATGGAAATGCAGCATCTTCCTGAAAAAGAATTCAGAATAAAAGTCATAACCATGCTGATGGATCTACAGAGAAATATGCAAGAGCTAAGGGAGGAAGTGAGGGAAGTGAGGAAAGATAATGCAGAAATGAGACAAGCCATTGACGGGCTCAGCAGCAGACTGGACGAGATGCAAGACACTGTTAATGCAGTAGAGATCAGAGAACAGGAATACAGAGCAGCTGAGGCAGAGAGAGATAAAAGGATCTCTAGGAATAAAAGAATATTAAGAGAACTGTGTGACCAATCCAAAAGGAACAATATTCGCATTATAGGAGTACCAGAGGAAGAAGAGAGAGAAAAAGGGATAGAAAGTGTCTTTGAAGAAATAATTGCTGAAAACTTCCCCATGCTGGGGAAGGAAATAATCTCGCAGTCCATGGAATCCCACAGATCTCCTAACACAAGGGACCCCAGGAAGAAAACACCAAGACACATAATAATTAAAATGGCAAAGATCAAAGATAAGGACAGAGTATTAAAGGCAGCTAGAGAAAGAAAAAAGATCACCTACAAAGGAAAACGCGTCAGAGTAACATCAGACTTCTCAACAGAAACCTTACAGGCTAGAAGAGAATGGCATGATATATTTAACACAATGAAACAGAAGGGCCTCGAACCAAGAATATTGTATCCAGCACGATTATCATTTAAATATGATGGCGGGATTAAACAATTTCCAGACAAGCAAAAGCTGAGAGAATTTGCCTCCCATAAACCACCTCTACAGGACATCTTAAAGGAACTGCTCTAGAGGGAAGCACTCCTAAGGCTAAAAGCTGTCACCAGAGAAAATAAAATCTTAACAAAGAAAGCAGACCATCCAAAACTAAGTAAAGGCAAAGAATAAAACACCTAGTATATAAAGAATGGAGGAGGAAGAATAAGAAGGGAGAGAAATAAAGAAACATCAGACTGTGTTTATAATAACTTAGCAAGAAAGTTAAGTTAGATTGCTAGATAGTAAAGAAGCAACCCTTGAACCTTTGGTAACCACAAATCTAAAGCCAGCAATGGCAATAAGTACATACCTTTCGATAATCACCCTAAACGTAAATGGACTGAATGCAGCAATCAAAAGACACAGAGTAACAGAATGGATAAAAAAGCAAGACCCATCTATATGCTACCTACAAGAAACTCACCTCAAACGCAAAGATATCCCCAGACTAAAAGTGAAGGGATGGAAAAAGATATTTCATGCAAATAACAAGGAGAAAAAAGCAGGTGTTGGAGTACTTGTATCAGACAAAATAGACTTCAAAACAAAGAAAGTAGCAAGAGATAAAGAAGGACATTACATAATGACAAAGGGGTCAATCCAACAAGAAGATATAACCATTTTAAATATCTATGCACCCAACACAGGGGCGCTGACATTTGTGAAACAAATACTAACAGAATTAAAGGAGGGAACAGACAGCAATGAATTCATCTTAGGTGACTTCAACACACCACTCACTCCAAGGGACAGACCAACCAGACAGAAAATAAGTAAAGACACAGAGGCACTGAACAACACACTAGAACAGATGGACCTAACAGACATCTACAGAACTCTACACCCAAAAGCAATGGGATACACATTCTTCTCAAGTGCACATGGAACATTTTCCAGAATAGACCACATACTAGGCCACAAAAAGAACCTCAGTAAAATCGAAAATATTGAAATTCTACCAACGAACTTCTCGGATCATAAAGGTATTAAACTAGAATTAAACTTTAGAAAGAAAACAAAAAGGCTCACAAATACATGGAGACTTAATAACATTCTCCTAATTAATCAATGGGTCAATGACCAAATCAAAACAGAAATCAAAGAGTATATGGAGACAAATGACAACAACAACACAAAGCCACAGCTTCTGTGGGATGCAGCAAAGGCAGTTCTAAGGGGAAAGTATATTGCAATACAGGCTTATCTAAAGAAAGAAGAACATTCCCAAATGAATAGTCTAAAGACACAATTACTGAAATTGGAAAAAGAACAACCAATGAGACCCAAAGTCAGCAGAAGGAGGGATATAATAAAGATCAGAGAAGAAATAAATAAAATTGAGAAGAACAAAACAATAGAAAAAAATCAATGAAACCAAGAGCTGGTTCTTTGAAAAAATAAAATAGATAAACCCCTAGCCAGACTCATTAAGAGAAAAAGAGAATCTACACACATAAACACAATCAGAAATGAGAAAGGAAAAATCACGACGGATCTCACAGAAATACAAAGAATCATAAGAGAATATTATGAGAATCTATATGCTAACAAGCTGGAAAACATAGAAGAAATGGACAACTTTTTAGAAAAATACAACCTTCCAAGACTGACCAAACAAGAAACAGAAAAACTAAACAGACCAATCACCAGCAATGAAATTGAAGCGGTAATCAAAAAACTACCCAAGAACAAAACCCCCGGACCAGAAGGATTCACCTCTGAATTCTACCAGACATGTAGAGAGGAAATAACACCAATTCTCCTTAAAGTTTTCCAAAAAACAGAAGAGGCGGGAATACTTCCAAACTCATTCTATGAAGCCAGCATCACTCTAATACCAAAACCAGGCAAAGACCTCACCAAAAAAGAAAACTATAGACCAATATCCCTGATGAACGTGGATGCAAAAATACTCAACAAAATTCAAGAATACATCAAGAGGCTCATACCCCATGATCAAGTGGGATTCATCCCAGGAATGCAAGAACCGTACAACATTCGAAAATCCATCAACATCATCCACCACATCAATAAAAAGAACAAAAACCACATGATCATCTCCATAGATGCTGAAAAAGCATTTGACAAAATTCAGCATCCATTCATGATTAAAACTCTCAAGAAAATGTGTATAGACGGCAAGTACCTCAACATCATAAAGGCCATATATGACAAACCCACAGCTAACATCAGACTTAACAGCGAGAAGCTGAAAGCTTTTCGTCTAAGATCGGGAACAAGACAGGGATGCCCACTCTCTCCACTGTTATTCAACATAGTACTGGAGGTCCTAGCCACGGCAATCAGACAAAACAAAGACATACAGGGCATCCAGATTGGTAAAGAAGAAGTCAAATTGTCACTATTTGCAGATGACATGATATTGTACATAAACCCTAAAGACTCCACTCCAAAACTACTAGAACTAATATCTGAATTCAGCAAAGTTGCAGGATACAAAATTAACACACAGAAATCTGTTGCTTTCCTATACACTAACGATAAACTAACAGAAAGAGAAATCAGAAAAACAATTCTATTCACAATTGCATCAAAAAGAATAAAATACCTAGGAATAAACCTAACGAAGGAAGTGAAAGACCTGTACCCTGAAAACTACAAGGCGTTCCTAAGAGAAATTAAAGAGGACACTAACAAATGGAAATGCATCCCATGCTCTTGGCTAGGAAGAATAAATATTGTCAAAATGGCTATACTACCCAAAGCAATCTACAGATTCAATGCAATCCCTATCAAACTACCAACAGCTTTCTTCAATGAACTGGAACAAATAATTCTAAAATTCATATCGCAGCACAAAAGACCCTGAATAGCCAAAGCAATCCTGAGAAGGAGGAATAAAACGGGGAATTACTCTCCCTGACTTCAAGCTCTACTACAAAGCCACAGTAATCAAGACAATTTGATATTGGCACAATAACAGACCCTCAGATCAGTGGAATAGAATAGAAAATCCAAACATCAACCCAAACACATACAGTCAATTAATATTTGATAAGGGAGCCTTGGTATACATTGGGGAGATGACGGCCTCTTCAGCAGCTGGTGTTGGAAAAACTTGACAGCTACATGTAAGAGAATGAAACTGGACTACTGTCTAACCCCATACACAAAGGTAAACTCAAGGTGGATCAAAGACCTGAATGTAAGTCACAAAACTATAAAACTCTTAGAAAAAAATATAGGCAAAAAGGTCTTGGACAGAAACATGAGTGACTTCTTCATGAACATATCTCCCCGAGCAAGGGACACAAAAGCAAAAATGAACAAGTGGGACTATATGAAGCTGAAATGCTTCTGTACAGCAAAGGACACCATCAGTAGAACAAAAAGACTTCCTACAGTATGGGAGAATATATTCATAAATGACGTATCCGATAAGGGGTTGACATCCAAAATATATAAAGAACTCACGCACCTCAATGAACAAAAAGCAAATAATCCATTTAAGAAATGGGCAGAGGACATGAATAGACACTTCTCCAAAGAAGAAATTCAGATGGCCAACAGGCACATGAAAAGATGCTCCACATCACTAATCATCAGAGAAATGCAGATTAAAACCACAATGAGATATCACCTCACACCAGTGAGGATGGCCAACATCCAAAACACCAACAACAACAAATGTTGGCGAGGATGTGGAGAAAAGGGAACCGTCCTACACTGCTGTTGGTAGTGCAAATTAGTTCAACCACTGTGGAAAGCAGTATGGGGGTTCCTCAAAAAACTCAAAATAGAAATACCATTTGACCCAGGAAGTCCACTCCTAGGAATTTACCCTAAGAATGCAGCAGCCCAGTTTGAAAAAGACAGATGCACCCCTATGTTTATCGCAGCACTATTTACAATAGCCAAGAAATGAAAGCAACCTAAGTGTCCATCAGTAGATGAATGGATAAAGAAGATGTGGTACATATACAGAATGGAATATTATTCAGCCATAAGAAGAAAACAAATCCTACCATTTGCAACAACATGGATGGAGCTAGAGGGTATTATGCTCAGTGAAATAAGCCAAGTGGAAAAAGACAAGTACCAAATGATTTCAGTCGTATGTGGAGTATAAGAACTAAGGAAAAAAAAAACTGAAGGAACAAAAGTGCAGCAGACTAACAGAACCCAAGAACGGACTAACAGTTACCAAAGGGTATGGAACTGGGGAGGATGGGTGGGAAGGGAGGGGCAAGGCGGCAGAAGGGACATTATGATTAGTAGATGAATGTTCGCCGGGCACGGGGAGGGCTGTGCAACCCAGAGAGGACAAGTAGTGACTCTATGGGATCTCACTACGCTGATGGACAGTGACTGCAATGGGGTTGGTGGGGGGAACCTTGTGAAGGGGGTAGTGTAATCACCATAGTATTCCTCATTTAATTGTAGATTAATGATATCAAAATAAACTAAAAAAAAAAAAGCACCAAGGACATGTTCCTGATGAAAGTTCATTCCAGCATAAATTTGTTGATAAAAATAAAGCCACAGTAAAGCTGAATATGACTAAAACTCACAAGTTTCTCGAGTGTGTCTTAATTATCATCTATACTATTAATTTCTGGAAATACAGGCACTATGAATTTAACATGTGTCTCTGGTAATGGAAGGATTCGATGGGCAAGGGTTAATAACAAGATCACTAACACCTCTGCGAGTGGTTTGTACCTCTGGCTTTCTTTCAGAGTCATATGTAAATGTTGATGACTAGTTTCTGGAATACAAGAAAATATCACGAATTTTTAACCTGTTAAAAGATTTTTGAAGATATTTGTAAATCTGACAGGGTTTCTCGTTTATGAACCCAAGGATATTTGATTTTAGGCATTTAGTTTTTTTTTTTAATTGCTTAACAAACAATCTTAAAATAATGTTAGTTGGTAGGCAAAGGAAAGAAAGCAGATTTGCTGCATAGTGTGGTCAGGAACTGCAGAAGTAGATGATAGCAACAGACTGGTTGACTGCAAGTTAAAAGTAAGAATGTTTCCTTTGACTTGTATTTAATTTATTTTTTAAATGTGAACACATTTAGAAAGTAAGGGAGCTGACCTCAACCTGCCACAGGCCCTGCCATTTAAATACTACGCACCTGGTCAGACTTACACGTTTTGCCTGCCTACCCTTTGTAGTCATTGAGTGTATAGCTGCTGGAATAAGGCAGGTTCTGTCTCTAAGCCAGGTGGGCTCTCCCTTTTAGATCTTACAACCCAGATTTTATAACACTTATATCTTTCAGATCTTGCAAAACGTTTATAGTCTGTTGTACATCAATAAACATTTATAATAGCGAGTACCCCTTAAGTTCTGCATTGATATATAATTACAATGGCATTACTGTGCAGATAATCTAGGCTTCGTGTTAAGCTGGGTATATATAGGCCTAAGAAATGTTGAAGGGACCCAGGTGTCCACTGACAAATGAATGGATAAAACAAAATGTGGAATATCCATAAAAGAAGGTTGTTCAGCCTTGACAAAGGGGAAGATTCTGATGTGTGCTGCAGCATAGATGAGTCTTGAGGATGTAATGCTAAGTAAAATTAGCCAGTTTGCAAAGACAAGTATGTATGATAACATTTATATGAGGTATCTAGATGAGTCAAACTGGGGAGGTAGTAGTCCACTGGGGGAGGAGAGAATGAGGAGTTGTTTAATGGGTACAGTTTCAGTTTTGCAGGATGAAAAAGATGTGGAGCTTGGTTGCACAACAATGTAAATATACTTGACACTGCTGATCTGTTCATTTGAAAGTGGTTGAGATTATGATTTTTATGTTATGTTTATTTAAAAAAAGAGTCTTAAAGTAGGTGGGATAAAATCTTATATATATGTATATAAATGCAGAAGTTATTTCTATTATATAGTTTCTCTTTATTATTAAATTAGTCATTAATTCAACCAATATTTGTTAAGTGTTGCCTCTGTGCAGAGGCTGTGCAGGTGTAGTAGATGCCATAGAGTCCAGGATGGGCAGTGTGCCTCTCTTGTGCAAGCCCATATTGATGAGCTAGAAAACTAAAAATATAGAGAATATTTAACAGTGAGTTACTTATCAGCTTTGCACTATATCCCTAATAAAATCAACTTGGATTACATAAAAAGTAAATATTCAATAAAGGAAATCTTAAAAGTGTTTGGAAAAATAATGGGAGAATTGTTTTAGTATTATCAGAGTAAGGCCCGCATTTTTAAAGTCTGACAAAGTCAGAAGCCATAAAAGAAAAGAATGTCATTACTGTTATCATGTTTCCACATGGCAGAAATTACAAAAACATGGGCAAAAATAAATGTTAAAGGAGAAGCAAATAAGTAAGATGAAGAGTCAGTTTCCTTGATGTAAAACCACCTCTTGTAAATCAGTAAGAGAAAGACTATAATCTCAACAGAAAAATGGGCATAATTCACAGAAAAGGATATGCAGTGTCTCTTAAGCTCATAGAAATTCATTCATAATAAGAATGATTAAAACTAAAACTATATATGATATGCCTATTTTCACTTAGCACCCTGGCAAAGATCCAGATAGCTGATGGTTGTGAGTAGAGAAACAGTCTCTATGATACTGGTTTGTGGGAGGTGAAATTATGAACAGCTTCTCCTAAGAGCAATTTAAGATAATCTTTTATTTTTTAAAATGCCCATACCCCTTTTTGTCCCACTTTGGGGAATTTATCTGACAGATGTTTAATTACATGTATGATACGCTTACAGAGACTGATAAGGCAGCTTTTTAAGTAACGTCAAACTATTGGAAACCAAATTGCCATTATTTAAGAGGGAGGTTAAATGAATTATAATACAAAATCGATTTATTTGTGTTGTTCATGAGGCTCTCTAAAATCTATTAAGAAACAAGGTATAGATCCATGTTTTTTTTTTAAAATAGATGAATGAAGAATATGCATACTTGTACATGCATAGAATACCTCAGTGAAACACCAGAGGGTAAGGTGGCTGCTGCAGGGGGAAAGATGAGATAAATGGCTGGGGAGTCCAGTGAACATTCAGAGGGAGGCCCTTGTGTACTGTGAGAATTTTCTATCATGTATTATCTAGCCAGAAAAAAAAGTTAATATTAAAAAATATTCAGTCTTACTCATCATGTATATTTGTTTATTTATGTCCAGTGAGTTTTAAGTTAGGATTTAAGAAAGTTTACAAATATTCATAAAATAACATGAATTACACCTCCAGGACTTCTTCAGTCATTACAAACCAACCCCTCTATGTATTTACCATAGTGGGACATCATTCCAGGGAATTGGTTACATAGGATCTGTGAAGCTGAGAAATTTCAGAGTGGACAGAGAGGCAACATAAAACTAAACAACAGGAAATTGTGGCTGCCTGCATGCTCGAGGAGCAAAGTGAGGCAGCAGTGTTGTTCAACGTGGGAATACAGAAGCTAGAACCCTGGTGGGCCTCTCTGGTGGGAGCTAAAGCCAGGAGAAAAGAGAGGGCTAGATACCTAGGCTATTCCCTTCTCCCCCTCTGCCTACCACTGCTCTTTCCCACTGGCTACACTGAACTGGAAGCCAGCTGGCCCAGGAGATGTGGAAATTCAGCCTGCAAGTGACCAGCTCCCTAATACATAGAGTAGAAATGGGGGAAAGCTGGGAAAGGATCTGGGAACAAATAATGCAGGGCTGGAGCAATGAACAAAAATGTGACAAAGGGAAAGCCATGGCTAGGAAATCAGATGGAGGCAGAAATGAGACTGATACTCTACATTCAGCCGTGACTGCACAGTCTTGCTGTATGGGCTCACAGGTTGTGGTCTCTGTATGTAGGTGTGAGCTTTCCAGGGTGATGTCATGCCTCGTGCATGATGTCTTTCTTTCAAGCACAGTGAGAAAAATAAAGTTGGAGCATCCAGTAGCAAAACTTTGGATATTCTTGCTCTTTGTGGTTTATGCCTTTGGGACAAACTATTTTTAATTTGAACTCTGCTGATCAGTAACTATACTGTTTAGGATTTTCATCTTACTGTTTTGCAACAATTTCCATTAGGTACTCAGTAGTTGTTGTTTCACAGATTATCAGTTTGGATTGATAAATGTAATAACTTTTTTCCAGCATAATAATGAAGGCCTAGTCATTATAAACTCAAAATCATGTTTACCTTTTATTTAAATAGAGCTTGTTTGTGTTAATGATTATAACTCATACTGCAGCATAGCTTGGCTAATAGGGACATGATAATTTATAAAAAGATTAACAATGTTTTTAGGCTGTACTGAAAATACTTTGTTTTCTTGATAATGGTCTTTTCTCGTGTCTGGAGGAAAGTCGAGCAATGCCTTCTAATGAATAGCAGTGCAAATTAAAATAATTATGCTTTTCTCTTTTTCCCTTCAGAAAACCTAACTGAAAATAAAAGATATAACTTGCTATTTTTAAGGTTTTATTGATCCAGCAAAATAAATGTTCTTTTACTGCTTTGGTGTAATTTCATTTTACTTGATTACATTTAGGCTGCAGATCAAATTAAGAAGCTGTATAATCTCTTCCTGAAAATTGATGCTACCCAGGTGGAAGTGAATCCCTTTGGTGAAACTCCGCAAGGACAAGGTAACAAAAAAAAAAAAGAGAGAGAGAGAGAAAAAACAAACGAATATAATTATTTATGCAAACTATAAATTAAATTGTACAAAAGACTGTAGTAAAAACTTTGCATTAATTTCTTTGAGTAATTTAATTTTTGCCATAGTTTAAAATGCTCCCTTGATGCAGTTGAACAAGTTAGCAGTTGAGTTTGTGGGTAGTTGAATGCCAAGCCTCAGAGGAAGCTAGTTCTCATATTATTAGAAACATCCATTCGCCCTCACCGTCTCATTTTCTCAAGCCCACTACTGCTGCTCCTGTGATTAAGATTTGTGTGGGAACTGAGCCACTGCACTTGAGTGTACTGAATGTGCCTGCTTTTATTATGCAGCTGGCACTGCTTAAAGCCTTTCAGTGTCCTTAAATCTGTACAAATTCACCATGCGTCCCCTCCTGGATTTCCATCATCATGGTGAAGCCCTTAAGGCTCCACCATTCAGTTGTCACCTTACCAGGTTACCAGTTTCCATTTCAGGTGGGAGAAGGAGGTGTTTTTGTGGGGATGGTTTCTCCTATCCATCAGGTACTTGCAGAGAATCATTAACTGTTTTGTGTCAGGCACCCACCACCATTGTGCTGTGTCTTAAATACAGCAGGTATTCAGTAAGTTCTTATTAACTCAATAGCAAAAGCTTGTGATATGCATGTGTGTTTGGGGGAGGGGCTGTGATATCAGATGGATAGGATAGTGATGCCAGAACCTTGTCTTTTTCAGTATGTTTTACCCCTAGTGTCCTGCACGCTGTCTAGCAGGTTGTGGGCAGTCAGTAAGTAGGGATTTGCCATTGGATTGGTAAGTGAGGTGATCTGTCATGTGTAAATACAACCAAGTGGTAGACCAAGGTAGATGGCACAGTGTTCATGGAGGCGCCTGGCTTCAGATTCTGGATCTGCCTTGTTTTGGTCCGAGACCTGTGGTCACCCTCAGGGTTTGTTTTTTGTTTGTCTGTTTTTTATCCAAAAATGTGGTGAAAATGAGAACTGTCTTTTAGGGTGGTTGTTAAAATGAGGTGACTGGTGTTTTAAGTATCCAGGGTCAGACAGAAAATAGTTCAGTCCCTGACATTCATAAATATATTTCACTTTCTCAGCTAGTACAAGAGTAGTCCAGGAAAGGCATAGATTTCATCTTTTTGCCTAATTATTTTTAAGGTTTCTGATTAGGATAGACAGAGAGCTCATGGTTTGGAAGCCATTGAAAATAATGTATTTCATGGATTTACGCAAGTGATCACCAGATAAAAATCTGTGGTAGGTCATTTATAGAAAAACTATTTTGCCTAGTGACCTGATTTCTTTTCTGCTTTCTCACTTAAACTATTAAGTTGCTTTCATCTGAGTGATCTGAATATAGTCTTCAGTTTGGGAGTATCAGTCAAAATTCATACTGCATTGAGTGGCTGATAATTAAATCCAAGAAATGAAAGAGAGGAAAGTTCAATGTAAATTCTTAAAGGTCATATACTGCTTTTCAAACTATATGCACAAGCTACTTAGTTATTTCATATTTAAAAAAAAAGGAAATACAGACCAAAAAAATGGGATAAAAGTTAGGCCGTAATACTGTTTTTATTCAACGCTTTGGGAAGTTTCGATTTCAGATTGTGGTCTGGCAGCAGAGAATAGGGGTATAAGAATCTTTTCCTAGAAAGTGTTTGTAAAACTTCATGAAACCTGAAGTTTTTAATTATGAAGACGAAGGAAAATTCTTGAGCTTTTTGAAGGAATTGTCATAAAATATAGTCTATGTATACAGTTCATTAAAACATGTCTTACGTGATATATTTAAGTGCAAAATAAGCTTCAGCAATTAATTTGTTCATTGTACCATAAAAATTCGGCTATTGAATTATAATCACAATTAAATGAGTGTGTTGGTTTATAACTCTAATGAACAGTAGACAAATTAAACCCAATTAGGAAACGGTGATTAATGACCAAATGGACATATTGATCTTCATCATGGTCACAGTCCCCTAAAGCAATCCTTTATTTAGGAGTTGTAAAAACAGTCATTTATTTCTTAGCGATATTGATAATCTTAATATTTATAATCTGAATATTAAAATGTTTTCCATTTATATCAGTAACAGAAGAACATACAACCTTTCACTTTAAAACTTTGATTTAATAATGGCTCTTTTTTTATTCTATTTTTTTTATTTTGCTATTATTAATATACAATTACATGAGCAACATTATGGTTACTAGACTCCCCCTATTATCAAGTCCCCACCACATACCCCATTGCAGTCACTGTCCATCAGCATAGAAGGATGTTATAGAATCACTACTTGTCTTCTCTGTGTTATACTGAATAATGACTCTTTTAACTTAAATGCTTTAGGGACTTGGTGCCACACCAAACATTTAGTTATTCATTTCAGACCCTCTGTTTCTTCAGTCCTCCATCGTTTCAAGAGGAACATTTTTTAAAGATCCAGGGGATTGGTCATCTATTTGCAAGAGGTGATACCTGGCTGAATGAAGAGCAGTGTCCTTGCCAGCATCTGTGCTGCTAGGTCATCCATGGGAATTTTGACATGGTGAAAGAACTACAGTACAAGAACTATTTTTTCTAAAGTGATTAATAATTTGATTCAATGAACAATTATTTGGCACTAGTGACTGTAGTGTAGTTTAGTGACAGAGTTTAGTGGTTGTTAGTGACAGAAACCTACATTAGCCTAGTTTTTGTTAAAGAAAAAAATCACTGGGTGGGGGAAGGGGTACTTATTTTACTCATATAACAGAGAAGTCTAAGGAGTGGACTGGCTTTAGGCAATACAGGAATCAGGGATTCTCCGGTCTTCTAGCCCTGCTTGTCTCCCATTCGCTTTCTTTGTCAGCCAGAGGGCTTACTGGAGAGCAGCAGAAATGGATCCTAGTTCTCATCACTGTCCTCCAACAAGCACAGTGATCTTTGTAATGATTCTAATTGGCCCTGGTTGGGTCACATGTCCATACCTAGACCAATCGCTGAGCTGGAAGCACATGGTATAGGAGAGAGGCAGTTTCTCGGGCTAAAGGGACACCTAATCAAAAGATTTCTACCAGAATGAGTTGACTTATATTGGAATGGAAGTAAGCTGTTTATTAGTCAAAGAGAAATGAATGAACTATTTTCTTTGCTTTTCCAGTTGCAGTGCCAGAATTAATTCATTAAACCTGTGGTCACATTAGAAGGAAGTTTTTATCATTATTTATTTATCAACCTAGCCATTCACTCAGTCATTCATTGATTTTGCAAGCCACTTTGCAATTTTATTTCTTCTTTCATTTCTTCCTCCTTGTAGACAGATCTGCCTACACACAGACTCCTTCCTTTGGTATCTTTAAAGTGTTTCTCAATGGTAATGTTGCTAGTTGAGTTTGTTCACCTCTGTTCTTTTCCCCACCAAAACAAAGAATTGGAAGGCAGACACAATAGTGAAGCAGAGCAAAAGTTTTATTTGAACACACTCCAACAGAGGGAGTGGCCAGAGTCAAGGTAGACAAAGGCAGGTTTACTTGAATACATTCTAAGGGAGGAGCAGGCCAGAGTCAAGGAAGACAAAGGCCCGGAACTTTTTAGGGGAGGGTCTATTTATCACTACCTAGCTGGAGGCACTTCCTTTGATTGACAGGGTGAGGTCTTTGATTGACGGCTGTAGTTCTATACCCATTCCTCTTGGTGCACATGTCTTTTGCCAGAATGCACACAGAAAAGCCCACTGGGGAGGGGGAGCAAAAACACAGTTTTATTTTATGAGATTATGAGGATATTTGGTTTGGGCAGTCCTTAGTTTTGTTTGATTGTGCCCACATTGGGACCTGGTTAGGGCAGGTTTGGCCTGGTCCTGGTAGGCAAGAAATTATCTTCCTACAAAACCTTTGTTGTCTTCACATAGGACCCCCTCCCTGGGTAGTTTGGACAGCTCTTTCCTTGAACCTTATACCCCGGCAGCTCATGTCTGTCTTTCTGCTTAACAGGAAGGGTAGGCATTTTGTCCTTCAGGGAATGTTTGGCAATGTATAAAGACATTTTTTTAAATTTAGATATAATTGCCATATAATAATACATTATATACAACATAATGGTATAATGTGCTCACCACCATGAGTCTAGTTAACAGCCATTTTTGTTGTCACAAGGGTGCAGGATAGTACATGCTTCTAGTAGGTAGAGGCCAGGGATGTCACTCAACACCCTGCAGTGTGCAACACAGCCCTCCCTTCCCCACAAAATATGATTTTACCCAACATGTCAGTAGTCCCAAGATGAAGAATTCCTGCTCTAAGGCATCTTTCATCAGTTGGAGCCCAAATCCATTCACTGAGCTAAAGGAATAAAACCCAATTTAAAACAGTGACTATCTGGCCAAGATTCCATGAGAATTAAGGCTGGGTGATCCAAAGTTAACTGACACATCAAATTCCTTTCTTCAGATTAATTTCCCTAAATAACCACCCTGTGGCTTCGTGTTAGCAAGTGCCCATGTTGTTGGTGGGTGTTTCTCTCCGTTTCTCTCTTTATACACAAGATTCTATTTTCAAGAACATTTTCACTTCTCTACCAACCCCCTAAACCCCCTCTGCCTCATATCTATTTTCTCTTTTCACAGCAACTAAAGAAAAGTTCTGAAAAGTATATAACTCTTGGAACATCAATATTTAATGGAAAGTGGGACTAATTTAAAAGTATCAGCATTTTAAGACCATCTTGGCAGGGTGTGTTTCAATAGCACATTATGGTTATTTATCACAAGTCAAATGAAGTACATTACTTGAAGACAGATTATTTTTCAAACTAATTATGACAATCCTATTTCCTGCTGCTTTTATGTTTCTTTTATATGCGAGTCTCCCCTCTGAAATGTATTTTTCTTTTGTTTAATCCTGTGGCACATTTTTCTGTTAACACTCTAGAGCCGGGGCCGCTAACTGCCAGGCGTGTTCTTCATAAAGGTTGTTGAATTAGCAGCTCACAGAATCTCACACCACTAAACAAAAACACTCTGAATATGGTACTGCAGCATTCTTTGATATTTGTTCGGAAGGAAAATTCATTTGTATAATCTATCAAGCATGTAACAATGTGCTTTTGATGGTGAAAATTGTTTTATAAATATTAATAGGTGTGTTTTTTCCACCCACTTTGTACACAGAATGGCTTTTGTTCAAGATGAATTTTCCATAGAATTGAGGTTTCATTAATGTGACACTGAAAACCTTAATATCTGAACTAGGTTCAGCACCTACAAAAAAACATTTTACCATAGTGTGTTGTTTTATTAAATGAAAAACCTAAGGTTTGACCAAGCAAGTTTATTTTATTGCCCTGCTGTTGACATAGACATCAATCCATTTTTAAAATTCTAAAAGTGTATTTGGAGGGGCAGTACTGGGAGAAATAAGCATGTAAGAATCAATCAGTATTCAGGGATTAATCTCCTTTTGTGCAGGCTGAAAATTATTGTTTATTTTTTTTGTTTTGTTCTTTTGTTTTCATGCCAACAGGACACGCTTTTCTAAGTTTCTCCTTCCTATAACAAATATACCTGTTGTTGAAACAGGACACAAATGTGACTGAGAGCTGTAATTTAGCAGGGATTGGTGCCCTTTTTCTATAATGGGCCACACAGCCTCATTTGCAGCTGCTCATCTCTGCTGTTGTCTTGGGACAGTGGCCATAGAAATATATGACTACAGTCCAGTAGAAACAGGCAGTGAACTGGCCTGAGGCCCATATTTTACCACCTAGTGACTTAGATTCTCATTTGGGGCTGTTTTATACCAATCTTGAGCTACCCTGGCCTTATGCAAAGGGGTGGTGTGATTTGAGGGTCATCACCAAAGGCATGTTTTTCACTTATTCTTTAGGCAAAAATCTTCTTTATCAATTTCAAAGCCTGAAATACCAACTATTAAAATCCTTCCTGAGGGAAAATTCTTAAGTATTCTGAAGATAGCATTTTCTTGGTTACCATAGGTAACTGTTCTTATGTAAACTCCAGTAGGCATTAGTTTAGATTTACTCCAAATGTAAGTTTAGGATTATAAGGGAATGGGACAAACTGCTGATCACTTTTTAGGACAGGAATTGAGGAGAACCCTACAGCCTGGGCTGCAGCACTGGGAAGCTATATGTGCATTTAGGAGGAGGCAGTGGTAAGAACCAGAGAATGCTGGCTGTTTGTGAGGCTGAGTGCAGTGCATACGGTTCTCCTTCCACCACACCATGCAGTAGAAAACACTCTGGGCTCCATTTTATAGACAGTGACACTGAGCTTGACAGGGGTCATAGCTACCTGACTAGGAAGTTCCAGAGTTATCATTCATTACTCAGGTGTGCTGGATGCCAGAGTACGTTAAGTGGTCAAGTTCAAGAAAAAACTTGCAGGTGATGCAACATACAAACTGAGATGGTAAGGCAGGAAACTACTTTGCATGTTTGGGACTACTTTTAAAATATTAAGCAGATGTAACAAATATGTGTCTATGAGAGTCCCTGTGCCTCCTTAAATTAAAGTGTTTTTTCCCCTTCACACTGCACTCCTCAAAAAGATTTAGGCTGTGAGGATGGCAGTTCAGTTTTGGATCTCCTTTCTTAACTCCTGAATCCCCTTACGCACTTCCTATATATGTGGTGTTTTTAACTGCCCAAAGCACTTGGATATCCATGTATCATTTAGCTTTCTCTACAGAGAGGGAGCAAATGTAAAGGGGCCATTGTAGATACTCCTTTTCTCCCACAAATGTGATACCTATGGGCACCCCTTTATTCCTACTTTTAGGTACTTGTATCCCACAATTCCCATCTTCAAGCCCTGGTGTAATTCCAAAGTTCTCTCAGAGTGGTGCCTAAACAAAGAACTCATTTCTGTACTCGGTGTGCATATCATACTGCAAGAAAAGCATCTTTTGAAAATCTGGCTTTGCATAGATTTAGCTGGGGCTGCCTTCTGAACTTTGCTTACATATCCATTAATTATGCTCTTTCTCAAGTAGCTTGTAACTGTAGCTTTGTAAGGGGCAAAGAACAGCTTAGACCTTTTTTGATTTAGTAGTTTATTGATCTTGACCAAGAATTCTTTTATTTGATATTCTTCACTTAGGAAGTCAATTTGATAGCTTTGCCTATTCATTTTGAAGGCGTCAATTGTGGTAGTCTTGCCAGTGAGTAATGGAGGAGCTAAAATTGCTAATAAATTAATTAAAATGTGTTTATAAACCCAGTGGAAAGCCAAGAATGAAGTTGCTTTCCTATTGATTATTATACTGGCCATTAACTGCTGAGAAAATGCCATTGTAGCAAGCAGAGAACATTGGGTAATTCCTTTCATAATTATAGGATTCCATCATTAAGATTTCAGTTGTTCTGGAAAGTAATTACTCATTTGCTGCATGTGTTCACAGTGTGTGGGTAAAGTGGTTGGACATTTTGTGGTAAGGCTAAGGACTCAGATAGACATTAACTTCCACATAAGATTCTCTCTTGTCAGAGCTACTTTAAGTAATTTGTGGTTTATACTTTTGTTTATGCCAAGAATGGTTAGATGTTAATATGCCAGTTCTGTCCAGATTTGTATCAAAGTGTTTGATTATCTTGGTAGAGACCCTTGGAAAAAAACCTCTACCTAAGTCTGTAACTCCAGGATATAATGCAACAATATTTTCTTTTCACAGGAAGCAAATGGGGTGAAGGGACTATGGTCATTGCTTTTGAGTGAAATATGCCCAAGTGATTGTTTCCCTTTCAAGAGTTAGGTACCTATCAGTGATGCTAAAGGAGAACGGGTAATATCCCTAAGTCTCGCTCAAATATCCCAACCAATCATTATCCCAAGTAGAGTAAAAAAAGTTGCGGTGGTATATAGCTTATACCCTAAGCTATATAAGGGATCAGATCCCAGAAACCTGCATGCTTCCTCTTCTTACTGCAGTTTCTCCCTGACTATACATATAGAAAATGTCCTATACATCAAGGAAAGTACTCTGCAGTGCGCCCATATCACTGAGTGAGTTCCACTGTGTCCAGGGCTCCTGGCCACCAAGAAAGTTAGAGATTTCCACTTGTACCACAGAGTAGAGACACTAGTGCTGGCAATGCCTGGCAACCTTCCATTGTATCTTATCACTCTTGGCCTCTCAGTGTTTTATGTAACTTTAATCAAAAGAGTCATATCCTGCACACATCAGGAAAATGGTCTTCATTTCATATTTGAACAGACCTGAAAATAAGTATACTAGCAGTGTAGGGATTGTTATTTCCATTTTCCGAATAAGAAAACTGAGGCCTGGAAAGGCAGTTAAGTTTTGTTTTTTTTTAATCCAGTTTATAGAGCTAGTTAAGCAGATAAAAAACTATTGATTCTGCCTTAATGTCCTTTCCACTAAACCTTTCAAAAATGTTAGGTTGCTGATTAAATAAAATTTTTACTTTGCAATATCAGAAGAAGGACAAAGGTGAATAGTAGGATTAAGCATTATTCCCTAGTCTTTCTTTGCACAGAAGAGAAAGGTGATGGTCAGTGGTTTAATACTATAAGTTAGTATAATAAAAATGTTGAAAAATGGTGAATCAAAGCTGCATGTAACTGGGGCAGTCTATAGTTTTTAATGGGTGTCAGCAACTTATATTGTTACTGTACTGAACAGAGACTAATAGATATAAATTACTATGCTCTTCAGCAGACTGTAAGTCCCTTGAGAGCAGGGACCATGTCATATTTGTCTCTGTATCTGTAAAGCCATAAAGGTCAAGAAAGCCTAACAACTTCTCTTGCCTGGATCATAAGGAAAAATGATATCTTACTTTTCTTTATCCTGTGCCTGCTAGTCTGGAGACCTTAATTTATAGACCTTTAAGACATATTCATGTATGGTCCTTTTTTCCTTTATTTAGTTGTCTGTTTTGATGCCAAGATAAACTTTGATGACAATGCAGAATTCCGACAAAAGGACATATTTGCTATGGATGACAAATCAGAGAATGAGCACATTGAAAATGAAGCTGCCAGATACGATCTGAAATACATAGGACTGGATGGGAACATTGCCTGCTTTGGTAAGAAAGCAGTTATACCCAAAGAATGATCTGTGGATTTTTTGTGGAGCTTAGGAACCACTGATATCTGAAATATTTCCCAATAATGAGTAAACATTTATGTCTTTTGTAGCCTTAAAGTCTTAGAAAACAATTTAGTTTCTTCTTAAAGTTCATTTTTGTCATTGATCATGGGTTTAAGGCAGAGTTTCTGAACTCTGGTACTACTGACATTTTGGGTGGGATAGTTCTTTGCAGTGGGGGGCTGTTATGTACAATATAAGACATTTAGCAGTATTCCTGGCCTTTACATACTACTAGCACCCCCCAGTTGTGACAACCAATAATGTTTCCAAATATTGCCAAATATCTTGTGGTACAGGCAAAGTCACCTCAGTGGAGAACTACCACTTTAAAGCATCTCTGTTAAATTTTGCTTAGTAAAAATTGGAAGCTTTGCTATCCTAGTCAGTGCTAATGTGCTAGGAAGTATTCTGAAATTTGGGGTTTAAGATAAAATAACTTTCTCAAAGGAAGTAGAAAACATCATATACTTTAATCATTATGCTCATGTTTCAGCTTCTATGATAACCAAATGGTAAAATGTTTAATCCATTATGTCAGTTTATTAGTAAAACAATTGATTTTATCATACTCACCTAAATTTATTAAAATGGCTTACTCAGCTGTGATAAGAATGAGTCTATAGCGGCAATATAATTTTTGTTATTGTCCACAGCTTATAGTAACTGAGATTTATACACTTCTGGGTTTCTGGTGGAACCAATTCATTGCACTGGAAACTGAGGTCTTAATGGAATTAAAATAAAAGAGATTTGTAGCTCATTAAATCAGTAATATCATTATATTCAGAATTGAGCAGACCTCATCCAGTAGTTCCTGTGCAATACAATATAAAATGATATCCAATTACAAGTGATACCAAAATCTCTTGCTTTGTTATTGGAGCAATAACTGTAATGTACTAGATCACTCACATCATTCCCATCTTGATAAGCTAATACACTCCCAATATTTGTAGGCACTTAGAAAGGAAGAAGATATAATGTTCTATTTAGAACAAATTAAATACAGATTCTTTGTAGCCTCTGTAGAAATAAATGTATGTGATTTGACCAAGTTAGCAGCTTTAAAAGCCACAATTAACATATTTCAAATTGTTTGAAGATCCTGTATAAACCATTTTTATTGAAGTTGCCCCAGATTTAATTAATTAGTCACAGTTCAGAAGTCTGTTGGGGGAATTCAAGGGTCAGAAAAAGTGAAGAGTACTTTACCTTGATACTTCTGTGTTCAGGATTTTTTTTTTCTTTCTAATCTGAAGAAAGTAATTTCATATAATTAAGCATAAGAAGCAAAAGAAGTACAATTGATCAATAAAACTTAGCTCTGAAAAATAAGAATTTTGATGTTATAACTCTTTACTTGGTTGCTTAAGAAAAGCTCCTTAAGAGGTTAGCACATTTTGGTTCTAGTTTTTTTATTTTTTTTATATACTTATGTGCCATTTATTAAATTTAAACAAGTTCAGGTGGGTCAAAATTCAAAAAACAATTAAAACAATATACAAGGTAAAGTCTCTTTTCTGGGTCTGTCCCATAGCTACCAGTTGTCTTCCATGGAGGCAACCAAGTTTTCAATTTTTACACAACTAAGCAGTATACTATATATATTCTGTAGCACTTTAAAAAAATTTATTTTGCTATTATTAATGTACAATTACATGAGCAATATTATGGTTACTAGACTCCCCCTATTATCAAGTCCCCACCGTATACCCACTAACAGTCACTGTGCATCAGCATAGTAAGATGCTTATAGAATCACTACTTGTCTTCTCTGTGTTATACTGCCTTCTCCATATCCCCCCCCTGCTACATTATGTGTGCTAATCGTAATACCCCTTTTTCCCCCTTATCCCCCTTATCCCTCCCTTCCCACCCATCCTCCCCAGTTCCTTTCCCTTTGGTAACTGTTAGTCCATTCCTGGGGTCTGTGAGCCTGCTGCTGTTTTGTTCCATCAGGTTTTCCTTTGTTCTTATACTCCACATATGAGTGAAATCATTTGATACTTGTCTTTCTCCGCCTGGCTTATTTCACTGAGCATAATACCCTCTAGCTCCATCCATGTTGTTGCAAATGGTAGGATTTGTTTTCTTCTTATGGCTGAATAATATTCCATTGTGTATATGTACCACATTTTCTTTATCCATTCATGTACTGATGGACACTTTGGTTGCTTCCATTTTTTGGCTGTTGTAAATAGTGCTGCGATAAACATAGGGGTGCATCTGTCTTTTTCAAACTGAGCTGCTGCATTCTTAGGGTAAATTCATAGGAGTGGAATTCCTGGGTCAAATGGTATTTCTATTTTGAGTTTTTTGAGGAATCTCCATACTGCTTTCCACAATGGTTGAACTAATTTGCATTCCCACCAGCAGTGTAGGAGGGTTCCCCTTTCACCACATCCTCGACACATTTGTTGTTGTTTGTCTTTTGGCTGGTGGCCCTCCTAACTGGTGTGAGGTGATATCTCATTGTGGTTTTAATTTGCATTTCTCTGATGATTAGCGATGTGGAGCATCTTTTCATGTGCCTGTTGGCCATCTGAATTTCTTCTTTGGAGAAGTGTCTGTTCAGCTCCTCTGCCCATTTTTTAATCGGCTTATTTGCTTTTTTGTTTGTTGAGGTGCATGAGATCTTTATATAATTTGGATGTCAACCCCTTATTGGATATATCATTTATGAATATATTCTCCTATACTGTAGGATGTCTTTTTGTTCTAATGATGGTGTCCTTTGCTGTACAGAAACTTTTTAGTTTGATATAGTCCCCCTTGTTCATTTTCGCTTTTGTTTCCCTTGCCTGGGGATATACGTTCATGAAGAAGTTGCTCATGTTTATGTCCGAGAGATTTTTGCCTATATTTTTTTCTAAGAGTTTTATGGTTTCATGACTTACATTCAGGTCTTTAATCCATTTTGAGTTTACTTTTGTTTATGGGGTTAGACAGTAATCCAGTTTCATTCTCTTACATGTAGCTGTCCAGTTTTGCCAACACCAGCTGTTGAAGAGGCTGTCATTTCCCCATTGTATATCCATGGCTCCTTTATTGTATATTAACTGACCATACATGCTTGGGTTTATATCTGGGCTCTCTAGTCTGTTCCATTGGTGTATGGGTCTGTTCTTGTGCCAGTATTTGGTTCTAGTTTTAATGATCAGGATGCTAGTGAACATTTCTTCTGTGAGTTTGAAAAAGGAACAGGGCTTAGGAATAAAATTTTGACGGTATCATTTGTTCTTTTGTTTTCTAAGTTTATCTAGATAACATATAAATATGCACGGTTGCACTAAGTGTAAAAAGGTGTGAAACTCTATTGAAGTTGGGACCCCTTGTGGTTCAACTCCAGAGGGATGCCACATTCAAAGGAGCATATTCTCAGCAAGCAAAAAATTAAAAGAAATCCATTCTTTACTGGAATTTTTTAAAGGATATTGAAAAGAATGCAATCCTTAGACCTGTCTGACTTCTCATAGCTTTTTTCTCTTTCCCAGTTTTCTTGAACTCTGTACTTTGCAGAGCCTAAAACTCTCTACTGTATTTACTGGTCCAAATCAATAGCTTACTTAAACTCTTCTCTTCTGTTTCCTAGATTGATTTAACTTATTAATAAATCCATCTCTCTGTTCCCATGTCTTTTTTGTTTATACTTTGTATGCCTATTTCCTGATTCTTTATTCTAGAGTTATGTGAATTTATCTGGTTGAATGGAATTCCAAGAAGGGGAGAAATTGACCTGGTAATGACCGGGTTCTCTTTGGGCAGTATGGGGGAGGGGAAAAGCTTATACACCCTTTCATGTGGTTGCTAAATTTATTCTGTCTTGTGTGCCATTTGCATTGCACAGTGAATGGTGCTGGACTTGCCATGGCTACTTGTGATATCATTTTCCTGAATGGTGGGAAGCCAGCCAACTTCTTGGATCTTGGTGGTGGTGTAAAGGAAGCCCAAGTGTATCAAGCCTTCAAACTGCTCACAGCCGATCCTAAGGTAACCTCTGCCTTTGTAGGAAGATTGCATAATGTTCTGATTTGTCACCACCAAGAATACCATCTGCCTTTTTCTTGCTGCTAAAAGTTAATAAACCAGTACATTCACATTGCAGCCCCAGATGCAAATCCTGCCTTACCTTCCATTGGAAAAAAACAGTGATTTAACTCATCTTGGATGAAAGGCTTATAAGTGTCCCCAGGATCTTATTTCAGAGGCTTATTCAAAGTTCTGAGAGGTAGGAGGAAGTAAAAAAGGTGTACTGTATCAAATAGTGAAACATTGGCATGAAGTATTAATTGGGAAATTGACACAGAAACAATTAGTACTGTGCTTATATGACTTAGAGAGGACTCAGTCTCAGATTCCTTCCCTAAAGATGCTGAATGTATTATCCTAAGATTGAAGACAGAAGAAAGTTGTAGGATTGTAAAATCATATATCACTGGAAAATAATGACCCCTCATTTTTCTGTATGCTTTTTAATTTTCATCTCTAACAGTTCCAGTTTACCACATATGCTCTAAGTAGCATATGATGCTGCTTTAATGTCCATCTTTTCTTCTTAAATAGAATATAGCTCTCACAGCCATGCTAGGTGCATAGTCGGTATTCAGTTAATATTTAATCAAGTAAAATACCAGTATGCTTTGTTTCAACCATAGGTACCCAGTTGTCTGTGATAACAGGTTTAGGTAGATATTTATTACACGGAAAAGACTAACATTTTTGAATGTCTGATATATATCATCTAATTCTATTTACATTCTATGAGGTGGTGGGTATGCCAGAACCATTTGATTTTAAACTTTGAGAATCATTATCTTGATACTATTGGAGTATCTAATACATTCAGTTGGTTCCTGACATATCTGAAGATGTGATCTGAACCATTACTAAGAAAATGAATGAACATAATAAGAGATTTTTTTTTAATGTGGTCTGAACTTAATATGAAAGCTTCTCACTATAAGTATACCATCAATAGCCTTTTTCTGGTTCATGTGAATAAAATTTTGTCTCAGTAGTAGTATGCTTGTCTGTTTGCATTATGACTTAGATAGTTGGTAACCTTATGTTTTTGTTAACTCTTTATTCCAATTCACAAAATAACTGGTAAGGTATTATCAGCTACTTATCTTCTGTTAAGCTCTGTTCAGGAACAGCAAAGTCATTGAAATTCAAAGTCACAGGCCCTGAAGAGAGAGTTTGTTTGCAGTTGATGTGTCTCTTACATAAGTATATTGTTTGATTGGTTAAGTAGGATCATTATCAGTGGCTTCCTAATCATTAATTCATTTATCCCTTCTTCCTACTATTTTCTGAGAGAAGAATAATTTTCCTCCCAGAGATTTTCATGCCAACTGAAATCTGTAAATAACATGGATATGACACACAGCTCTTTAAACTGCTTGCCCCACAAAGTACCCAGAGGACCAGCAACTGTAATAAAATACTGAACTTTTAGTGTCTACTGATCTTCAGTGCCAAGAATAAGAGAGAGCCACTGAGGGAGTAGACCTGCCAGGACAATCATTGTATTTTCTTTGGGATATCTTTTCTTAGTGACTGATCCTGAATTTAATTTTGTAAAAGTACATGAGGGAAATGAAAAAATCACTTGCAGAACCATTTTTTCTAAAAGATAATCTCTTTACAAATTTTGACTTTAGCCTATGGAATGTTTTCAAATGCTTGGAGTATTTAAACTTTTTTTGAAATTGGCTGTCATCTGGAGTAGATAATGTGGGAGTTATTTTATTTTTTTCATACTATATCAGGAAAATGAATGCACAGCTCATCTCACTGTACATTTTCCAAATCTTGAAATTTCAAAGCCAGCTAAAAAGCATAGAAATGTAATGGGTATTTTCAATCCTGGCATTGTTTCACACATTTCAGAGAAGAGGCTAAAAAAGAGTATAGAAGCATTGATTTGATTTTGCAAGGAAACTTGTGGTTCTGGCAGTAATTACTTCAAGTAGAACCCCATCCAGCTACCCAAAAGTAAAGATTCCCAAGAACCCAAAGCTAATTATTTCAAAGGTATTGATTTTCTTGTTAGATATAAGGATTAGTCAGTTGAATACACTGAAATTGAAAATTACAAAAGGCCTATTGTTGTTAAACTTAAATCAACTGATGCTAACAACTACTTGTTTGTCATATGTATGCACTAATCCTATTGATCAAGTAATAAATGCCATCATTCAGGAAAAACATTATGGATTGACATATATTTCCACTCCTAATGTCAGCCATAAAGCTGAAACTTATATTTATTTATTGAAACTTATATATATTTCCCAAATGCTGACTTTATTGAGACCTAACACAAGTTCTTTTATAACTAACGTGATCCTTATTTGTTTGTAATATATGAAATGGAGCCCCTGTCTGAACTGCCAAACTGTTTGAAACAAGAGTCTTTTCAAGATTACTCACTAAACATGGAGTATATCATTAAATATTTTATAATTCTATTAATTTCCAACAGGGCTTGAGATAAAAGGTAATAGAGTTTGTTCTGCTGGTGGTAGATTAGATCTGATCTTCATCATTCTTAATTTACAGAATTCCAGATACTGGTATTCTTAGAACAATAGGGAATAAAAATGATACAAAATAGGAAGAAGTGAGGTTTTGTGGTGGTCTGTAAAGAATTTGAACACGTTTAAAGGAAAAACATATAAAGAATGCTATTCTTAGGTTTTTTTTTTTTCCTGAATCATACTTTGGCTTTTATTTCTAATTCTAAATTTACTATTCCAAAGGTGTGGAAAATGAGTACAACAACATCTGGAGTATGTAAAATATCTTGATATATGAATAAAAGGAAAAAGATAGTTGATATGAGTCTCCACAGTAGCCCCAGCTCTGTGGGCCAAAGTTAAGCCAATCTCTGGCCCTCTAGAGGCCTGATTTTGAAAAGCAGTAGTATATGTTTGGCATTTCTGAAGTCACCTCACTTGATTTGACTGTACTTTGTGGTTTATATCCAACTTAGAGTCATGTTTACAAAGGCTTTTAAATGTCCAAGAGCAAATGCTACATGAGCAGCAAGTACTCGTCAAAGAAGGCAGGGATTCTTAGTGGGACGTGATGGAGGTGTTTGTTAATGCTATGGTGGCAATAATACTAAAATATATAAATATATCAAGTTAATACATTGTGCATCTTAAATTTAGACAATGTTATATGTCAGTTATATCTCAGATATAGGCTGCCTGGGTTCCAATCCTGTCTTTATCACTCATTGGTCATGGGGTCTTGGCCATGTTGTTTAACTTCTGTGTGCCTTGGTTTCCTCTATTATGAAATGGAGATGACTGCAGTGCTTATTGCCTTATAAGGTTGTTTTATTTATTTTTTTTAGTATTTGGAGTTTAACTTTTTCTTATTTTTTATTGAGATAAAATTGACATATAACATTGGCTAAGTTTAAGATGTACAATGTGTTAACTTGATACATTTATATATTTCAGTATGATTGTCACCATAGAATTAACTAACACTTACATCATGACCCATAATTATTTCTTTTTTGTGGTAAGAACATTTAATTGGAGGGTTGTCTTATTACATAAACTGAGGTACACATACACATTTCCCATTTAGATGGGTAGTAATTTCATAGGACAGTATTGTTTTAAAAATTTAATAAAATTCTGTTGTTACAACCTCCATATAGAACAGTATACAAATCATAAATATATAGCTTGATGAGTCATCACACAGTGAACACAGCCATGTAACCTCTGGCCAGATCAAGAAATAGAACATGACCAGTGTTGTGGACTGAAAAATGTTTGTGTCCCCACCGAAAATCTTATATTGAAGTCCTAACCCCATGTGATTGTATTAGCAGGTGGGAGTCTTTGATAGTTAATTAGATCATAGGGGTGGGGCCTTGATTAATGGGATTAGTGCCCTTATTAAAGAGACCCCAGAGAGAGAGAGTTCTTGCCCCATCCACAGGGTGAGAACACAGCTAGAAGATGGCCATTTGTGTACCCTGAAGTGGGGTCTAATCAAACACTGACTCTGCTGGTGCCTTGATCTTGGGCTCCCAGCCTCCAGCATTGTCAGAAATAAATGTTGTTTAAGCCACTTAGTCTGTGGTAGTTTGTTGAAGCAGCCTGAAGAGACTGAGGCAGTCACTGTCCCAGAAACCCCTTCTGCTCCCATCCTCATACTTACATTGTTTTCTCCTCATATCTCCTAATATCATAGATTTGTTCTGCCTGGTTTTGAGCTTACTGCAAATGGAATCATAAAGCTTATACTCACTGTGTTTTCCATTTTTCCCTTAACTTTTATTTGTAAGATTCATCCACATTTCATATAACAATGGCTTACTCATTCTTATTGTTGTTTAGTATTCTATTGTATAAGTCTACCAGAATTCTTTTTTGTGCTCTTCTGTCAATAGACGTTTGTGTTATTCTCAGTTTAAACTATTTTGAATAATATTGCTGTGAACATTGCTATACATATCCTTAGGAACACATTTTGGGATACATACTTGGACCTAGAATTCCTGGGTCATAGGATATGCATATATTCAGCTTGAATTGATACTGCCAAACAGTTCTCCAGATGTACCATTTTATACTCTCATAGATTTGTATATGGGAAAGTTCCAGTTCCTCCACACCCTCACCAACATTTGGTACAGTATGTCTTTCCATTTTTAATCATTTTGGTAGATGTATGGTTAGTATTCATTGTTCTTTAATGTCTTTCCCTCATGACTAATGAGGTTGAGCACCTTTTCATGTATTTATTAACTATTTGGATATACTCTTTAAACTTCTCTTACCTTGTCTGTAAAGTAGACATGAAAATAATACCCCAAAGCATTGTTTTAAGTATTGACTGAGATGTATATGTGGAAGTGCTTGGAAAACATTTTTAACATGAAAACTTTAGTGTGTATTGTTGTTTTTTTGACTGTTCTGTTCTATTATCATTTCTAAGGCTTAGATTTAGAATTACTGAAACCATAGGGATTAAATTGTCATCTACAGAAATGGGAAGTGTCTGAAATGGGTCGTTGACCCTAGTGTTAGGGCATATGTTGTTTTGAAATGGATGAAATGGTAAGCAGTTCAGTAGCTTGCAGTGATTCTCTGTTCAGACAACCAAGAAAACACAGTTTAATCAAGGGAGGATTAAATTCATTTTTGAAAGAACCACAGACTATCATTTGGTATAAATTTCAGAAGAGTCAAGGGCTTTTGGCTCCATGGTATATGTTTTTAAACTCTTCAGAATTTGAGGCCAGAGAAGTAAAACTCCATGCCATATTTTCAGTATCAGGCTTATGTATGTGCCTTAAGTTTTAGTGTATGTTTTGGGATTAATATGTGCTAAATTATTTATCATACATTTAGACTGCATTTAAATACAGAACACAGTACTTCCTTTTTCTCTTATATACCTATACCAGAGGTATGAGGCAAATTTCATTTCATCACTTGCCCCATATCTTTGCTAACATACTTTATCTGCAAGGAAGTATTTATTTTGGGGGGTAATAGAACTCTTGTAGAGATTTGTTTTCATATATAATGCCCAATACTTTACACAACATGAGCATTACTTTTGAAATGACTACTCTGCATCCCTATTCTTCCAGGCCTGTTTGAAAACAAATTTTACTTTCATCCAGAGTTGAAAAGATTAAAAGTCCAGGCAGCCATTCAGTATAGTGATTGTCTACCTGATTGTCTAGTCTGAGAAGAATAAAAATGATTTTGTACTTATGAATTTGTAACCTGTCATTTGGCTTCCATGTAGAATAGCCCCTTGTTTATAGTAACACTGCATAAAGAGAATGGAAAACTGTCTGTCCTGGACTCCTTCCTCTTCCTTACCTTGCAGTGGTTTTCCTACAATCATGCATTTGTAAATATGGATTTGGCGTTTCTTGTCTTGATGTCCAGTTGGTCCACATTTCTAAAAATGACTCCCCATGCCCAACTTACACTCATTCTATATTATCTGCTAATGCTTCCCAGCAAGAACTGGGTCCTGGCAAAGATAGTTGGTTCTATATCTTGATGCAAGACCAGTGTGTCTAAATTCTGCCACATCCTCCAAGCATCCCTCATGGAACATTCTAAATCTGTTTTCTTGCTCCTTGTTTGACATACTGTCAGAAATAAATTTTAAAAATAAGGTATTTATTCTTTGCTTTTCAAACTTCAAATTTTAATATGCCTCAATTTGTTTCATGGTAGAATCTTAAATTTAAAGAATTTAATAGATTTTATATTTTCATAAATTTTATCCTTATTGCCAACATGCTCAATAATTGATTATGAATCCTGTATAGAGAGGCCTTTGTAGATTGTTAAAGAGAAATGGGCCACTAATCAATTGTAATGTCATATAGGTTGGAAATAACATAATTATTACAAGGGTATTATGGATTCTTTTTCCTCTTTATGTTACTGCATTGAGAAAAGAAGTGGTTGAATTCAACAATTAGAAAGTAGTGTATTTTCTAATAAAGTGATCAAGTAATGGCCAGGATTGATGTCTTGTATCTCTCAATCTTAAGAATTATGATGGTAGAGTGATTAAGGCATCTGAAAGTTTTACTATTATTATTTTGAGGTATCATTTTAGAATCCAAATAATACCCATTAGAGGAATCACTAGATGTGGGGAGTGAACTTAGGAGAACAGGGTTAAAAGCCTTTGAATTGTGAAGTCTCTGATTCCTCTACCTACAGTGGTCAGCTGTAGTGTGGTGGGATGAGCCCCAGTGGATTCAGGAGATTGAAGAAACCGTGAATCCTTTTCTTCTTCCCTCCTCATTGCCACCATCCCCCCTCCAGAGAATTAGGAATAAATAATGATCATCTCTTTCCTAAATGAACAACATACTCATATGGGCTTGCCAAGGAAATTGTCATAACTCATAATGGTTGCTAAATAGTGTTTTTGTCTTTGTTTTAGGGTATTTTATTAAACAGCATCCCTTTTTCCCTAATTATTAAATTAAAGAAACATAAAACAAAGAAAAGTACAAAAATAAATCAAATTACATATACATATACATTTTAAATGAATATATACTATAGTATTTTTGACAAAAGTGGTATCAGTATAATTGACACTATCATATAGTCTAATTTTTCCGCTCTTTGGGTACCTTTTTTCCTGTTCTTGTATAGTCCTCTACACCATCTTCAGTGGCTGAGTACTGTTCACTTGTATGGATATATAAGTTCACTTATCTAATCTGTTAATTGCTTTTCAGGGTGTTTCCAAATTAAGGTAATGCTGCTGTGAACCTCTTTGTACTCTCAGCTTCACATATAGCTCAGATTATTCATTTAAAATGAATTCCTACAAGTGTGATGGTAAATATGTATGCATATTTTAAGGTTTTCACACTCATTGCCAAATTACCTCACTACTAATAGAAGGAATATAGGCTATCATCAATGAGAAAAGTGCATATTTTCCCACAACCTGGCCCTCATTACTGTTACTCTTCACTAACATGAGAAGTAACATTTTTCATTCTTTTTCTTTTATTGAGCATTTTTTATTACTTCTTTTATGACCTGCTTGTTCATATGTTTTGCCCAGTTTTCCACAAAAAACGGTATCACTCTTTTTCACAGACATTTACAATACAGGGATGTATGTGTGTGTGTGTTGCAAATAAAAGGAATGGTCCCCTTAATATTTGTTCACACTGATTTTTCCCATCTTGTGTCTTATCTTTTAATTGATTTACTTACATTTTTGTTATCTCATTATATGTATGTACACCAAAAATATTGTTATGTAGAATGTACCAGGACCACTTACTGTGTATTATTATTTCTTGCTGTTATTTACTTAGTTTCTTATGGAACTTTTAGCAAGAGTTTTAAAGTTTGTTGCTTCATGAATCAACATAGTAGGGCGCAGTCTCAAGTTAAAACATGGTATTGCCTACCCCTCCCACACAGGGAATCATTCCCCAAAATGTGATTTAAAGCAAAATGATTATTGTTATTTGAAGTGGCATGCTCCTCTGGTTATTAATAAGATGCTTAGTTATTTCCAAGTAATGTTTTTTGAAATATTGAAGGAATTTCATTGTAAACTAATGTGCATTTTTTTGAACCAATATTTTTAGTACAGTTGATCCTCAATATTTGCTGATTTCATATTTGCAAATTTGCTGTGTGCTGACATTTCTTTGTAACCCCAAATCAATACTCAGAGTACTTTCACAGTCATTTGTGGAAGTATGCAGAGTGAAAAATTTTAGCTATCAGTCTGTGGTATTCTGTTTTGTTACCACTCTGTGGTGTGCTGTTCCCAGGTAAGCTTAAACATGAGAGGTTTAAATACCATTCCTTCTTGTATCAGTTCTCATACTGTAAACATGTCATTTCCATGATCTACTTTGTGCCACATTTTTGTCCTTTCTGGTGTGTGATTTTGCTGGTTAAAATGGCCCCATGTTTAGCATTAAACTGCTGTTTGGTGTTCCTAAGTGTGAAGTGCCTTACAGAGAAAATGCGTATTATATGAGCTTCATTCAGGCATGAGTTATAGTGCTACTGGCCAGAAGTTCCATGTTAATGAGTTAACAATACGTATTAAATAAGATGTCCTTAAACAGAAACACACAGAAAATAAGGTTATGTATCGATTAGTTGGCAAAAATGTTGCAGGAACCTACCCCTGTGTTTGCCCTTGGGGCAGTGCTTCAGTATCTGCTAATTCAGTGTTCAGTGCAACTATATTTATCAAACATAACTATTGTGGTTAGTAAGAATTGCCTAAATAGTTTTGAATAATTATGGCAGCTCTTCAAAGATTACAGGTTAGAGCCACTCCATTTTATCTTTTTTAAGAAACTATAATCAGGAACCCCTAGCCTGAGTGTAAAGTAAAACATATTTTCTTTTCATAATTTGCTGTTTTGTTTCCTGAAAGGAAGGATTTTGATGGTGAGAACCTTGAGAAAGTGTCAGTAATGGCTTTTTAGACATATTGCCTTTATACCTATGGATTAAGTGAATAAATCTTGAAAAAAATCTTAATTTAGTTTTTCACTTTTCGGTTAAGCGTGAGCTTTTACACATTTTGGTCCCTTCACCTTATGCTTTTGGGAAGTTTTCTTTACATTTAAAAAAATCAATCATTGTTTCACTTTTACAAATTTACATTTCCTACTTAAAGTATGAGATAATTTATTCCCTTAACATGGCCACTATTATAGTTTTGTTAAATTTCCTTCCAGCATTATCATGTTTATCTTCTTTATAACGTTAGAATACCCTGGCTTTTAATGCATTTTTACTTTTAATTCAATACTACATGATAAACATCTCCCACTCTGTTAGCTGGTCTCCCTGACCATCAGTTTTACTCCCAGTATTAATAATGGGCAGTGTTTTAAGGCAGTTTGTTATTTAGAAATTCGTTTAAAGAAGTTCAGTATTTAAAATCTCTTCAAAAAATATAAAATTTTAAAATCAGCTTTGCTAAAGCAGCGTATAATATAGTTAGCAAACAAATGCAACAGTAACAAATATGAAAAGCTGTGTAGTACAGAACAGGCTTTTATAACAGTAGAAGAAGAAAATCGATGTAATCCAGTACCAAGCTAGATACTTCTTGAGTGTTTTATGCATTTACTACCTGCATAAACTACTAGTTTGTTTTAATTATCTCAAGATTAATGGTGGGTCATTCATTAGCATTTGATACAGACATTCTGAATTGCATACAATCTGAAATACCTATAATTCCAGATGTGGCCCAGTGGCCCTTCCTAATTGCTCAGTTTGATATCTTCCTATATTTTTCTTATATCTGCAGATGAGGTGAGTTGGAATAAAAAATGAGACTTGCCAGAGGTAGGAAAATAAACTTGCCTTTATTTTTCCTTGCCAAGATTCTTCATAAGAAGCCATTGATATCTCTGTGTATTTTCTATCTTTTAAAGGGGCAAGACACTCCAGGCAATCTTCTAAAATAGGTGTCTTTTTAATCTCTGTAGCCCTTATCAGATGCTGCCTTGGTTATAATTTGTCCCCATCTCTTTTCTTTCCTATATGATATTTCCAGTTTACAGTCCTCCCTTAATCATCTCCCTTTATTGATTCATTCTTCTTATTAAATCTTGTAAAATTACCTAGAATTATTCTTTAGCTTTTTTTGTCCTTTCCACTTCTTGCTGCTTTTTCATTAAACTTCCCATTTGCTCCATGTTCTTTAAAAGTAGCTAAATATAGTCTTCCTTTGAGTTGTTTTTCAGTACATGGTTTTACTTTGTTCAACTATTATATACTTCATATTTCTAGACACTGTAATGGTGCACAGAGCATAGTAGGTTTTCAGAAAATGTTTTCTCAAAAAAAAAGACAACTCATATTGACAGTCCACGTTTCATTATTTTCACATAAGTTGTTCAGCTGAATGTTCCCACAGGAAGAAAAGCAAGTAAGTGAACAAGTTATCCTTCTGAAATAGTTTCCCAAGCTAGTGCTAGTGCCATGTGGCTGGCAAGACTCTAATGGGATAGGGCAGCCTCATAGGAACCATAGTCTAGAACTAAACTTGTACCCAGTGTTAAGTAAGCAATGGAGGGAGAGTTGTCTTTGTAGAGGGTGGAATGAGGTCCAATACAGCAGCCAGACACAGTAGCTGCAGATAATAGTTGGTTATACACGGAGAACTGTGAGCATGGGTGGGGATCTTATCTGAAAGCAGCACATTAGTAGATAATAACAAGGCTACAAACATAAGGAGGCAATTCCTAAATAGTATTTAGGGAATTCTGTAACAGGTAGCTAGTGCCACAGTTCCCAGGCCTTAGTGCAGGTGCCCAAATCATACAGAGAATCCCACAATCAGAAGAAGCTTGGTTCTGGGGAGACTGTAATACCAGGCAGGTAAAAGGCAGGAACTTAGCCATATGTACAAATCAGTGTGTCAATCATGAGGTCAACAAGGCTTATCTGCAGCAGGAATGACTTTACAGGGGGGAGGAGGTTCCCAGCCTGTTGTGTGTCTGCTCCTCAAAGACCCCTTTTTGAGATCAGGACTAGTTCTTCAGACCATGAAATGGCTAAGCTGGATAGAAAGCCATTTGGAAACATCAGTTAAATGAGAATATATTGTGTCTATATATGCCAGGCATTCTTCCAGGCCCTGAGGATAAAGCAGTGAGTGAAATAGAGTCTTGCTGTCTTTGAGCTGCCATTTTAGAGGGGAGAATGGACAGTAAAGCCAATCAGCAAACAAATATATAATATTAAAAAATACCTAATATATCAGGTAGTGATACTAGCTAAAATGAAAAATAAAATGGAAAGTGGGGCCTGAGAATGCCAGGGGATTGTTATTTTTAATAGGTTTGTCCAAGAAGACCTTGCTGATAAGTTTACCTTGGAAAAAGAAGTGTCATAATTGTTACATGATTATCCAAACTCAGGTTTGGGGCAATAACATGAATACTGCCAATGAGGGAATCTATCCAACATCTACTCCTGTTTAGAGTTGCCCTCTTTCCTTTGTCTTACTTACTACTTCTTTACCAAAATGCTCTGGGCATTGTTTCTTGCTTTATTATGGACCTAAAAAGCGGGTTTTGTCCATTTGAATAGCTTGCACTGTTACTTTACTCTAATTTGGGTGGCAACTCTCTTGCAATTAGAGGTCCTTTGTGGACATCGATGTACATTTTATCTACATATCCAGGACACTCTCCTGGGGATACCTGTTATCACCTTTGAGGTCTTATGAAATGGAGCACTTCAAACATACATATTAGTTAGCATTCCCAAGGAGCAGCTGGCACAAATCCAAGTTAATTATTTTTCTTCTTGCTTATCTCTGAGTTCTTTCATTAATTGTTATCTGTAAGCATTCTGGACACATCCCTTTTTCTCAATTAGAACTCCAGTAGAATATTTTGAACAAACATGTAGGTGTCTGCTCTAACACTCAGAGGCCTTAGGATTGTAAACAATGAACAGAAAATCCATTTAGAGCTTTAACCCTTGACCTTCTAGATTTCACTTGCTCATTAATCCCAAGCAGTGCATTTCTCTGAGTCAGAAACATAGTGATGTAGAATCTTCACTATGTCATTGTGGTCCAAGAATGTTGGTTGACCTTTGGGTACCAGGTATAAAGGGAAATACTCAACTGGTACTGCATTTAGATAATTTCTGATATTTTTTTGTTTCATAACCTGTGATTAGTGGTTGCATTTTGTAAGTGGAGCTTCTTGTCCATTAAGCTGAACTATTGATAGTCTAGATGCTGAGAGTGCTGACCGGATTCCCAAGTAGAGGTGTTTGATACTCAAATGAGAAGAGTGAAAGAAGCAAAAAGCACAACATGGTAAAGAAACTTGAAAAGGTAACTTTTACTGAAGTAAATTCTGTGTTTCGGTTTTTCTGTACAAATACAACCTTAAAAGCACTATGTGTTGCAAGTTGCACCAGGTTATCAAATAGTGAAAATGTCCGTTAGCTAAGAAGACAGGACAGAAGTTAGAACTCCACCATCATGCTGACTTCTTCACCCTGGCACATCTGGCTTGTTACTCCTGCATGCACCCAGCAGTCAGGGACTATCTCTTGATCACCTGCCATGTATCAAGTTCTTGGCTGATTGAGAGAATGGAAAACCATCCAATATTTGATGCCATTGGTTCCAGTGAGGCTATCCTTACCAGTTTCTTTCTGATTATAATCATCCCTTTAAAGCAGAGGAAGACAGATGCCTGATTGACAATATAATCTTTTGTGAATCAGTGAAGATCTGGCATGAAGCACCTGCTATACTTGAGGTCACCTTCTAGTTCCCGGGTTCACAGAGAGGGTCTCTTTGGAACCTTACTACTCAGTATGTGGGCCATGGACTGTCAGTGTTGACATCACCTTGCAGGCTGTTAGAAGTACAGAGTCTCAGATCCATGGAGCCAGAATTTGTGTTTTTACAGGATCCCAGGTGAGTCCTACACACATTTGAGTTTGAGAAGAACTGGTGTAGAGCAGTGGTAGGCAAGCAACAGTTCATGACTCAGTTTTGCCCAATGCCTGTTTTTATAAATAAAATTTTATTGGAGCACAGCTTTGCTCATTCTTTCTCTTAAAGAGTTGAAGAGTCATGACAGAGACCTGGCACCCTGTGGGCTAGAGGAATAATCCTCAGAGTGTGGTGTTTGGCCAGTGCCAATTTATGTAGAAGCTCCAGTCTGTGGGCTGTTTGTCTTAGGCCCATGAGAAGTACAGAAGCAGAATAAGCATCTAGAAACTTTTATTGCACATTGCTACTGCCATGACATGGAAGCAGAAGATCAATTTTCTAGCAATTCATATGATTGCATTTTACAACAATATCAGTCAGTGACTGTCAGGGAGTGTTTTTAAAAATTGGTCCTTTACCGCAGATTATGTAAGAAGCACTGCTTTATGAGTATAGATAGATAGATGATATGTGTGTAAAAAATAGAATCATAAGTGAATTTGTTATACATGGTGCATCTTGATGCTGAAGTGAACTTTACTGAGGGCTGTGGTAATCCTGTTCTCATACTATGCTGTGCTCATTGTTTCTCTTGTTTCCTTGGTGATCCTTCTTCCATTCCCTGTCATCTTGGTGATGCTTCTTTCCCTCTCTCTGTCCTCAGTTGGGTCCTCTCTTTCCCTTCTGCCTGCAGAGTATGCTTATACCCGGCCCAGGCCAGCTGCTGTGTCCCTGACACAGCAGCTTGCTTTCAGGGGTGGTCTTCTGCCACAGGCCCCTCACTTCCTCTCTGTGGCTTTTGTCCTGGAGCTCATGAGTAAGCCCACCTGCCTCTGGGATCAAGAACTAAAACAATGTGGCCCAGGAGGCTGTCTTCCCTCCCACCTGGGGACAGCCTTAGTAAGATCCAGGAGTGCAACTGGGTGGTGCAGACTCCCATAGACATAAGGCTTCCTTCCTGTAGCCTAGGTTTCTGCAACCCAGTGCTTCTCAAAGTGGTTAGACCAGCAGGAGTGACATCACTTGGAACGTTTATAGAAATGCACATTCTCTGGCCTCCCTTTGACCTACTGAATCAAAAGCTCTGAGGTGAGGGCCCAGCAATCTACATTTTAACAGCCCGTTTCGTTGAATCTCATGTCTGCTGAAACGTAAGAATGACTGCTGTAGCTCTGTAGCTTCTCCTTACTTCTGTGAGCAACTTCAGCATCCTTCCCAGGTCTGGGCCAATTCATTCTCTTTTTCCCCTTAAGTGAGAATTTATTTTCTGTCCCTAACACCCCAGCAAGTCCTATTTAATACACCACGTGCACCGTTCTTACAAAGTTGAGCGTTTGCCCAGCATAGCCTTGTTGTGCCATGTAGTAGCTCTGAGCTCTACTGTTAACACTTCTTTTGATTTCTTTCCCCATACACTTTACATCCCCATGTGTTTTAAGATTTTTATTCTCTTATTTCTGCAGCAAAATCTCTCCCTGAAACTCAGAAGGACTTTATCAATTCTGAAGTGACTTTTCTATCCAAATGAGAATTACAGGTAATCTTGTAGTTGGTGGGTGAAGTTCATCACCTGGGTCTGTAAATGCATGTTGCTGAAGATCAGCTTTCTCACAGATAACTTTTCTTTCCTTTCTCTCTAAAAGTAGAGTACAACAAGTTGTGTAATCGTCAAGTGCCTTTCTATAAACTTTATGAAATTACCTCATCTTGAGTTTGGTCGCTGAAGTAGATCTAATTCATTTTTGTCCTGATTAAGTTACCATCAGCTGCTACTTTTCACAAGAGAATTTTCTTCCTATTATTGTTCTGCCTGCATTTAATCTCTCTTGATACTTTTCTTCCCCTCTTGATTTGTAAGTGTTTTGCTGTGATTTAGTCTCCTGTCTATTCTTGTTACAAAGTACAACCTTCATTTGTTATCTGGGTTCCTCATGCTATTTGGGGAAAAGGGAAGTGGTCAGATCTTTAAGTATTTGGCAAATGTCATGGAAGAGTGGTTTAAGAGAGATGTTGAATCAACTCTTATGTTTGGTCAAGAAAATTGATTCTTAATAATATGTGGCATAAAGTCTTCACAGAATTTTTCTTTGGTATATGAGGAATGACAAATCACTGTTTTTCTTAAAAGTGAAATTTAATGTTTATTTTTATGTTTCTGTGTAAGCTCCTTTTACTGATATCTCTGTGGTCAGAGAATCAGCATATTAGACCATCTTTATGTCAACTACCATTGGGGCATTGAGGTATGCATGCTTCTCTTTTAATTTATATTTTCAGTGCAGGCTGAGACCTCATTGCTGTTTCTTCTATTTCTGAGGTTATATCCTGTTATTGAGTGTTCATATCTCTCTTAGAGGGTGGGCCACACAAAACACAGAATATGAGCTACTTTTCATTCTTATAGTAGGGGGCTGCAAAGGGGAGTCACATCCCACATGAGGGTGAGGCTCTAAAGATAGTTCATAAGGCAAACAATTTTTATAACTGAAATCAGCTTTGAAAATCATTAGAATTACCGATTAACCCATACCTTCTAGTATCTTTAAGCACTAGAGTCCCAGTAGTGTGGTGAGATGTGGATCTAATGAACATTTGGGAATGAGGGATAGGAGCCAATTCCCTCTCATCTCTTTCAGGGACTCATGAACTTTGAGTGCAATGGCAGTTGGGTCACCCACTAGATTGTACTCATTAATGTTGGCATTTTCTCATTCAACTTGCTTGTTCTGTCTCTGTGCCTGTGTAGTTGGATTTATGTAAATTAAATAAATGTGTTTGGTGTGACTTTGATGTATAAGATGAGACTAAATAAGATGGTAGTGAAGATATAAAGAAATCAGTGAAAAACAGGGCTTAGAAATTATTGCACACTAGTCTTATCATGCATATTAGTTTTTTTTTGTTTTTTTGTTTATAATATGCAAGCTCTAGACAGAAGGGTTATTATGTACCGATCAAGAGTTTACACTTCATTCAGTCACAGACAGAGCTCAGTAGATTTCCAACTCTGTCAGTTCCCAGCTATGTGTCCTTGGGCAAGTTGGTTCCTCTCTCTATACCTCACTTATTTAATCTGTAAGGTGGAGTTACCTTGTGGTATTAGGTGAAGTGACACATGAAATGCTTAACACAGTGCCTGGGCACTTGGCAGTCATTGCATAAAAGCGGTGCAGCCATTTTGCGAATGAGTGAAGGAGATGGCATAGCCTGGCAACTTTTCACTGGAGAGCTCTTGAAGTCTTGTTTAAGTTAGCTAGGTTTATATCATTTTATTCTTGTTATTTTGCTTGCTAATATGAAATAGACAGCTAAACACGCATATCATGTCAGGGGTTGTTAGCTGTGATTTGGGAGCTCAGAGTAATATGCATGGTGATATTTTGGCCGATTACATATGCCATTTACTTATTTAGCACTAATATGAAAGGCATGACTGATAAGACTCCAGTGCTTCTGTTTTTATTCATCGCTTGGTAGCACACATTCTCCTTTTCCTCCTTTCATCTTTTCAGACCAGGAAAGGAAATAGCCGTTGGAGCTAGACACATATGCCTTGTTGTCATGAGTGACAACTCACAGGATGGGGAAGGTGCTGGTTATGGGTTGGTTGTGGGGAGCACCTTTTGGATAGCTAGAAAGAGATGAAGTATCAATCCACACTCCTGTGCCTCTTCCCCTTTCTAGGCTTGGAATGGGGCTTTCCTGGGGAAGAAATCTCTGGAGTAGCAAAGGACCAAATATAAGCCCTATTGGAATTGTGAATGACCTGGATGCTTGTAATGGGGCATTGGAAACAAAAGTAGTAAACATAAATTAAAGGAAGGCTACATTAGCCAAGTAAAGTATGTGTTTAAATATGATTTTTAAGTGAAGCTTCCTTTAAAAATGATTTAAAAACTTTATATGCAACAGTATCTTGGAATTGGGTGACACTTTCCAAATATGAAAGAAATAATATCATAAGGCAAAGTAAATTTGAGCAAATACCAGAAGATTTGGCATATTCTTCTGGAAGGGGGCCAAACCCTTTATAGTCACTAAGCAAATCAAATCTTGTTTCATCTCTGTCAGTGACTTGATATATCCATGGAAATCCATAGAATGAGACCAGCAACATAGCAAATAAGCTCCTTTTTGGAGTATTATTTTTGAGATACTTCCACACAGCACTGTTCCTCTCTTCAAAGTGTAGAAAATGTGAATTCTAGAAAATCTGAATATGTTTAACTTTCCTTGAGTCTGTCATAATTTCTGACGGGCAGTGTATGGCCACAAGAAGATGACCATGACTTTCTACTGTTTTCCATCAGTAGGGATACCACCAGTAGCCCCCTTAAAGAAGAGCAGAGCAGGCTTGTAAGTCAGGGGGCAATTATCAGTATGGACTCTTATTTTATTTATCTAAGGTAAATGGTTTTAATCACAACTTTATTGCTGTGCTTGGCAAGCCTTGAGGAGTTTAGGACTGGTAGTGTTGATACTCAGAAATTGTAGAAAACAGTCTTATGTCTTTTCCTAAATGAAGTTTCTTTTTAAAATGAAGTTGCGTCAAAACACACATAAAACTAACCCCAAAATAAAGTGGGCAATGCCTGTTATAATAGGCTTTCCACTTTGTAGTCAGGAGTTTAAATGATTACCTGGGAGGTTGGAGCAGAAGGCATTTCTTTTTTAACAATGTCTAAAACATATCCTTTGATACTCATTCTTTTCAGAATTATTAAATACTTTCTACATGATTAATTTTTCAAAAAATATTCAGAATTAAGTATCACTGAAATATATTTTATTTCCTAAATAATTTAATCTCATAATTCAATACATGGTCATTGTGATGGATTTGAAATACAGAAAAGCACACAGAATAAAGTAAAGTCACCCAGAAATAATTATTATTAAAAATTGGAGTGTTTCCAGTATTTTCTTTTTCTTTCTGTATAAATACACATATATTTTAAATTAAAATTGCATCCTACTGTTTTTTCCACTTAATGATATACTGAAATCATTTTACCACATGAAATGTTTTTCTGCAACAAGATTTTAAGTGGCCTTATCGTGTTCCATTATGTGAATACACCCTTATATTTTAGTTATTTTCCTATTGTTAAGATATTAAGCTTGCCTCCTATTTTTTGCTGCCACATAATATGATCATCTTTGATATGTTTTGTGGTATAATTTGTAAATAGAATTGGAAATATGATGTGTTTTTGTCCCCCTTGGAGACATGGGGCTATGGTTTTTTTTTTGTTTTTTTTTTTACCTTACACCTAAACCTGGAAGAATTCTATTTTTTGCTGTTTTTTCTAAAATGTCACTCTGGTGGCTGTTTATTTAATTGAGCTAGGTTGGCTTCTGTCATTCCCTGAACAGAACATTTCATTAACAAATAGGTACTTAGACATTAACAGATGTCTTCAGAGGGTGTGTATATAATTAAACTAAATAAATCTTACTGTAATAGTGACAGTTGGGTAAAAACAAATTGTTATCATCAAGGCTATTTCATTATGAGATGACCCAATAAATAGGATATGTCATAAAATATGAAAGTCACATAAAAATCTGGTATATCGTAATAAATATGTGGTTATCAGATTTTGGATCTGGTACTAAATACATGACACTTTGTTGTTGCTACAGACTTTGCATCTAGCAAATGGAAACATCTTTTTTTTAAATTCTTTTTTCAATAAAAAAGTCAGTAGTAAAATATGAATATGTGAATTTTCTAGATTTTAACTTTCTATGTGTTGAAGAGATAAATATTCCTAGGTTAAAGCTGCCTCAAATTAGAGTCCCAGAAGGAGCTGATTTGCTATGTTCTCCTTAGACTCATTTTATGGATTTTCACGGATGGGCAAATTAGGTAATTGAGGTGAAACTAGACTTGAATTTTTCAGTAATATATAATATTGAATTATTTCAGTTTGTATGTCTTAAACTAAGACCATCAGGTATTCTAAACACATGGAATTTTTTTTTTGTAGTGCTTATTTTGGGGTAGTAATTAGGATGATTTTGTGAAGCATCTGTGTGTGTGTGTGCACATTTAATATGCTTTACCAATCACATTGGGGCCTCTGGGGGCACAAGTTCCTTGAGTCTACTTTTTCCTCACAACTGCTGTAAGGAAGAGGGAAGCCATAGACCTGATTTGTTTGACATGTTTCATTAAAACATATTTGATTGGCCAGCATCCTGGTGGTCAGTCACAGTGTCCATTCAAACGGTGCAGAGCCCAGGCATGTTGTGGTCCCTGTCAGAGGTCTTTTCTGAGGGTAACACAGCAAGATTCTCCCCTAAAACTGGCCCGATCACCTTTCTTTTTTCTCCTCTTCTCATCGTCATTTCCCCCACTCTCCTCTTTTGTATCCAGCCTCGGGGAAGGCAGGACCAGTATATACCAAACCAGTTGTAGACATTTGTGGAATCAATACTATGCTTCCTGTCTTTCTCTCTGGCTGCTTTTCTTGTAACTGTAGAAGAGTGAGGCTTTCTGGTTTCAGTGGAGTGACAAGTTAAGAAACTGGAGCAGGGAGTTGGAGTTGGAGCATGGGAATAGGGAGAGCATATTGATGTTCTAAAGCCTTGAACTTAACGTGGATGAAGCAGCCCTCAGCATAAATTCTGTCTTAACAAGATTTTGGATTTCTTGCCTCGGCTAATATCAGAGGTCACATTGGCTTCCTTACTTTACTAGCACATTATTTCTGTCATTGGCCTTGTGAGACCACCTCAGGGTCAAAGCTGAGAGATTTCAAATTTCCCTGGGTTCTCTGGCTGAGTGTCATTTGAATACCATGCTAATAACACTGGTACTATGATTTTTAATAACTACTACTTGAGTAATTCTTCTTTACCTTAGAAAATACACCAAGGCAATCAGATAAAACAGATGAAGACCCTCTCAGATCTCAACACTGTTAACAACATGTATATTCTCCAAGTTTTTCTTGTCACAGTTCCTAGGGTTTCTGGCCCCAGGCAGCAAAGTTCTGGTCTCCCTTTTGGTGCAGCTTGTCACCCTCTGTGGGCCTCCTCGTGACAGAGGAGTGGAGTATTCCAGACGTGCAGCAGCCGTGCTTGGAAAGCAGCTCTTCTCTCTTATATGGTCATTGTGCAGGGTGAGGATGGCAGTGGGCATCTGTCCATCTGAATGGTGGCCATTGAAAACACTTGGGCAGTTTAGAGAAAAGCAGGTAAATGAAATAAGAAAATGCAGTTACTGACTTGGCAGAAGCAGAAAGCTGAAGCAGAAGCTAAAGTATCAGAAGCTCATTATGTGTATATTTTGACTAACTTGGACCTAAGAAAATCAAGTGAAATGTGATAAATTCATTTACGTTTCTTACTCAGACCATGCCATTCCTTTTATTTTCTTTGGCTTATTAAATTTAGCCACATTTCACTCCCTGAATTAGGTCTGATTGATGTATGGACTGCACACCTAAACTCATTGTACGCATTGTAAAGTTTGAACCGAGAAAGATAATTCCCTGGTTACCACTCATTTTATTTATTTTATTAAAGCTAAGAATCTTCTAGCCTCATGAGGCCTGAGTAAAGGTTACTTTTCACTTCAGAGCTTCCTGCACTTGAATCTCCAAGACCTCATGTCCAGTTGGATCACCTACTGACTTCCTCTGAGACCTGTGGCAGCCACAGTGACCACAAGTCTTTGTCACTCCTTTTACTCCGCTCCCATTGCTCTTGGGGCATAGTTCCCACTGCCCGCCATGTTACAAGACAGCCTGTGAGCCAGCCCCTGTCAGCTCTCCAGTGCACCTCATGCCTGTTTCTATCCATTTGGGTCAGTTTGTTTACTAATCTCTCCCTTCCTGAAATGCATGAGCATGTCCCCATCCTGAGAACATTACCCAGGCTGTTCTTTCTGCCTTAAACTCTTCCCTGCTCTTTTATTTCTTTCTTCTATTCATTCTCCTGTCTCAGACTAATTGTAATTATGCAGACTTTCCACAAACCCCTCAAGACCTGGTTTCTGAAGGCAAGGGTATATTCCTTGTTTGACGTCTCAAATTATAGTCTACTTCTTGTGTAATTATGTAGTCTTATGTGCAATTTTGTATTCAGTTCTATTCCTATTGTGCATTGCTTCCTAACAAACCAGGCTCAAGCTTACATTGTGGCTTAATCTATCAGTGTATCCGTCCCTCGTGGCTCTGTGGTCTGCTGGGCTCTGCTGCATGGTCCCTACTTGGAGTCTGTCACAAGTTGCAGTCATTCATGGCTGCACGTCCAAGTTACTCCCTTACATGTCTGGCTCCTTATTCCTCCTTGGCCTGTCTCTTCTTTCTGTCCATGTGGTTTAGCTTTTTCATAGCATGGTGGTCTCAAAATGATTATGCAGAGTGACCAGCTTCCAAGAGATAAGAAGTGGAGACTGCCAGGTCAGGACTGGCACTGTGTCACTTTCACCAAATTCTTCCTGAGCAGTCACAGGCCCTGCCCTGGTTTAAGGAGGAAACCTACCCCATCTCTAAATGTAGGAGTGGCAGAATCATGGTACAGAAGAGCCTGTGTGGTGGGAGATAGTATGTGACTGTCTTTGAAAGCTACCTAACCTCCCCTGCTAGGCTATGACTTTTATGAAGTCAGGTTCCACGTTTTACACTATTTCAGCACATAGTAGGTGGTGAAAAAATATTTTTGAGGAAATAAGTGAATTATTCCAAGGAAAATGCTTTGACAAATATAAGATCAGGCCAGGAAACAATATAAGTGAGCTGGACATCTGGGCTCTTCTTCAGTTAAACTCCATCTCTACCTGCCCCATCACTATAGGTCTTGTAGAATTTGTTGCCTCAAACATGCTTTTATTCCACACACTTGCCCCTCATGTAGCACTTGGCTAAGCAACTGCATTGTAGTTATTTCTTCTCCTGTCTGCCTTTCCCAATAAATTTACTTGAGGACATGCATTATATTCTTCAGGATGTTTAATATTTAGCCAGTGTTAGGTAATATAGTGGTGTCTTAAGAGCCTGGACCATTTATAAGTCAACCTGGGATGGAATTCCAGCTCTATCCCTCTTAGTGATGGGACCTTGACGCGTGACTTACCTCTTCTAAGACTCATTTTTTTCCTGCCAGTAAAATGGACGTATTAATAGAAACAATTCCCAGGGTATTATGACTATTAAATGACCTAATAAGAAACATCACACTTTTAGCACATACTCTTGTTATTGTTCACTTCCAGTAACTCTTGGTTATTATGTTGATAGAGTTGTTCCTCAAAAGGTATTTGTTGAGAGAATAAAGATTTCATAGTTTTTGAATACTCCTTTTGAAGGACATTCTACTCTTATCCTTGTTCAAGGTAAAATTATAGTTTAAGTTTCCAAAGACATCCATTTACTAAAACTCTATCTGAAAAACCTGAGCCTTTCCATTTCATCTTTTCTCCGTGTTTGTAGGAAGGCAATGGAGATGTTTTCTCCTCACCTCACCTGTAAAGTTGTTCTTTCTATAGCTTGACCAGACATGATCCGCACTTTGACCAAACCCTTTGTACTTGGTAAGAAAATTTTGAGAAACTGAAAAATTTCATGCTTTTTGTTTTTTGAGATTAGAAAAATACATTAGAGCTATTATTTGACTTAGAAGTTTAAAAGATTCTGGCTAATACAATAAAACTGAAGTTTCAGAGAGTAATTAAGTGTATTTCTATCATTGACTCAAGAAGTAAGAGAAAAAAAATTGTAGAGAACATTTTGAATTCTACAGATGGCTTTGCAGGCCAGAGGTCATTCATTAGTACAGAAGGTCTCTGAATTCATCTCTGAATTCACATCATTGTAGAAGTTCCCTTTCTTGGTCATTAAAAAAAATTTTAATATTCCTACTTTATAGAATCCTGACATATCTAAAGTTATAATGGACTAGGGTACTATCCTTTCCTCCACCCCAGGGAAAGATACTTGAGGATTTATGTTGAAAAGTAAACTTACTGCTGCTGCCCTTTTGTAAGCAGTAAAGCATGTTATATCCTTTTATCTAGACTGTCCAGGCAGATAATATTTCATACCTTACCATCCATAAGTTCCCTGATTGAAATCAATCCATTCTGTCGTTAACCATACTTGCTTGCCATGTGGCTGAGCCGTCATTGTTCACCAAAACCTTAGAATTTCTTCCTGGAGATCCCAGTACTTGATCTAAAAGGAAGAAAACAAACAAGACATCGGTTTTACAGCATAGAAATCGATAGCGACAAACTTCAGTGCCATTTCATCTTGCCAGACGCCATCGTGATAGTGCTACTGCCCTTCTGCGTTAGTAATGGCACAACGTGAGATTAAGGTTCCCTCACAGGAGAGCCGTATTAATTGAGAAGTTTATTTTCACTGCCTAAAAGCTACAAAGCCAGTTAGATACGTGGAGGGAGTCAACCATGATCAAATCAGTGTGGTAGAAATCCTTCAGCCTAGCTGGTCAGTTAATGCCCATTTATTAAGTATATATTACAAAAAAAAAAGATGTAAAAACTGACCAGCACTTGATCTATGAAAGCAGAGTACCTAAACAAAGATATAATCTAAGAGTTGTGTGTGTTATTAAGAGTGCTAGTTGATGAGAAATAAACTGAGAATTGGTAAGACTGAGTCCAGGTTCTTACTCTGACTGTAATTAGTGTAATATAGGTCATTTTTTCTCAACTTGGGCATGTCCCAGAACCACCTGGAGCACTTGGTTGACATGCAGATCTGCTGGGTGCCATTCTGGATCACTTTCTCTAGCAGTAGGTGGTAAGAAGACAATAAAACAGAATGAAGTGATAGCAAGGATGTTGGTCAGGGTCCCAGATACCACAAGTACAGGATTAATATGCACAAGAATTTTCTTAGGGCAAGTATCTTTGAAAGAAAATAAGAGAGGGTACCAGCAGAGTCTGGGAGAGCCATCTTTCTGAGATGCAGGTGTGACCTGGAGTGAAGGAGAGAGGGAAGGAAAGTTGGGTGGGGAAGTGTCTACACTGATGGGCAGCATGGGGAAGGTTTGGCAGGGCTTTTAGGGAGTCCTAGAGCCATGGTCAGCTGAAAAAAGAGTCCCAGGCCTCCCAGGATTGGCCTGCTATAGTGTCCCTCCACACCTGACTGTTGGCTGGGAGCAGACCAGGGGCAGGGTGGCCTGGGCACCAAGGGCAGCTAGTTGTGTTCCCTGCAGTTGCAGGTCTGAGCTGCACTCTCCTGGTCTCACCAGCAAGGAAGCAGTTCACTTTCGATGGAGTGACCAGGACAGCCGCTCTGAGGAGGTGACACTTGAACTCAAACCTGAATAAACTAAAATAATTAACCTGTGGCTATCTGAGGCTAAGTGGAAGGAGCAGGGGCAAACCAGTGCAAAGGCTCCCAGGCAGGAAACAGCTCTGTGTTTGAGTGGCAGAGCCAGTGAGGAGACCTGAGTGGGAGTGGAGAGACAGGCTCTGCCAGCTCAGGAAGGATTTTAGACCAAAGTAGTAAGTTTGAATTTCATTCTCAATAAAATGGCTTGCCTCTGAAAGGCTTTTAGCACCAGAAGGATGAAATCGGAGACAAAGATTGGAATACATTGTGGAAAGGAAAGAGGGAACAAGAAAGGAGAGTGGTTAGGACTCTTGTTAGTATTAGTCTGCACAACTCAACCCTATCTACTTTTCAGTTACCTCCTCTTTCTCCAAGCCTTTAGGATCCTGAAAATGCAGTGAAAATATGAAATATTGTTTCTTTTTGCCCGTCCTGTGTTTCAGGCAGTCATTTTGTCAAGTCCCTCTTCTGAGTCATCCTGGTGGCTGTCACTCATCACATAACCTGTTCCCCTGCTTGATTTTTCACACAATGCTGTGCACGCAGCTCCGTGTGTTAAGACAGCTTGTTTAGATTTTCACCATCACATTCAAACCAGCTGAAATACTGACCCACCGATTTCATTTCTCTTTCTACATTGTCTCACAAATTATATGCAGTACCATTCCCAAGGGCAAAATCAAAGCAGAACATTGGTTAATAGATGGAGGCAACTTTTGGAGATGAACCAATGAGTGGAATTTAGCTGAATTTGATTAGTAAGAATCATTTCTCCTCTCATGAAAGTTCTTGTGCTGCACCTCCCTCACCCTGTCCCACTTACCCCGCTTTGAAGCCCAGAGTATAAGGACGGCAGGAAGGTGAGGTTAGATTTGGAGGTGGGGGTAGTCTGTGCTCCTCCTCTACCCCTGAGCAGCCTGAAGCTAGAGGTCTTTGACACTGGCTTTTCCCTGTGCCTTTGGATGGCATTTCCAGCAGCCACAGTGAGTGCTGAGTAAATTCTAGCCATGGTGATTGAGATTTGGAAATATACCCCTTGGGCTTAAGGATATTCCCAGTAATAAAAGTGTTCCTTAGAGGCGTGTGTTCACGCACTTGTAAAATTTCAGTCCTGCGAGGACTTCTCACCTTCTTGTGAATTTTTCCTTTCTGCCCGCATGTAGGGAACTCTCCCAGATCCAGAGAATCTGGTGCTTATGCTTTAAGTAGAGCACTGACTGTCCTGTCAGTCGGAGCACTGAGGAACTGGGAACTTCCAAGATTGATGCTTGACAGAATAATTAGAAAAGTGTCACTTACAGTAACCATTCAAGCGTTCTCTAAAGGAATGGTCCCAAGCAGGACTCTGCTTTCCAAATCTGGAGGTGAAATGTTCAGGAAGACAAAACATAGTGTGTCACGGGAGAAAATGCCTCTTATGTGCAGGAAAGGTTGGCCCTAGAACTTCTAAACAGTGACACCCAGTTGTCTAGGCGTTGGCAGATGCATTTCCCTGGCCTCCTGCCGACACTGATGGCTATTTGAATACCTGTTTGAGATTATTTCACTCGGTCAGTTGTTCGCCATGGAGTGATGTGTGCAGACAGCTGGCAGGGCCCCCGTTCTCCTTGACCTTTTCATAGGATGACCCTTCTTCCTCCTCATTTCAAGGTGGCCCTGGCCCTGGATTGACCTCAAGGTTCCCAGCTGGGGTTGTTTGCATACAGTCCCAGTCAACTTGATCAGGACAGTGTTTTCGATATTTTTAATATCTCTAGTGTAGTGGGACACAAACATGAACTTACGAGAGAGGACGGGAAAAAGTGGTTTCATAGACAAAATAGACAAATTAATTGCTTTAAGAAAAGATAAAAGAAATAACTTATGTGTCCTTATTGTACAGGAAAATAAGGAAATTTAAGCATTTATAAACAAAATAAATAGAGATTAAAAATTTCTATCTATATCCCTTGTCATAAATGGTTTCCTTTTTAAAAAATACATTTTGGAAAGAAAACAATTCTCTCTGTGTGCACATCTGTATGTGTATGTAGCTGTTTTTAACAGTTCCCAGATACCAAAATTTTGGAGACAGATTTGAGAAATGCCAAATGCCATCGGCCATCATTACCCTGTCTTCCTTTAATCAGCATGGAAACACCAATGATAACAATGAGGAATTAACATTGGGAGTGCTGTGTGTGTGAGGCAACATGTAAAATACTTCCTCTGTGTAAAAATATTTCTATTTTAAAAGTCAGAAAAATTTCAGTGGTGTTTAGCCACTTGGTTAAGCAGACAGTTTTAGAGAGAGGTTGTAAACACAGCATCCCCCACTTGTCTATAAATAAACCAATAAAAGGACAGAAGCCAGAGCAGTATACCCTCACCCTCACCTCATAGGACTTGCTTTTTGTGCATTTTATCTGAGTTACTGCTCACAAACTTGAGTTGATCTCCAGACTACATTCCAAGCCCCTGAGTCAGAAATTCAGAAGCTCATATCATCTGGCCCCAAACAACCTTACCTACCATTGCTGGGACAGGTGCTACCATCTGCACCAGGTAGCCTTGTCCCAAAATGTTCTTCCTCCCCTTCTCAACTTTGAGTGGCCCAAGCAATCACTACCTCCTTTGAAATTCTTCCCAGATTGTATGAACTAGGGGATCTACTAAATCAGTGGTTCTCAAGTTGAGATCATGTTGCTCCCTAGGGACCTTTGGCAACATCTGGAGACATTGTTGTCAGTTTGGAGTGGCATGTGCTACTGGCATCCAGTGGGTAGAGGCCAGAGATGCTGCTAAATATGCCGCAGTGCACGGGACAGCCCCACAGGGAGTTATCCAGCCCTAAGTGACAGCAGGGCCAAGACTGAGAAACCTTTTACTAGACGGGAGGTCTCTTTTCTGATTTATATCTGTCTTCTCAGTGCTTGATACATAGTATCTGGTTAAGAACCCGTTGAGAGGGACACACAAACCCTTTCCACCTCAGAATGCCACCTTTCTTTGCATACCCTCTGTTGTAGTTCTATGGAAACCTAATTACGTTTTGTTTTAGAATACTAGAACCACTTAAACATATAATCTACACATACAATTTCAAGCAGATTTATAGAGTTGACAAAAGAAAATGAGAAGTAAGTTGGCATTGGTGCATTGTTAATATGCAGAATCCCATCTTATTTGGGGTGTTAAACTCATGTATGGCATGAGTAATTTGTTAATGGTCATCTTTTCATCTTCTTCATTTTGGTCCTTGGAAGAGAAACATAAAAAGGCATTTTCTAAAACCGAAAAAAGGTGCGGTCTCTGTTACAGAATTTTCTGTCATGCACTTGTATGGAATGTCTTTCAGCAAGAAAGGTGAGACTCATGGAGGCCCTGTGTCAGGAGTACTGGGGGCTTGTGCAGAGTGGACCTGAAACCTGCCTCCCCAGCTCAGAGACTTCAGGCAAACTTTTAACCTTTCGCCCTTTCCTTCCTCCTCCCCATCTATAAATCTGGATGAGAAAACCCCCAAGAATGTTCACCAAAATGTTCACATTGGCTATACTTTCTCACTGGTGGTATTTTGGAGGTGCTTTTTACTTTCTTCTTTTCTGCATTGGTTGAATTTTCCCTTCTCAGTGTTCATATATTATTTTAAAATCTAATCAGGATCTCTATTAACCTGCAGAGTCAGGATGAGAACCCAGATTTTCTGATTCCTTCTCTAAACAGCTGAAGAGCTAATGAGTAAAAAACCATTTTACAAACAAAATCCTACGGTTGGTTTGAAATTATATTAAATTATAACTATAGTAAATTAAATCATTCCAATTGTTTGAACTTTAGTTTTCTCAATTGTAAAATGAGAGTATTAATGGCCTTTTCAGGATAATGATTAATACCAGTGCGATCAGGAGGAATTTGGATGTGGTATGGCAGTTCTAGCTCTTCCTAGTGAAGTATAACTTAGAAAAGTCATTTTCCATCTCAGAAGTCAGTGGCTTCTCCATAAAATGGAGTTAATAAAAACTTGTAAAGTTGATATGAAAATTTGTAGTTCAAGACAAAGAAGCTGATGTTCAATAAATGATAAATACTACTACTAATTTCTGATATCCTTGTAATTGTCACTCTTATGTGATTATTGTATAAGCCAAATTATAACTTTTGCATAGAAGTTCTTCAGAATTAAGGTATTATTACCACTTCATTGATTTCAGCTATACTTCTACAACTGGAAATTATAAGACTTCAATCAGAGAAAATTTATCCCCAAGACAATTACTATAAGATAGGACTAATGGGATGCCCACTATCAATTCTCTTTTTTTCCAATCTATTTTTTTATTGCAATATAGTTGATAGACAATATTTTTTTTGGTTTCAAGTGTACAACATAGTGGTTCAACAGCTATATATATTATTAAATCTTCACCACAACTAGTGTAGTTACTGTCTACAGAGCTATTGACTGTATTCTCTATGCTGTATCCCCATGACTAATTTATATTATGATTGAGATTTTGTGCCTCTTTATCCCCTTCATCCATTTCACCTGCCCACCCCAACCCTTCGCCCATGGTAACCACCAGTCACTTGTTAGTGTCCATGAGTCTACTGCTATTTTGTTTGTTCTGTTTTGTTTTTGGATTCCACATATAAGTGAAATCATATGGTATATTTGTCTTTGTCCACCTGGCTTATTTCACTGAGCATAATACCCTCTAGGTCCATCCATGTTGTTGCAAATGGCCAGATTTCTTTCTTTTTTATAGCCAAATAATACTCCATTGTGTATATGTGCCACATCTTCTTTATTTGTTCATCTATTTATGGACACTTTGGTTGCTTCTATAGCTTGGCTATTGCAAATAGTGTGGAGATAAACATAGGGGTGCATATGTCTTTTCAAATCAGAGATTTTGTTTTCTTTGGGTAAATTCCTGTAAGTGGAATTACTGTGTCGTATGGTCTTGCTATTTTTGTTTTTTTTGAGAAACCCTCATATTACTTTCCATAGTGGCTGCACCAATTTACATTCCCACCCACAGTGTAGGATTGTTCCCTTTTCTCTACCACCTTGCCACCTTGCCAACACTTGTTATTTCTTATCTTTTGGATAGTGGCCATTTTGACTGGTGTGAGGTGGCAACTCATTGTGGTTTTGATTTGCACTTCCGAGTTGATAAGTGATGTGGAGCATATTTTCATGTGCCTGTAAACCATTTGTATGTTTTCTTTGGAAAACTGTTTAATCAGGTCCTCTCTCTACCCATTTTTAAATCAAGTTACTTGTTTTTTGATGTTGAGGCATTTGAGTTCTTTATATAGTTTGGATGTTAACCCATTTTGGATATATCATTTGTGAATATATTCTCCCATACTGGAGGTTGCCTTTTTGTTTCATTGATGTTATTGTTTGCCATACAGAGCTTTTTAGTTTGACATAGTCCCACTTGTTCAGTTTTGCTTTTGTTTCCTTTGCCAGAGGAGACATATTGAGAAAAAAATTACTCATGCTTATATTCAAGAGATTTTTGCCTATATTTTCTTCTAAGAGTTTTATGGTTTCATGTCTTACATTTAGGTCTTCAATCCATTTCAAGTTTATTTTTTGTATGTGGAGTTGGACAGTAATCCACTTTCAATCTCTTGCATGTAGCTGTCCAGTTTTCCAAAGTCATTTATTGAAGAAGCTCTCTTTTCCAATTGCATGTTAATGGCTTCTTTGTCATATATTAAGTGGACCAGATATGCATAGGTTTATTTCTGGGCTCTCTATTTTATTCCATTCATCTATGCATCTGGTCTTTTGTTAGTACCATTACCATTTTGATTACTGCATCTTTGTAGTATAGCTTGAACTCGAGGAGCTTCTTTCTCAAGATTGCTTTGGCTAATTGGGGTGTTTTGTGGTTCTGTATGAATTTTAGGATTATTCTAGTTCATTGAAAAATGCTATTGGTATTTTGATTTTGCATTGAATCTCTAAATTGATTTGGGCAGGATGGCCATTTTGACAATATTAATTCTTTCTATCCATGAGCATGGGATAGATTTCCATTTATTTGTGTCTTCTTTAATGTCTCTCATCAGTGTCTTGTAGTTTCTGAGTATAGGTCTTTCACCTCCTTGGTTAGGCTTATTCCTGGGTATTTTTATTCTTTTTGATGCAATTATAAATGGATTTGTTTTCCTGATTTTGCTTTCTTTTAGTTCATTGTTAGTATAGAGGAATGCAACATATTTCTGAATATTGATTTTGTATCCTGCAATTTTTCTGAATCCAGTTATTCTAATAGTGTTTTGGTGGCTCTTCAGGGTTTTCTCTATCTAGTATCATGTCATCTGAAAATAGTGACAGTTTTACTTCTTCCTTACTTGGATGCCTAATTTGGATGCCTTTTATCTCTTTTTCTTATCTGATTACTATGGGTAGGACTTTCAGTACTATGTTGAATTAAAGTGGTGAGAATGGACATTATATATGTTCCTGATCTTACAGGAAAAGGCTTTTCACTATTGGGTATTATGTTAGATATGGGTTTGTCATATATGACATTTATTATGTTGAGGTATGTTCCCTCTATGCCCATTTTGTTGAGAGTTTTTATCATGAGTGGATATTTAATTTTGTCACCTGCTTTTTCAGAATCTATTGAGATGATAATACGGTTTTTATTCTTCCTTTTGTTAATGTGGTGTATCATATTGATTAATTTGTGAGTATCACACCCTCCTTGCATCAGTGGAATAAGTCCCACTTGGTCATAGTAGATGATCCCTTTAACATATTTTTGTATGTGGTTTGCTAATATTTTGTTGAGGCTTTTTGCATGGGTGTTTATCAGGGATATTGATCTCTAATTTTTTTTCTTTGCATTGCCTTTGTTTTTGGTATTATAGTGTAGCTGGCCTCATAGAATGAGTTTGGAAACATTTCCTCCTCTTCTATTTTTTGCAATACTTGATGAAGGATTGGGTATTAGCTCTTCCTTAAATGTTTGGTAGAATTCAACTGTGAAGTTATCTGGTTTTGGACTTTCGTTTGTTTGCAGTTTTTTGCTTACCAATTCAATTTCATTACTGGCAATCAGTCTGTTCAGATTTTCTCTTTTTTCCTGGGTCAGCCTTGGAATGTTGTAAGTTTCTAGGAATTTGTCCATTTCTTCTAGGTTGTCCAATTTATTGGCATATAATTTTTCATTGAATTCTCTTATAAACCTTTGTACTTCTATGGTATCACTTGTAACTTATTTTTCATTTCTGATTTTATTTCTGTTCTTTCTATTTTTTTCTTGATATGTCTGGCCAAGGGGTTGCCTGTTTTGTTTAACTTCTTGAAGAACCAGTTCTTGGTTTCATTGATTTTTTTTCTATTTCTTATTCTCTTATTTTATTTATTTCTGTTCTGATCTTTATTATATCCCTCCTTCTACTAACTTTAGGTTTCATTTGTTCTCCTTTTTCTAGTTCCTTTAGTTGTAAGTTTAGATTGTTTATTTGTGATTGTTCTTGTTTTTGGAGGTAGGCCTGTACTGCTTTGGACTTCCCTCTTAGAACCACTTTTGCAGTGTCCCACATATTTTGAACTGTTGTGTTTGTTTTTATTTGTCTCCCATGTATTTTTTGGTTTTCTCTTTGATTTGTTCATTGATCCATTAATTATTTAGAAGCATGTTGTTTTGCCTCCATGTGTTTTTTTTTTAATTTTCTTCATGTAATTTATTTCTAGTTTCATACCATTGTGGTCTGAAAAAACACTTGACACTATTTCAATATTTTTTTATTTATTGAGGCTGCTTTTGTGTCCTAATGTGATCTGTTCTGGAGAGCATTCCATGTGCATTGTAGGAAAATGTGTATCCTGCTGCTTCTGGGTGGAATGTTCTTTATATATCTGTTAAGTCCATCTGGTCTAATGTGTCATTCAATGCTTTTTCCTTACTTATTTTCTGTTTGTATAATCTGTCCATTGATGTAAGTGGGTGTTAAAGTCACCTAATATGATTATTTTGCTCTCTGTCTCCCTTTAGGTCTGTTAGTATTTGTTCTATAAATTTAGGTGCTCTGTTGTTGGGTGCATAGGTATTTACCATTTTTATATCCTCTCAATGGACTGATCCCCTTTCTCGTTATGTAATCTTCTTTATCTCTTGTTAGTTTCATTGTTTTGAAGTTTATTTTGTCTTATATAAGTGTTGCTATTCCTATTTTTTTCTCCCTTTCATTTGCATATCTTTTTCCAGGCTTTCACTTTCAATCTATGCATAGCTTTAGGTCCAAAATGAGTCTCTTGCAGGCAGCATATAGATGGGTCTTGTTTCTTTATCCATTCTGCCACTCTGGTCTTTTGATTTGTACATTTAATCCATTACAGTTAAGGTAATTACTGATAGGTTGGTTCTTATTGCCATTTTATTAATTGTTTTCTAGTTGTTTTTGTAGTTCCTCTCTGTTCCTTTCTTCCTCTGTTATACTCTTCTCCTGTGATTTGATGGTTTTCTTAACTGTTATGCTTGGATTAAAAAAAATTTTTTGTGTGTATCTGTTTTAGGCTTTAGGCTGTGGTTACCATAAGGTTCATAGATAGTTTCCTAAATATATAACAGTCTATACTAAGTGGATGGTCAATTGATTTTGGGCACAATCCAGAAGTCAATACCAATTATTTATTTCCTTAGTAGCAGAATCTCAACTGAATGTCAATTCTGTGATATTTCTCAACCTCCTTGTCAGCTATGTAGAGTCATGTGACTACTTTCTGGCCAGTGAGATAAAAACCAAAGTATGGTGTGGGACTTCTGGCAAGGTTGTTTTTAAGAAGGTGAAGCAGGTGTTAAAGTAACACTTCTCCCTGTTCTTTCATGGTGCTTGAAATGCCTTTATAATGGCAGGAGTGCTAGCAGCACTTTTGGACTAAGAAATAACCTTAGGATGGTAGACTTGCATGTTAGAGGAGAAATGTCAAAGCAGTCTGAGTCCTTGATTGACTTCAGGCAGTGACCTATCAGCCCTGCCTATGTAAAACCAATATTCTTTTGTGTGAGAGACTAAATAGTTCTGTGTGGTCATCCCTGTATTTCTTTGTTATTGAGTGATCCAGTCTTCATCCTAAGAGCTTTGGCATACTTTTTCTCATTTATCAAGGCATAATTCAGTATTTTTGTTCTTCCTTGATAAATTTCTCTTCTAGGATAACACAGATATATGAGCTGATTCAAATTTAAATGGACCCTTGACCAAATGAGAAAAGTTTTCATAGTAAGTGTAAGACAAGTGCATATTTTTCTTTGACATTCATTTTAGGCCTATTCTAAAGATGATGTTTTAGAGAAAGAAGTGGTTGGCCTCTAAAGTAGGTCTGCTGCCTGCCTTCATTAGCATATGGGCTTTGCATGTAGTCCAGCTTTGCGTCTTGTGGTTGATGCTCCTTTAGTACCAGTGAGGGTACATGGAGGTCTGCTGTTCAGTGTAATAGGGTTTTTCTAAAGGTGATACCAATATTTCCTTAAAGCTGCTGTGGTGTGTTTTTCTTCCAAGAGATGGTTATAGTGTGAATCTGGTGGGTTCTCCATATATATTGACTAGGAAAAGGCCATAGAGAATACGTTTTCATTGTAGAATACAAAGTATGTTAGTGTTTTTTCCCTCTACTTAAATATACTTTGTCAAGCATTGCATTTTAGCTTAAATAGTAGAAAAAGAGGAAAATGTAAAAATGCAGCTAATTCACGTTAACCCCTCTGCCCCCTACCACACACACAAACCAGCTGCACTGGTTCACTGGCCACCAAGATCAGGTGCAGGCTGAATTAAGAGCACGTGGATAATTGACCTACTGTGTAAATAAATTAGAATACATTAGATTTGACTGGCCATATCACAATTTAAATCATAAAGTCCCTTTCTCTTTCTAGGCCACTTTGTTGTGTTGGGTCTTAGAGGTGATTAACCATGTGTTTCTCATGTTGGAAGGCCTTCCTAAACACAAATGAGCAGACTACAAAGGAGAAAGTAATATTTCCATATTCTATTTCTTTTTTACTTGAAGGACTTTCTGATAGGTGAGTGGCTTGAAGACATTCTAGAAGAGCAGCGTACTTAGGATGTTTTAATATGCACTAAACTGTCCTTCCAGCCTTGTGGGATTGTTCCTGGCATTCTGATTGCCTGGACAGTTGGGATGTGATATTTTCAGGGTGCTTTTTGCTCTTCTGACCTTTGTTTAAAGGAAGATGCATGCACATGCGTGAAATGGGATGTGATGTAGACCATACCATGTAAGCAACACAGAGTGATGGGAATTCCCAGCTGAAAAGGATCTTGGACACCCAGTGAAATGACTCACTTTGCTTTACAGATGGGGCAATACCAGGCCCATCCTAGGAAATGCTGCGCTCAAATCAGAAGCCAAGCTGCTGGGTCTTGGGTAATATGTAGATTTGTATGCATGGAAGCCCTAGCTGTGTCTCTGCACTTGCTAAGCATGGCCTTATTCAGATTTGTTAAATCCCTGTGTAGAAAGAGAATATTGGTAATACATAATTGTTTGGGCTGTTTTGAGATTGAAAAGAGACAGATACCTATACAGTGTTATCTCAGTTATTATTGCTGTGTAGCAAACCCGCCTAAAACTTAGTGGCTGTAAATAATACATCTGTCTGGGCTGGGATCAGGTGGACGTTTCTCCTGCTCTCCTCTGTGTTCACCCTGTGACATCACTCATTGGGCAGATTGCCTGGCTATGATGCTGGGGCTGCTGGGCTCTTCCCTCATCCCCATGTTGTTTGAGGGCCTCTCCCTCTCCACATGGTCCCTTCTTATGACTTATCAGTAGTGCAACCGGAACATACCACATGGCATGTCAGGGCTTCCAAAAGGGTAAAATAGACTGCTAGGCCTTCTCAAAGTGCAGGCCTAGAACTGGTGCAGTATCTCTTCTGCCACTTTCTGGTAGCTAAAGAAGGTCACCGGCTCAGCCAAAATCCAGAAGGGCTGCAGTAGGGCATTCCTAAATGCTGACAGTGGGGTTCAGCAGAGTTCAGCAACACAGCAGCTAAGGCAAGCACCTACCCTTGTGGCTGGTGCATGGTAAAGGCCCGATGAATGTTAGCGGCTCTCTTGATGGAGTAGAACTAAAGGTTTTTATTGTTTTGTTGTTGTTTGTTGTAAGCAGGCATAGATGGAAAACATTTCATATAGAAGTTTTGAGAAACTAAATAATTTTATTTCTAGATCTCTTAGTTTAAATCTGTAAAGTCACTATCCACAGTTTTCTTAGGGTATCTGATATAAACTTAGAGGTGGAAACTTTTTTTCAGTAGGACATAAAATAAGTTCCCTAATTCAGTAATTCTCCAGTAAATACCCCAGTTCTCTAACTCAAGTAGGTCTGGTTGGGGCCAGAGATTCTGCATTTCTAATCAGAATGAGAATTATGAAATTGAAATTGTTCAAGTTATAAAGTTAATTTCTGTATATTCTCTCTACTAAAATATTTTACAGTTCCCATATATATCACTTTTGAGCACTACATTTTTATGAGGAGCAAGAAATTTTAAATCTCCTCTGTTTCCAGGTGGTCTTCATGCTACTGATCCACACTTTGAGAAGCAAGGCTCTAGCCTACAACTCAGAGTCCCTGGTCTCAACCATTACCGGCATCCAAAAATGGATATTGTTAGGAGGCACTATTCTTTCATTAAGAGCAAGTTAGTAGATTGTTTTGTGGAGGATATTTGGGAAATGTTTTGACTTGATAAGCTTTCCCTGTCTAATATTCATACAATGCTTTGTATAACAACTTGAACATTTTCCTTTTTTGCATAAGCATTTTGTCTTTCTAATTACAAAAATTACCTTTCACAATTTAAGAATTTTAAAGAATACATGTAGATATAAGGAAATAAGGGAAAATAACCTGTAGTCATTCATGTCAACATTAATTTTTGGTGTATATCATCCCAGACTTTTCATTTTAATAATTCCCTTCCAAACACCTTTTTTTGTCTGGCAGATATGTGGATTTGCTTTTAAATATTCACAATCGAAAAGTCTTCAAGAAGCAAATTTCAAGTTTAACTGTTTTGTTTGAGAAAGAGATACCATGATCTATTTTTGCTAATATGTTTTAAACTTTGCATTATTTATAGTTTCTCCTTAGAGGCTTGAAATTAAATTTTCTTTCCTTACTGATCTTGATTCTTTTCTGCCTGGCTTACATTAATTTCACCTCCCTGTGTTTCTAATGAAGCCTGAAATTACCATACTCTTGTTTGAGTTGAGGGTGCTTTTTCCTGTGCCCTCCCACACCGTGGACAGCACAGCGACACTATTCCTTTTAACGGCTGCGTCTTCCCCTACTACTCTATATTCAGTCCAGTGTTTCAGAAAACCTTTGAATGAGAATTTCTACTGGGACTGAGTAGGTAAATTCCCTGTTTAGTAACGTTTGAGGAAAACTGATTTCCTCCACAGAGGGACCGACCTATTTTCCTGTGGTTTCTCTGTTATTCCCTCTTCAAGACCTGCCTGTCTTATAACCCTTGCATTTAACGGGCCATATACTTTTTGAACACAGTTAATTGTTGATTGATTGGTAATAAAGGCAATGAATACTATACTCAGATACTGGGGAGGAGTGACCACTACAGCCAGACTGAATACTGGAGGTCCCGCACCATACTTTGTTTATATCTCACTAGCCAAATAGCAGTCATAGTAGTCCAAGTTGAAAGTGATGCTGAAAAATACCATAGTATTGACATGTTGAGATTCTGTTACTAAGGAAGACATGAAGAATTAATACTTTGCATCCCAATAGGTCTGCCCTACACCAATTAATGCCTCAGCAGTGAATCTTCCCTGATTTAGGTCTTATTATTTCCAATGGTGGAAGTATAGCTAAAAATAGTAAAAGTGATAATATTACCTTAAATTTGAAGAGCACTGGACCAAACAGTGTCCTGTACCCCAAATATCCCAGGGCTGGTGAGAGAGGTATGGTGAGGACTTGGAATGTTGTGATGTTCTTGTGGGATCTGAATGCTGGGTAGTAGAACAAAAATGAAAAGGTCCACTCTTTCAGGTACCTGTATTTAAAACCTTTAGTTCTCATTTTTTTTCACTTTCTCTGCAGCGTTCTTTAACAAGATCTCTGTCTCATCAGTGTTTTTTTCTACCTGTACCTGGAGCACATTAGAGTGTATTTTGACTGTATTGATTATCTTAACAATGAGAATTATAAAATTGAAATTGTTGAGGTTGGAAACTTAATTTCTTTATAGTCTCTTCACCAAAGTATTTTACATTTCCAATATATATCACCTAAAAGCATTCCATTTTTAGGAGAAGACAGAAATTAAAAATCTCCTGTTTTCATCTAATCTGATTCTGGAAAATAGACTCCCTTTTTAGTTAGAGGATTTAAATTGAATTGGTTAGGTAAACATGAAAGATGCTTATAGTGATTTATGCCCCAGATCCCAAGTGTATATTGGGAGAAGAATAATGTCTGACCTGCAGGAGGATGGAACAAGTGACCGCTACTTATAGGATGAGGAGGATGAGCCAGAGATCTGTACAATGTCTCTTTTAACTTAATCCAAAAAAATCAGTTTCAAGTTGTCTACTGTATATGCCAGGTAGTCTTCCATGTGCTAAAAGATATATAAAATGAGTAAGATATTGTATCTTTACTGCAAAAGCTCATAATTTAGTATGTTTCTTTTGCCATTTTTATTCCATTCTAAGCCAAATTCTTATAAAATCATAGGAATGAAAAAAAAAAAGTTCATCTGCTGAAGCCTAAGAATGTTTTAAGTCAATGTACATTGATCTAAGGCTGTTGTCAGTTAGCCCTGTGACACCTGATTTTCTTGATAGGTTTTGTTTAAGAAAAACTATTAGGCAGTAGTAGATATGTGTAAAGTATTTGAACATAAAAATGTGACCATGACAAACTTGGGGGTTTTCCCAAGTACAGCATGGCATTCTGGAGGTATCTAGATGTATTTCTAATGTTTGCTTGTTAGAATTGTGGTTGAACTGGATAGTACCATTTGTAACTATGCACAGGTGAACACACAAATTTTCAAGAGGCAAAACCTTCTTAAGACATATGTGGCTGATATGGGTCCTCTCTCAAGGAATAGCATGAGTTTCCCACTACCTGCAAAGAGCTGTGTTGAATTTTTTTCCTGCTTTGTAATTTGTAGCCAGGTAACTGAAAAGGCAAAAAAACAACCCCATCGTCACACTGAACATTTTCTTCACATTATACCTCAGGAGAAGAAAATACTCATAACTCAAACCTCATAGCATTTGAAATGCAGTGTTGCAGTCCTTGCTGATAAGCTACAAGGCAAAGAAAGAGAAACATGCTGAAGATGAAGGGCAGTGCAGAGGAAATAAACGATGGATTTGAGGGCTGTAGTAAGTGTAAGGGACTCAAAGGGAATAGGAAGGTCTACTCTAAACTGTAATGTATGCTTTCATTTGAAAAGGAAGTAATACCGGATGCTTCCTTTAAAACACATTTGAATACAGGGTGCAGTGCAACTGATTTGGACTCTTCCAAGCATCCACAAGATTTGCAAAATTAAAATTGTATGCATGACTTGTAAACAAAGTTACTAATTGAACTACAATTTTAAAATGCAGACGAGAATAGAATTTCAGCTGAGGAATGACAACTAAATGTATTTATTAGATATTATCTCTGATACACAGGAGTGCCTTTGGTTGGACTTACTAGTTTGCGTTTGATAGACACTCAATAAATACTTGAGTGGAGAGAGGGAGGAAGGAAGAGCCAAACTGGGTGTGGAATTAGTAAACTTGTGATGATTAATTTAGATGACTAACTGAAAGTTATCTTTTTTACATGTAAGAAAGGATTTGTTAAAAAGACTAATAAAAAGTATTTTTAATCTGTTCAGAGAACAAACCATTTCTAGCCTGTGCACCAACATGGAGGTGCTCATTTATATAAAACCAATGTACTAATTACAAATCAGTCTCATCTTTGTAAAAGCAGGTCCAAAAATTCAGAAAATATTCCAATACATAAAATTCATGATCATATATGGAATATGCATGGAACGTACAACACTGTAAATAACATTTTAAGGAAATTTGTGCTGTTTATTAATGTTTATTTTGTTCACTCCCAAGTTAGTATAAAGGAATAGGGGGATCTCCTACTAGGCAGCAAAAAGTGGGGGAATAGAATTGTGGAGGTTCTTGACCATGATTGTGTTAGAAGCACCTGGGGAGTTTTGTTTTTGTTTCCATTATGGTGGAGAGGGATCTCCAGGTATTCTTTTTTTATTGCTCTGGAGTAAGATAAGACAAAGTATCTTTACAGACTTGGCAGGTAATTCTAGTGGGTTAAGAATAATTGGGCTAGGAGAGAATTCAAGATGACGGCATGAGAGGTGAGACAGAGAACTCCTCCCAAAACCAAAGATAGTGTGAAAATATAGTTAATACAACTAACCCTAAAACAGCAAAAGGAAAGAAGGCTGCACCAGACTGCATACAGACCTCACAAACAGAGCAGACCTCACAAAACAGGGTAATTAATGTACAAAAGCCTTGATCCAGCGGGACCCGAGTCATTCCCCCACCCCAGCTTACTGGCGGGAGGAAGAGAAACGGAGTGGGAGAGGGGGTGGAAGCCTGGGACTGCTGAACACCAAGCCCTGGAGATCTGCTTTGCGGTGATCTATATTGTGTGGTGCTCTGGAGGATGGGGAGCTGGGACATGCGGAGTGCTTGAGAAACAGATTCCAGCCATTTGTGGAGGACAGGATTGACACCCAGCCTCTCTGGGACAAGGGAAAGGCAGGCAGTTTGACAGTCTTCCTAGCAGTGAGAGTGCTGCTGAAGGGGGCGGGGTTTTCATGGAGATTGCTGCGTGGGAGAAGGGATAGGGGGACAAGGTTGTCTGGGTGTGCTCTGCCCAGGAGATTGGAACATTGGGGAGCTTCAGGCACTACATCCCCCCAGCTGGCTACTCAGCTCCGAGGCTTCTGCTGAGCCTTCCTCGAGGCCTGACAGCACCAGCTTCCAAACTTGGCAGTCAAAGCTTTGGTGTCAGGCCAGCCAAAGGGAGGCCCCACTTACAACAGCTAGAGACGCCAAGCACAGAGGCTTACACCTGTGTGCTGGGCCCACTGGCTCTGATACGGGAAACAGGCAGGGCAGACGGGAATCAGGAAACAGATCTTTCCTCTCCCCAGGCCTGAACCGCACTCTAGGGGCTGAGCAGCTCCAGAGACTGGAGCTTCTGGGAAATAGAGGGCACCACACAGAAATATGAAACATCAAAAGAACATGGTTCAGACCCAAATCTCACAAACCCAAGAAAAGGGCCAAATGAAACTGAACTCACCAATCTTCCTGAAAGAGAGTTCAAAATAAAAATCATAAACATGCTGATGGAGGTACAGAAAAATATTCAAGAACTCAGGAACGAATTTAAGACAGAGATTCAATCATTAAGAAATTCCATATCTGAAATGAAACATACAATGGAGGGATTTAAAAGCACATTAGTTGTAGTAGAAGAGATAGTAAATGGAATAGAAATTAGAGAAGAGGAATACAAAGAAGCTGAGGCACAGAGAGAAAAAAGAATCTCTTAAGAATGAAAGAATATTGAGAGAACTGTGCGACCAATCCAAAAGGAACAATATTTGCATAATACGGGTATCAGAAGAAAAAGAGAGAGAAAAAGGGACAGAAAGTGTCATTGAAGATGGAATTGCTGAGAAGTTCCCCAATATGGGGAACGAGATACTCTCTCAAGCCATTGAGACGCACAGATTTCTCAACACAAGGGGCCCAAGGAAGACAACATCATGACATATAATAATTAAAACGGCAAAGATCCAGGGTAAAGACAGACTTTCAAAAGCAACTAGAGAGAGAAAAAAGATCACATACAAAGGAAAACCCATCAGACTATCATCAGATTTCTCAAACAAAACCTTACAGGCCAGAAGGGAGTGGCATGATACATTTAATGCAGTGAAGCAGAAGGGCCTTGAACCAAGAATACTCTACCCGGCAAGGTTATTATTTTAATTTGAAGGAGGGATTAAACAATTTTCAGATAAGCAAAAATCTGAGAGAATTTCCCTCCCACAAACCACCTCTACAGTGCATTTTGGAGGGACTCCTATAGATGGAAGTATTCCTAAGACCAAATAGATGTCACCCAAGGGATAGACAGAGAGTACAGAATATGATTTATAACATACAAGGAATGGTGGAGGAGGAAACAAAAAAGAATCTTTAGGTTGTGTTTGTAATAGCATAGGAAGTGAGTTAAACTAGACTGTTAGATATTAAGGGAATTGCCCTTGAACCTTTGGTAGCCAAAAATCTAAAGCCTGCAATAGTAATAAGTACATAATATCGATAATCACCCTAAATGTAAATGGATTGAATGAACCAATCAAAAGACATAGAGTCACTGAATGGATAAAAAAACAAGACCCATCTATATACTGCCTACAAGAGACTCACTTCAAACCCAGAGACACTTACAGGCTGAAAGTAAAGGGATGGGAAAATATATTTTATGCAACTAATTGGGAGAAAAAAGCAGGAGTTGCAATACTTCTATCAGACAAAATAGACTTCAAAACAAAGAAAGTCACAAGAGACAAAGAAGGACATTACATAATGATAAAGAGATCAGTCCAACAAGAGGATATAACTATTATAAATATCTGTGCACCCAACACAGGATCACCTACATTTATGAAACAAATATTAACAGAATTAAAGGGGGAAATAGAATGCAATGCATTCATTTTAGGAAACTTCAACACACCACTCACTCTAAAGGACAGATCAACCAGACAGAAAATAAGTCAAGCAACAGAGGCACTGAACAACATATTAGAACAGATGGACCTAACGGACATCTACAGAACACTCCATCCAAAAGCAACAGGATACATACTCTTCTCAAGTGCACATGGAACATTTTCAAGAATAGATCATATACTAGTTCACAAAAACAGCCTCAGTAAATTGAAAAAGATTGAAATTGTACCAACCAATTTCTCAGATCACAAAGGCATGAAACTAGAAATAAATTACTCAAAGTAAATGAAAAAGCCCACAAACACATGCAGGCTTAATAACGAATAATGAATGGATCAATGACCAAATAAAAATAGAGATCAAGCAATATATGGAGACAAATGACAAAAATAATTGAACAACACAAAATCTGTGGGACACAACAAAGGCTGTGCTGAGAGGGAAATATATTGCAATACAGGCCTACCTCAGGAAAGAAAAACAATCACAAATGAACCATCTAAACTCACAATTAATGAAACAAGAAAAGGAAGAACAAATGAGGCCCAAAGTCAGTAGAAGGAGGGACATAATAAAGATTAAAGCAGAAAAAAATAAAATTGAGAAGAATAAAACAGTAGAAAGAATCAATGAAAGCAGGAGCTGGTTCTTTGAGAAAGTAAACAAAATACATAAAACCCTAGCCAGACTTATCAAGAAAAAAAGTTAGTCTACACACAAACAGAATCAGAAATGAGAAAGGAAAAATCACTATGGACACCACAGAAATACAAAGAATTATGAAAGAATACTATGAAAAATTATATGGTAACTGGATAACCTAGAAGAAATGGACAACTTTCTAGAAAAATACAGCCTCAATGGCTGACCCAGGGAGAAACAGAAAATCTGAATAAACCAATTGAAATTGAATTGGTAATCAAAAAACTACCTAAGAACAAAACCCCTGCACCAGATGGTTTCACTGCTGAATTTTATCAAACATTTAGGGAAGACCCAAAACCCATCCTCCTTAAAGTTTTCCAAAAGTAGGAGAGGAGGGAAAACTCCCAACTCATTTTATGAAGCCAACATCACTCTAATACCAAAACCAGGCAAAGACACCACAGAAAAAGAAAATTACAGACCAATATCCCTGATGAACATAGATGCAAAAATACTCAACAAAATATTAACAAACCGAATTCAAAAAGATCATCCATCATGATCAAGTGGGATTCATCCCTGGAATGCACGGATGATACAACATTCGAAAACCCATCAACATCATCCACTACATCAACAAAAAGAAGGACAAAAACCACAGATAATCTCTATAAATGCTGAAAAAGCATTTGACAAAATTCAACATCCACTCATGATAAAAACTCTCAACAAAATGGGTATATAGGGCAAGCACCTCAACATAATAAAGGTCATATATGACAACCCAGAGCCAACATTATACTTAACAGTGAGAAGCTGAAAGCTTTTCCTTTAAGATCGGGAACAAGACAAGGATGCCCACTCTCCCCACTTTTATTCAACATAGATCTAGAGGTCCTTGCCACAGCAGTCTGTCAACACAAAGAACTAAAAGGCATCCAGACTGGTAAGGAAGAAGTCAAACTGTCCCTGTTTACAAATGACATGATAATGTACATAAAAAACCCTAAAGAATCCACTCCAAAACTACTAGATCTAGTATCTGAATTCAGTAAGGTTGTGGCATACAAAATTAATACACAGAAATCTGTTGCATTTCTATACAGTAATGCTGAACTAGCAGAAAGAGAAATCAGGAAAACAATTCCATTCACAATTGCATCCCAAAGAATAAAATACCTAGGAATAAACCTAACCAAGGAAGTGAAAGATTTATACTCTGACAACTACAAGACACTCATGAGTGAAATTAAAGAAGATACCAGTAAATGGAAACCATCCTATGCTCATGGATAGGAAGAATTAATATTGTCAAAATGGCCATCCTGCCTAAAGCAATCTACAGATTCAATGCGATCCCTATCAAAATACCAACAGCATTCTTCAATGAACTAAGGCAAATAGTTCTAAAATTCATATGGAACCACAAAAGACCCCGAATAGCCAAAGCAATCCTGAGATAAAACAGGGGGTATTACACTTCCAGACTTTAAGCTCTACTACAAAGCCACAATAATCAAGACAATTTGGTACTGGCACAAAAACAGACCCACAGACCAGTGGACATAATAGAGTCCAGACATTAACCCAAATATATACGGTCAATTAATATATGATAAAGGAGCCATGGATATAGAGTGGATAAATGACAGCCTCTTCAGCAGCTGGTGTTGGCAAAACTGGACTGCTACATGTAAGAGAATGAAACTGGATTACTGTCTAACCCCATACACAAAAGTAAACTCAAAATGGATCAAAGACCTGAATGTAAGTCATGAAACCATAAAACTCTCAGAAAAAAAACATTGGCAAAAATTTCTTGGATATAAACATGAGCAACTTCTTCATGAACATGTCTTCCCGGGCAAGGGAAACAAAAGCAAAAATAAGCAAGGTTGACTATATCAAACTGAAAAGCTTCTGTACAGCAAAGGACACCATCAGTAGAAAAAAAGACATCCTACAGTATGGGAGAATATATTCATAAATGACATATCCGATGAGGGGTTGACATCCAAATTATGTAAAGAGCTCACACACTTCAACAAACAGAAAGCAAGTAAGCCAATTAAAAATCGGCAGAGGAGGTAAACAGACACTTCTCCAAAGAAGAAATTCAGATGGCCAACAAGCACATGAAAAGATGCTCCACATAGCTAATCATCAGAGAAATGCAAATTAAGACCACAATGAGATATCACCTCACACCAGTTAGGATGGCCGCCATCCAAAAGATGAACAACAGCAAATGTTGGCAAGAATGTCGGGAAAGGGGAACCCTCCTATACTGCTTGTGGGAATGTAAATTAGTTCAACCATTGTGGAAAGCAGTATGGAGGTTCCTCAAAAAACTCAAAATAGAAATACCATTTGACCCACGAATTCCACTCCTAGGAATTTACCCTAAGAATGCAGCAGCCCAGTTTGAAAAAGACATATGCACCCCTATGTTTATCGCAACACTATTTACAATAGCCAAGAAATGGAAGCAACCTAAGTGTCCATCAGGAGATGAATGGATAAAGAAGATGTGGGACATATACACAATGGAACATTATTCAGCCATTAGAAGAAAACAAATCCTACCATTTGCAACAACATGGATGGAGCTAGAGGATATTATGCTCAGTGAAATAAGCCAGGCAGAGAAAGACAAGTATCAAATGATTTCACTCATCTGTGGAGTGTAAGAACAAAGCAAAAACTGAAGGAAACAGCAGCAGACTCATAGAACCCAAGAATGGATTAACAGTTACCAAAGGGAAAGGAAATGGGGAAGATGGGTGGGAAGGGAGGGATAAGGGGAAAAAAGGGGTATTACCGTTAGCATACATAATATAGTGTGGCAGGGGGGATACAGGGAAGGCAAGTAGTGATTCTGTAGCATCTTACTACACTGATGGACAGTGACTGTAATGGGGTATGTTGTGGGGACTTATAATAGGGAGAGTCTAGTAACTATAATATTGCTCATGTAATTGTCCATTAATAATAGCAAAATAAAAAAAAGAATAATTGGGCTAGACCAAGAGTCAGTTGTTCTGGCTTGTAGACCAGACACTGTTGTTTTTTCCGTGTGACCTTGAACAGCTCCTCTTTCTCCTCCTCCAGAATTGTCATCCTTTCAGTAACAGGGTTGGAATATAGCAGTAACATTAAGTATTTAGGCATTTTGTGAGCAGGTTGTTGGGCTATTGGTAACTTGAAATTGGCTATGGTGGACTTATTTGCACTATAGAAATTGGTAAACACTTCAAATCAGGGCTTAGTACTGCCCCCTTCCCTTCTTCCAGAGGGCCAGTTTACCATCATAAATGATACTACCTTTAAAGTCCTTTCAAACTTTAAAGGTCTCTGAATCTATGATCTGTTGGTTAAAAAGCAATCTTATATCATAGATATTCTGAGATTCAGCCATTATTTTAAATTAAGGGCATTATACAACAGTCTCCAGAAATAAAAAGTAAAAGGAAGAGAATGAAAATTTTTATCAATCAGAATTGTAATTTTAATAGGATACCCTTCTGTTGAGGATTATGTCAAGAAGCTGAAGAATTCAAGTATACCTGGGAGATGAAGTCTGCTAGGGAATCATAATGTGAAGTCACAATACTTAGCAGTGTTGAAGGTACTCCCTTGTAGGTTATTTAGAATCTGCTGGGTTTGTGTTTGATCATTCCTTTCTAATAACGGGATGTTAGATATAGTTTCATCTTGGTTGCCTGAAGATTTGCTCAAATTTTGATCTTGCGAGGATTGACTCATTTATTTAACTCTGATTTATTAAAATATTTGAGCAATTGTTGACATCTAAGTTGTGTCTAAATGAATGAGTATAGTTCGGATAAAGGAGATACATAGGAAATATATTCAAGCAGCAGAAACCACAGATTAAGAAGCATGGAATTGTGGAAAGTGCATTAGAAGAAACATACCCGAGCTCAGTGAAGGTGGCTGCAGAAGTGAGACCGCAAGTAGAATGGTTCGGTTATAGAATTTAGAATCAGACAGATGTGGGCCTGTTTACAAAAATCGTCTCTGCTACCATTTGCTTACGTATAAAGTGAGAGTAATAGGAAGGCCCTCCTCGTAGAGCTGTTTTGAGGGAATATGTGATAAGCAAGTGAAATTCCTAGGATGGGGCCTTGTGTATAGTTAGTACTCAATAAAAACTAACTGATAGAGATACCATGAGGCCAAATGGGTGAAATAGGTCCAGGCCATGACTAGCCTTTTATGACAACATGCTGATGTCTTTAGGCTCAGTGTTATGAGTTACGGAGATTGCAAATAGTTTGTTCAGACAAACTGTATACTTATGTGTTGGGAACTAGTTAGAAATTAAGAGGAAAGAAAAGGATGGGCCAGATAAGTTAATAAACCTTCTTGGATGGGTGAAGGAGTTAAGAAATGATTGTGTTGTCATTAAGAACATTGTTTCCGAAACTGTGGATTGGTACCTCTGGTGGTTCTTCAGAGGGTTCTCTCTAGGTGATTAAAAAACAGTATTAAGTAACCATGTTTCCTGATAGAGGGATGGAGAGGAGAGACATATGTAATAAGGGAAAGGTAGCCAATGCCAGTTGGTGGTCTCTAGATGATGGACACATCGGTGTTCTCCTTTCACTCTTTTTCAAGTTTTCTAAATGCTTGAAATTTTTCAAAATAAAATACTGGGAAAAATGAGAAAGTTTATTCACTCTGTAATTTTCTTTCAATTCTTGAAAGTCTTTTGTCCCAATATGGCCTGAACACTTAGCTTTGTTTCAGAGCCACTGCAGGATGTAACTAAACTAGAATTTAATTTAAAAGATTGTATTTTTTCCCTATTCCGTTTATTATTATGTTGCATGGGTGCTGTATCCTCAAGGTTCCTCTTGCTAATTTAAGGATCAAATTGGCATGTGGCGGATTAATAGGAGAAAAAACCTGAAGTTTAATTACCTACATATGGGGAAGCATAGACAGATTCCAAAGACAGTCAGGTATGATGAAGAATACATGTCATCATTAACGAAGGGGAGTGGGTAGGGGTCTAAGACTTAAAAGGAAAAAGGAAGTAATTCACAAGAATATGAACTGAGTAAATGTTTGGTAAACAAAATACTTGATATGCCACACACAAACAATGGGTCACAGAGAGGAATTTTAACAGACTGAGCCACATCTCTCCCTGTCTGCCCCACCCAGTTGACATTATAATATACCTGTCTATGGTGATATCTGGAGCAGTTCTTCCATCTGAATTCTTTCTGTGCAGTTTGGGGCCGTTTTCAAGTCAAAGAATCTTCCTGAGTCTTTTGGGCCTTGATGGTTTTCAGCTCAGAATAATCTGCATGCCAAAGTGGTACATGTCGGGGGAACCTGCCCTTGGTCCCTACAGTTCCCTAAATTTATGTAATCAATACAACTTTTTTATTGTTGTTTGTTTATACCGTGCCCTTTTCACATAATGTACCTTTAAAAATACTGAGTAAATAATAGGTGGTGCAGTGGAGCTGCAGAAAACATTATTGTAGGAGTGATAGGCACATAACTCCTATAGGAAAAGGCTGATTATTGAAGAATTTTAAGTGTCTTGACTTATTTTCTAGAAATTAAATTATTCATCCTCTTCCCTCTTTATATGACTACAGAATGAATGTAGTTTTTCGCTTCCTCTGGCCGCTGTGAAACTTCACTGTGTGGTGATAGCTACCTGCCTCCATATTCAGATTTTCTTCAAAAGCCTATGAAAGCTGAATTCCAAGATAAAGTGTCTCACCTGAGGGTTTCAGCCCCAGGCAAGTTCACTCTGGATTCTGTGAGACTGAATAATGACAATTGAACGTTGAGCTTAAAAAGGGGCTCATACCAAGCTTTATTCCCACAGCATAGGTCGAGTGTTAAGAATCACGTCTTCACCTGGCAGTCTATAAGTAGCAAGCCCATCTCTGCCTCCATCTCTGGCTCTGCCCTCACTTCCAGCCTCTGCTCTCCTCTCTCTTCCTCTCTTGCTCTCTTCTCTATGCTCTACTGTTAGCACTGGGGGAACTCTTTTTATAGCAACACAGGCAATAATGGCCTACCACCAAATGGGTATACAAGCATGTGCCTGCACAGTAGGGTATCACATCATTGCACACAGTGGTTAGATAGGATCAGGTGAGGATTTTGACCATGGAACTTCTATTTTCTCTACATAAAAGTTACTGGTTTTCTAGTGCTAAAGATGTAGCATTCTACTTGCTTTTGGAAAACATTGATACATTTCTTGAGGGAAAAAAAGTATATGTGTGTGTGTGTGTACTTAAATAAGGAGGAGTCATTTAATGGAGTGATTTGCCAACCTGGACCTGGCTAAGGATTGAATTTTAATGTCTGTCGCAGTAACTTTTCCTCCTTTGAGTTTTCTGTTCTTAATAGATTTCAGAAAACATTATAAAGTATATCACTTCTAAATATAAAATAACATGTTCCTGTAAAAAACAAAAAAAATAAGAAATATTCCACAAGTTAGACAGTTATTACTTCCATTTATCTGTTGGTAGGATTTATGCTCATTACTATCTCAGTAGAATTTAAGGTTTTTTTTTTTCACTGCCGGAATCAACAGGAACAAAGACAAGCAGTCAGAATTACTGGAGTTTACCTACTAAAAGAGAAAACTATTTGACACATGGTGCAGAAATGTAGTATTCTCATGTACAGTTTAAATAATTTAAAAGTATATTGTTTCTCAGAACATATTGTAGTCAGAATTTAGGTGTAAGTCTTCTCAGTCCACCCTGGGATGTGCTTACATGCATGTATATACATATCTTAATTTATTCTTTAAAATAAATAGAGCCATCGTATATGTATTCTTTTGTGACTCTTTTTATGCCTAATCATAGTTTCCTTAGAGATCCTTTTGTGTTAATGTATATAAGACTACTACAGTCTTTTTCCTCACTGCATTCTTTTTCATTCCACAAAATGTGTGGCTGACAATTTATTACAAAGTCCTATCTTGATGGATAGTAGGTTGTTCATAGTTTTTTCCCCAGTTACCATCATTAATGTGTGTCTTTATGAACTTTTGTGTGTATTTCTGATAAACTGCCAGAAGTAAAATGGCTAAAAGAATGTATGAATATTTTAATTTATTACTTTTTAAAACAAATTGTCTCAAGTATTCCTTTTCAAAGAAATTGTCTAAGTATTCCTCTTAAATTATCTTGCTCATATTTGTTCTGTCTGTACTTTGTGTTATAGTCTATGTTCCTTTCTTCCCCCCATGCACATTCTTTCCCACTTTACCACTCCAGATTGTGAGCATGTTCAAGCCAGAGGTTTACTGACTTTTGTAGCTAACCCCATCTGCCCCATGCCTGCCATGTTATCATAGCTCAATGAATATTGAAAGTATTGTGGGACAAGCCCCACTCCTACACACTTACAAAATAACATTTTTTTATATTCAAACAGTTGCTTTTCTGTAATCACTTATTAACATTTTCCATCATTGTTGGGCTCCAACTTTTTGGCAAATTTTATATTTAATTGCAGTCTTTTATGGTCCTTCTATTATTACATTTGGGAAATGAGATAGAAATCCTAGAAGGAAGGAAGTAAAATGATTTTTAAAAATTAACTCATCTTTATAGACCTTGAATTTTTAGCATGTTATCCAGTTCAGAGTGATTCCTGTTAACATATGCATCTTGACAGTACATATTAAATGAAACTAGTGAACCAAAGTACAATGTATTTTCATTAGCTAATTTTCTAGTGATGATTTTTTTAAAACTTGTTTGAAAAATGAATGTTAATCTTCACAGTTTAACCATTTTCTTCCTCAAACATAGATAATTATTTAAATTTTTTCATCTTACTATAAAAACACTAACAAAAGTCTGCAATAGATAACATGATTTGAAAAACAATTGAAAATATGAACAGTGATTTTCTAATTCACATATTAAAATGAACAGTGATTTCATTTTCTAAGTTACATGTAAGAAAAAAATGTGAAATGCCCTTTTCATAACTAACATGCTTTGACTGTCTGGCATTGTTTTGCCTAAAAAGACCTGCACATGTGTACATGCCAGATAGATCTAATTATTATTTATGTGTGTGACTCTTTTGTAATGAGAAAGAGGTACATATTCTGTATTTGTGTTTTTATTTTGTCTGAATTAGGACTGGGAAATGATTAATTACAGGGCAATATTTCTTGTCAAGTTGTGAATAAATATGTTTAGCATAAGTATAGTTGTTTACAAACAAGAAAACCCATATTGCTTGCCAAGTGGTTGATTAAAAAATGCATTCAATCCATCACATAGTCTCTGTAGGAAAGATCTTTACATTTGTATGGGTTGGCATTTAGTAATTAAATCTCTTTAAACATTTTAATTAGGCTGAAGGCCACCCAAAGCTTTTGCTTGCATCTTGAAAACGTTTTCAGCTGTAATAGGCATAAAGCTGTAGGGCTGTCACTGTCATTACCATGGAATCTTAAATTTAAATCTAGTAGAAGTCACTTGGAAAACCTCTTAGCTCAGATTCTTGAGCCCCAGCCTCAGAGATTCCATTTCAGTAGCCCGGATGGGGTCTTTCTAAGGAGCTCCTGGCCTGTACAGGTTGCTGGTCCTGGGATCTTGCTTTGGGAACCACTGTACTAGGATTGTGATTTGAAAGTAGGCAACCTGATTGATCTTCTCTAATGCTTTTTAAATCCAAACCTTTAAAAAGAGACTTCCATTTGATAGGTATTTTAGGTATTTCAGAACAAGAGACAACTGAATAATAAAATAGCAAAAAGTGTTTTTACATAAGATTTGGGAGGAGGAGCAGTTTCTGATTGCCCCTCTACTTGTCCTCTTTTCATCAGGAGCGGGGTGGGGGTGGGAGGGTGCATAACATTCTGAAAGTTGCTCTGAATTCCTTTTGTGCCCTCTCCAGCTCCTAACACCATGTGAATTTAAGTGGTTGAGAGCTTGAGCTCTACCATATCTAGTTGTGCCACCTTGGGCAAATCACTTTTGTGTTCTATATTGTTTTGTTTATAAAATGCTCCAAAATTTAACAGCTTGAAACAGCCTTTACTATCACTTATTGTTCCCATGGGTTGGAAATATGGGAGCAGATTAATTAGTTTGTTCTGGCTCAGGGTCTCTCATAAGGCTGCAGTCAAGCTGGCTCTCAGGGTTGCCCCTTCTAAATATTTGGAGTATATTCTTTCAAACTCACTCACATGGGTATTTGTAGGAGGCTTCAATTCCTTGCCTTGTGGTCCTCCCCATTGGGCTGCTTCTGACATGGCAAAAGAGCACATACAAGACAGAACCCACAGACCTTTTGTAAACTAATCCCAAAAATGACGATTATGTTCACTAGGAGGAAGTCATCAAGTCCAGCATATACTCAAGTAGAAAAGGAAATTCCATCTCCAGAAGGGAATATAAGGTTTTGGACGTATTCTTGAAACTCTTTTCATCCATAAATGGGCAAGTGACATTTGATAGGAGCTCAATAATGGTAGCTATTAAGTTTTCAGGGAGGGCAGGGACATTGGACAAGCATCATGATTAAGTTTTCCTGCCTATGATCAAAATAATGCCAACATATAAATAGTATAGTAAGAAGTGGAAGAACTCCATCTTAAGCTAAGAATCCATTTTAAAATCTAGGAAGTTAGGAGGTAAGATTCCTAACATATTTTATGGTAGTCAGTGAATAACCTAACCTACCTTAAGGCAGGGCAAGCAGTCCTAAATGATTTGTCCCCACTGCCTGAGGGTAACCACTATCTTGGAGAAGAATAGGATCAAAAAATTCCTTGTGTTAAGTTTATCTTATAGAGTAACTAGAGGACAGTCTATGGATGGTGGCATAATGTCTCTCACTAGAGAGAGACATCATGAGACCCCATGTCAAACCTACGCTGACCCCTGCAACCTTCCCCATTCTTGAAAGCCTTAAAAAATAGAATCCTAAGCCCTTAATGCATCCCTCCTGTCCTGAGTGTGTACTGTCTTATATCAAATAAACTTCCTTGTTGCATAAACCGATTGCTCTTGTCTCAGAGCTGCTTTCCATGATAAAGACAAGAACTCTCTCTAATCCACCTCTGGTGGCAAGTGTCTTTGTCACTTTGCTGTTTCATTCATATTTCTAGTACACAGTCCTTTTCTCTCTCCCTGTTTTATTTCAGACCAGTAGGGAAGTGCAAGGTCTCAGAACAGAGACTCATTCCATCCAGTGCCCTCAGCTCCCCCAAATCCTGGGATGGTAAGGGCTAAGTTCCCATGCCATGCAGATTCAAGCGGACACTGGACACCAGGTGACCCTTGCTTTAGGAGTTGGCAAGCAATTTGTGCTATGCCGAGCAGGAGTTCAGTGAACCTCCCTCTGTTCTTCCTCGCTCTCTACTGCCTTCTCGCCTGCTGATGCTCACTTCTACTCTTGCTTTAATGAATTCCTTCCTTATCTACACTCCTCTGAAATGGTTGAGAATTCTTTGTCAGTCAAAGTCAAAAACCCTCCCCTGTCCAGGTTGAGGTCTCACCTAGTGCGCGTGGAGAGAGCTCCCCAGCCGCAGCTGCCTGGCATGTGATTATGATGGTCATGATCTTTCACCATCATCGTCATTCCTTAAGAACTTCACACTCAGCCAAAATGTCTGATGTAGGAAATTCTCTCCACCCAAATCTATATTTTATAAGCTGTCAAATTTTGTAATACCCCCTTTTTTAATTAAGGAAATATACCCTGATAATAAAACCAAACTCTATGTAACCAAAGAGGTTATAGATTGATACCATTATGAACGTGGGAGAGAGCATCCATAATAATTTATTATTGAGTAGGATTCAGCAACTGTTAAAAGAATAAGTTGTCAAGTAGGGTGAATACCTGTAATGTACAAGGATGGTGACCTTAAAAATTATCATACTTTTGGCTCAGTGATCTATCTCTGCAATTTTGTCTTAAGAAAAAAATGCTAACATTTTTTATGTAAAAAGATGTTTAGCACAGGACAGGATTTGTGGCTGGCACCCCTGAAGATGGCCCATAGTGATTAATCCCCATCTCCTGATGTCACTCTTGTGTAATCCCCTCCCATTGCTTGTGGGCTGGATCTGGTAACGCCCACCAAATAGAAATGGAGTATTAGGTTATAAAAGACTGCAGCTTCTGTCTTGGGGATTGCCATTTTGTCTTTTAACACAGGGTAAATATGATTTTAACTGTAACTGACATCATTCTTCTCCTCACCCCAGACACATACTGGAAGGAAATATACAAAGTAATGACACTCTGTGTCTGTGTGTTAGGACTGTGTATGATTTGTTCTACTTTTCTGTGTTTTTCTATTCCCTGTGAAGATCATCTGTTGTTTTACAATGGAGAAATGCTTAAAAAGAAAAAGAAATACAAAGATAGGGAAAACCGAAGAAAAAGGATAAACTACATGTAGTTGTTTAAACACATACAGCATTTTAAAAGTGCTTGATTGTTTAGGGGAAAAAAGTTCTGAGTCTGTGCATTTGTAATTAAATACCTATAAGGAAAATGCATAATTTGATTTAAGATTATGTAACATTTAAAATTTACATAGTGACATATATCATTATAGTAATAAAAATACTAGATAGGATATTTATAGGAAGATACTCCAAGATTTTTACCAAGCACTTGCAGATAAGAAGTAACCATGTAAATCCATATTATTATCAGTGATGCTAATTTAGTAACAATTTAGCATGAGTCCCGTAATAATTTAGGCAACAGACCACTTGCACATCTTTGCTAGGTCTTTCCCCCCCCAGATCTGAACTTTAACCAATGAAGATTTTTGAGCTATTGGTCTTCTTTGGTGATAATATTTTTGGGAATGGTGTTCAGTGATGCTTTGCAGTCCAGCCTTCTCACCGTTTACCTTCCCTCTTCCAGTCCATTGTATAGCATGTTGGTGCTTCCTTGGAGGCTGATTCCATCATGTGGGGCTCTCCTTTGGGGTCTGCTACAGGTCACTGCAGTATAGGTTGGTGTCCAGAGAAGCCTGGTGAGCAGAAACACCCACCAGGTTGTTTGTGACCAGATGTGCCTTTTCTCCTACAAGAACTGAAATAAGCAAGGTCTTGTTTCCTTTCTTGTTCATTTGTTCTTAGCAGTAGCATTGTACTTAGAAAAATAGGTTGTTTTTTTTCTACTTTTGAGCCCTTTGTTCTTAAAATTCCCTAAAGCACTTTGTTAAGATTTGAGTTCATTGCATGTGTTTTGGCTATGCTGAAAAATAAAGTTAATTCTTTGTATTTTATGTCATTTCTGAATTGGTGAAACCAAATGGAATAGTCTCCAAAGTACCAAGTTACTAGAATTCCAAGTTTTCAAAAATATATCTGTACTAGAACATATGAATCTCTCAGACAGCAAAACAATTTTAGAGGCCATTTTGGGGGGGATACGATTTATCATACACTTTTGTTTAGACGATATAGAACATCACTTCTAAAATCCAAGAGGAAGAGAACATTATATTAAGTGGTTAGTGTAAATTCCATTTGGCTACGTGCATATTTGTTCCTAAGTAAGGTTATGTAAGGGGGAAAAAGTCATAACTGAGAAGAGCATGTAATGCTCTCTTTTTTGTACTAAGTTACTTTAAGAAAAAAAACCTGATTTCTTTTAGAACCCATTTTCCTTTAAAAAAATCATAAAGAATATTTTCTTTATTCTGACTAGTTTTCTAATTCCTACAGCCTTAGAGTCATATATGTGTGTGTGTGGACATGATAATTGGCTAACATAATGTGTATTCTTTTTAATCTATATGATGATGCATGTGCATTCTCCCCACTGAGTCTTAAGAGCTGCTTCAATTTGAACTGTGTAGTAATTTTGCATTTTCATTTTCTCTGATTTAACTGATGTCTATAAATAAAGGCCAAAACTAATTTTAATAATAAAAAAAACATTATCGCTGTGTGGTGCAGATAATGTATTATCATCACTACCATTAACAACTGCTGGTGTTTAACAGTACATATTTTCTGCATCATCCCAGAGCAACCTGCCTTTGATGCAAAGTACTTTAACCTTAGTCTCTCAGTGCTTTGTTCAAAAGGAAAATAATTATTAAAGATCATGAACACACATTGTTTGGGTCTAAATAAATATTACAAGGTAGCAAACTGCACTCAATGCAAGTGCTCTTGTGAGTTGCTGAGAATTAGAGAGAACAGGGTCCTCTAGCCTTCATCAGCTGTAGATACACCACCCAGTGGAGAAGAGAGATTACTGTAGTTTCTCAAGCCAATACAAAGATACACAAGTGAATGAGAGAAAAGCCATTAGAGGGTAGACCTTGAATCTTTTCTAGTTCATTTAGAAACACAAGTAAGTCATTTGTAGATGTATATATTTAACTATTATCAGCTACTTGTGATGGGGCATGTGACAACGGATGGGACATATGGAGAATGCACACTTGAGAATAGCGTGACATGGGAAATTGGGCTTGGCCTGGCCCTTTCTGGGTATAGCTCTGTTGACTGTTTATTTGGAATAGAAAGAGGAAAGAATGAAGCCTTTACCTCTCATCCTGCCACATGGCATGTGTGTGTACATATATATATAAATTAATAAATAAAGAATACATTTTTAAATGAACCATTTGCTTTGTATTCACATTTGACCATTGTCACTCCTCTCCCTGACCAGTCTAAAATTTAATTGCTGGCTTTCTCCTCCCAACCCTAGTGTTCAAGTATAATTTTGGTATCTCTTTGTTTGGTACCCTGTATGCAGTCTTCAGTTGAACTTACTTTAGTCATACCCCATTTCATGATTCTGTAAGACAGCAGTAATGATCATCATCCTTTGCATGCATGCATGTGTATGTGTACTTTTTTGCTTTTCAAAGAGATTTTTAACTGATTATTTCATTTTCTCAATTTGCTTATGTAGCAGTTATTCTCACCTTAATGATTTAGGGATGCAAAATCAGCACTCCTGAGTATCAACCTCTGTATTTGTAAACCTCTAGATCTCTGGTGGCAGGAGTGGATTTGCTGCCATTGTTCAATTAGGCAGACTTGCCATAGGTATAGAAAGCTTTTTTCTTTCCTGAATAGGAATTAAACTATCAAACCAGCAAGTAGACAGCTAAAAAGATGTATTTTATAGAGCTAGACTTAACTGAGCATCTCACTGCAAATTAGTTCCCTTTTCAATAAATCCTGCACCTCACAATCCTGGCTAATATGGCTCTGGTTTAGTCTTCAGACCTTAAACTTAATTTACCCAACCTCTGCGTTTATCATTAATTTCCTGGGAACTCTCTGTCCCTCTGGATATTCGAGCAGTTTGCTTAATCAGCTAATGTGTTTTACTCACTCTACGTCACTCCTTGGTTCTCTTTAAGAAGGATTAGCCTTTCTTCCCCACACGGAGGCTAAAAAGAGAAGAGTTTCTCAATCACTCCATCCCAAGCCACTCTTCTCTCTTCTGTAGCAGGGAAAGATTTTCTCCATTTGAGGCATACCCCTTCTACCTCACCAACTTTTCATTATTGAGGGGGCATACTTCCCATCTGAAATTTCTTTAAACTGAATAAAATTTGTCATTTTCAGTCCATTTTAACTGCAAATTAGGTCACAGCTGGTAAATAGAATGAGAAAATAAGCTTCCAGTAACATTCCAATTAAATATTTAAAAATTCATTAAATAAGTGTTGGAGAAGCCATATGTTATGGTTTCTCTTGGAGACCAACTTTAGGATTTTTATATGGTTATAAAGTGATCTTTTATGTCAGTAGCTTTAATAGAAGTGCTGTTTACTAGAGGAAATGGCTAGCAGTGTTTCCCCATCCTCGACATACTGTGAAAAGGACAGACAGTACACAGACAGATTAACTGTCCTCTAACTTAGAGTAGAACTCAACATGACAAGGTATCACTTCAATTATATGTCTTACCCTTTCAAAAGATACAGTAAGGTAAGTAAACTCAGGAGATGTTAGGCATTACTTAACAATTTAATTCAATTCAATGTGTACCAAGCTACTGTTCCTTTTTAAACTCTGGCTTTAGTGTTGTGGAAGAGGCTTCAAGGTAGAAGGATTACAAAAATAACTAAGGTTCCATTTCTGCTCTATTTGGAATAGATAAATCATGTTGAGTAGCTGGAACATTCACAGCTGACCACAGAAAGTTTCTTTCACAGCTTTTTGTCCAGTTTACCACTGCATATGAGTCCATCTCTAAAGGTAGGCTTTAGTGATTGTAAAATAAGTATCATTACCTGTAGCACTGTCCTCAGCACCCTGTGTTCGGCATTTACTAAGACCAGTTGCTGTCTGTAAGGAACTCTCAGCTTAGTAGACATGCAGTCAGTTACTTACTGTTTGTTTATTGAAACAAGTTTAATAAACCAGCCAAAAAAATGCCTAGAAACCCAGGGTTTCCAGGTGTAAAAGTAAAGATGCTGTTGTCATCTGCCAAGGATGGAGTTGAACAGGTAGTTAGTCCCCCAGGTGGTCTCACACTGTTAAGTATGGCTCCTGCTATAGCACCTTTTGACATCTGAAAAAGGCAGTTGGGACCTAGGGAGTCTGAGAAGACTATCCATCATCCCTTCTTGCTATTCTTATGGTCACTTGCCCTCAATGTACCACCTAGGGACAGCAAACTTTGTTTCCAAAGCCCAACGAAGCCACCAGTTGCTGACCTTTCAATGATTATTATTTGTTTATGTTTCATTTCAGTTTGAAGGTTAAACTGACTTTTCCTACCAACTAGGTAGTTTCAGGAATATAATTAGCTCAAAGAAAGAGTGCTGGCAGTTGCTTCCTTGATAACAATGCCTTCTGAAACCATGCATTTGTGTCTGTGAACAATAAAGAAAGTCTAGGTCTTGAGTTGGTGACCTCATTTCTGTTGTTAACTCTCCCATCAAGGGCCTCTCCTCCTTGAAGTTATTTTAAAACCCTATCTCACAGCAATAGATTCAGATACACATGTGAATTGGTGGGCTACTTCTAAAGGAAAATAACTTTTTCCAAAAAAGAAAAGAACATTGAAAACATAAAACACATATCTGTGATTTAGATGGATATTACTAATTATCTAATCGTCAAAGAAAAACTATCTTGTCTGTCTGATAGTAGATAATACCTTTTTGTTCGATCTTAATATAATAAGGTCAATAAGCAGGAAGAGATCCTATTGTGAATTACATTCCTAATGTCATTTTATTATTTCTTATGTGTTTAAAATGGGCAAATGACCATTGGTCAAGTAGACATCTTTTGCTATTTTATTTTTATTTGTTTTTTAAGATAATTCCCCCCCATGTGTTACCAGCCCAAATACTACTTTCTTTGACTTGCCCAGTCTAAATTAGATCCTTCTGTGCCCTGCCCTTTTTCTTAATAACAGTCATAGTACTTCTATTTATGTACTTATTCTTTTAATGTCTTCCCTCCCCTCTTCCCCCAGCTAGACTAATACTTTTAGTGCCCTGCCCTTTTTCTTAATCACAGTCATAGTACTTCTATTTATGTATTTATTCTTTTAATGTCTTCCCTCCCCTCTCCCTCCAGCTAGACTATAAACTCCAGGAAGAAAAGGATCATGTTTATACCAGCACCAAACATTTAGTAAATATTCAATAGCTGTTTTTTGACTATGTGATGTCAGCAATCTGGTAGACCTGGTCTTTCACTAACTATAGAGGTATTATTTATTTATTTTTTACCTTTTGACCTCTTTTGCCCATTTCTCCCACCCTATAACCCCCACCTCTGGCAACCACCAGTTTGTTCTCTATCTGTGAGCTTAGTTTTTTTGTTTTTTTAGATTCCGCATATAACCAAGATCATAGGGTACTTGTCTTTCTCTTATCTTATTTATTATATTCAACATAATGTCCTCAGATTCCACCCATGTTGTTACAAATGATAAGATTTCATTCTTTTTTGTGGCTAAATAATATTCCATTGTTTATATACACCACAGTTTCTTTAGCCATTCATCCATCAATGGACACTTGGGTTGCTACCATATCTTAGCTATTATAAATAGTGGTGCAGTGAATATGGAGGTGCCTATATATTTTTTCAAGTTCTTGTTTTCATTTTCTTCAGATAACTTGCCCACTTCAGATAATGTTGAGGGCATTATGCTGAATGCAGTAAGTCAGATAGAAAAAGACAATACCCAGAAACAGAGTTGCTAGATCATATGGTAGTTCTATTTTTAAGTTTTGAAGAACCTCCATACTGTTTTCCATATTGGCCAATTTACATTCCCAGCAACTGTGCACGAGGCTTCCCTTTTCTCCACATCATCACTAACACTTGTTATTTCTTGACTTTTCTATAATACCTATTCTAATAAGTGTGAGATAATATCTGTGGTTTTGATTTGCATTTCCCTGATGATTAGTGATGTTGAGCATCTTTTCATGTACCCGTTGACCATTTGTTTATCTTCTTTGGAAAAAATATCTATTCGAATCCTTTTGCCTGTTTTCCAGTTTGTTTGTTTTTTTGCTGTTGTATGAGTTTCCCGTATATCTTAGGTATTAATCCCTTATCAGATATGATTTGCAAATATTTTCTCCCATTCAGTAGGTTGTGTTATCATTTTGTTGATGGTTTCCTTTGCTGTGCAGGTTTTTATTTTGATGTAGTCCCACTTGTTCATTTTGCTTTTGGTAGCAGATTTAAGAAAACATCACCATGATCTATGTTGAGGACTTTAGCCCTTGGTTTTCTTCTAGGAATTTTATGGTTTCGGGTCTTGGGTTCAAGTCATTAGTCCATTTTGAGTTAATTTCTGGGTACAGTGTAACATAGTGCACAAGTTTCATTCTTTTGCGTGTGGCTGTTTAATTTGCCCAACACCATTTACTGGAGAGACTCTCCTTTTCCCATTGTATATTCTGGCCTCCCATGTTGTAAATTAATTGACCATATATGCATGGGTGTATTTCTGGGCTATTTTGTTCCATGATGTGTGTGTCTATTTTTATGCCAGTACCATACTCCTTTAATTACAGTAGTTTTATAATGTATAAATCATGGATTCCTCCCCCCACTACTCACACACTGGAATAATACTCAGCCGTAAAAAAGAAAGGAATCTTGTCATTTGTGATAGCTTAGATGGACCTCCTTGGGGGCATTATGCTGAATGCAGTAAGTCAAATAGAGAAAGACAAATACTGTATGATTGCTCTTTTTATTTATCTGTAGAATCTAAAACAAACAAATGGACAAAACACTCCAAGCTCATAGAGAACAGATTGGTGGTGGCCCCAGTTTGGGGGTAGGGGGTAGGCAACATGGGTGAAAGGTACAAACTTCTAGTTATGAGATAAGTAAGTCCTGAGGATGTAATGTACAGCATTGTGACTATAGTTAACAATATTGTATTGCATATTTGAAAGTTGCTAAGAGTAGATCTTAAAAGTTCTCATCACAAGAAAAAAAAATTTTGCTGTGTTTGGTGACAGACATTAACTAGACTTATTGTGGTGTTATTGAATCATTATGTAATACATCTGAGACTAATGTAATGTTATATATCAATTATATCTCAGTGAAAAAGTCCTAATGATAAAACATTTAATTTCTTTGACAGTGTTTCTCAACAATGTCAAATTTAATGACCTCCTTTTTTTAATTTTGCTAATATTAATATACAATTACATGAGCAACATTATGGTTACAAGACTCCCCCTATTATCAAGTGCCCACCACATACCCCCATTGCAGGCACTGTCCATCAGTGTAGAAGGATGTTATAGAATCACTACTTGTCTTCTCTGTGTTATACTGCCTTCCCTGTGTCCCCACATCCCACCCGCACCCCCGCTACTTCATGTGTGCTAATTGTAGTAGCCCTTTTTCCCCCTTATCCCTCCCTTCCCACCGATTTTCCCAGTCCCTTTCCCTTTGGTAACTGTTAGAATGACCCCTTTTGTAACAAATAATTTCTAATCCTCCTTTTAATAGCCTATTTTATTTATCTATTGCAGTTAACTAAACCATCCCAAACAGCAAAAAAAAGGGAAGGGAAGAAGAAAGGAGGGAGGAAGGAAGGAAGGAAGTGAGGAAGGGAGGAAGGAAGGGAGGGAGGCTTTGTTAGTAAGAAATCAAGTTTTTATAAATGAGACATTTTAATGCTGGAAAAAAGTTTGTTTCCTTAAATATGCTAGGTATATCTTTTGCAGTTCTTAATTTCAATTATTGTTTTACTCAGCAAATCCTTTTTCTTAGATAATGTAAATTTCAGGTAATTTTGCATCCGCATCTGAATAAATGGAGTTTGAAATCAGGAGTTTTAGCTGTTGGTGAACAGACTTTATTATTAGATTATTTTGAGTAATAATCAGAGCAATCTTTCAGGCAACAAGTTCTTCCTTGTATTTGCTGTCAAATTTTTTTGTAATTGTACAAACTAACTTTAATGACCCAGGTGCTGATCTGATACTGGGTTTTGTAAGTAGTGAACTAGTAGTGATGCAACTAGTTTTGTTTCCTTGCTCGTTTTTTTCTTTTTTTATTAGCTCAGAAAAAGTACTATAAAATACAAAAATGTGACATTCTTCTGTTCTGGTCTAACCCCCAGTAGACTCCCGTACATTTTCTACTACTCTAGCGTGGAATCTTTCACATAGCAGTTATGTCTTACTTATTTTAAGTGAGTCAATTAGTAAATGTGTTTTGTTCTGGATAATAGGAAGGTGGGATCTTCCTGATTTAGACTTCTTCTTTGTACATTAAACTACTTTTGAGCTTATGTTAACATTTTACAGCTCTCAGTTTGAGACTAAATGTCTTTTATTTTAGGCTGCCAGAAACCTCAGGAGCCCTGTGTATTAAGCAATACCGTGGTGACCAGTGATGGTTTACTTGTCTTTCCAAGGCTCCTGATAGAAGTTCTAGGAATAATTCAGACACTTAAAACATAAGTGTGAGTCAGTCCACGACAGTAACTAAATTTTAGAATATTCTGGGTTCCTAGAATGTTGCTCAGTGCAGGAAGGCAGTGCTACTTAAGAATAGGACATTCTTCACCCAGTAATTAGAAAGACAAGTTAAATTCATGAGTCAGTTAAGAAGCTATAAATCACAGTAATCTTATATGGCATTGAATATAAAAGTAACAGAGCACTTAATCAGGTGTGAAATGATTATCTGACTAAAAGTGAGGAGGAGGGAGAGGTGATTGTTGGTTGAAGGCCTTGGTAAAGCATGATGAGCAGATTCTTGAAAGCAATAGAAGTGTTGGTGGAAGAGAGAATAAGGCCTTTCAAGCTGGATGATCAGGCAGAGAAGACAGTAAAGAGGTAAAGAGACTGTTCTGACTGGAAAGAAGTGGGATCATAAGTAAGATACTCAGCTAGGAAAGAAGGGTCCAAATCATGGAGGCCAAGGAAAGCTGTCGCCATTTTCCTCTCCACTGTTGCACTGATACAGTGTTCATTTGGGGTTATCCATCGAGCAACAAGAGTAGTGAAAATTGTGGTGGTGTGCTGGCATTATTATTATTATCTATTTATAGCCAAAGAGAGGAGGCTTAGAGGAGTTTCATAACTCACATAAGACCATAGAACTACTACGTTATACAGCCAGAATTTGAACCTTGGCAATTCTGTACCATAGTCTACATTCTGTAACACTTCCCTATATTTCCTCTGAGCAATAAATACCTGCAGAAAGTGGCAGTTCAGAGGCATCATTCTAGGAGGGACACTGATAACTGGAGTAAATCCAAAAGAGGATAATTGGGGTGATAAAGAATCCTTTAATCCCTGTGAACAGAAAAGAGATATCAAGAGTATAATCAGATTAATGAGAAAAAGTGATAAATTTGACCTCATATCCCTATTTTTTTCTTCTCTTCTCTAGTACCAGTGAACTGAGTTCCCTCACCATTTTATATTATAGAGATTAAGAAATTATATAGAAATGTTTTAGTGGATTACAAGATTAGTCCAGGTGGATGAGACTACATATACCAGTGATAAAAGATATCCTAAGAGATTGTCTTCAGTACTCTTTCTCAGTGAGGCATCATTTGTTTTATATTCCACTAAAGCAATTCTTGAAGATTGAATATAGAGAAAACAAAATCATGGCACCTGTCAATTTCTGAAGTTGACCCGGGACCCAAACACATGAGATCATTTAGAGCCTTTAAGAAGTAGAACAAGTGGAGGACAATATAGTTATGGTATATAGTATGGATTAGTATTTGTGTGGGAACTGTTATTGGTCAGGACCTAAGCAACAGAAATGCAGTGTTTCCTCTGTTCTGGAATCCCCACTACTGTAAGGTATGCCACTGTTTTAATAACAGTATTTCAGGGATAAAATCTCCTTCAGTAAAGGAAGACATTTGTTCTAGCATGAATCCTGATGTCAGAAATGTTAATATATCTTAAAGGCATTTATCTTAGAGGAAATTAGGGAGTTTTGCCCTGGTCTTTATAAAATCTTGGGGATGGGGGTTAGAAACCCAAGCAAATATTGTCAAAGGCAGCATGTATTGTGGATATTTGTGCTCCAAGAGGTGATGGAGAGATAAGGAAGACAGACTCAAGGGCCAGGCAAAGAGAGGGCCAAAATGAAGTTAGTGGGTGGAAGGAAGAGGGAATTCTAGTGTCTGGACTACAATACTCTTCATCCAATAAGACCCAAACAACTTTGGCAGCCCGGTCCAAGGAAACCTGCCTTCTTCAGCGTAATGAACTGTTCTCCAAAAGCACTGGCTCCTTCCTACCTCTCTTTCTCACTTCTGGAGGCTTCAGCCTGATGTGACAGGTACCCTCGTGAACTTCTGACTGTTGAGCATTTCTCTTTGGTGTAGATGAAGCTTATTTAGTGTAAACTTTACAGATGCTAAGTCAGCTGCCCACCCTTTGATAAGATGTGCACACAATAAAAAATTAATGGTCTTCACCTCCTTCATATCATCCCAAGTAGGTGGTGAAGTAGCTATTCAGTGGGAGTTTTACCATTTATAAGGAGATATTCTTAGTTGAGCTGTGCCTTTGGAATCTCCTCCTTGCTCTCTCCAGATGAAGTTCACCAATGGATTATAAAATCAGCAAAGGCTGATATGGCTTTCTTGTCACCAACTTGCTCTGTCCCCACATTTCAACCCAGTGCTAGACACATTGTACGGTCTTAGTGAATATCTGTTGAATGTTCTTTCCTTTAGTATCCCTGTCTTAATAGCTTTCAAGGCTATTTATGGTAAAAAAAAATCAAGTTTAGAAATTTAGTTTCTGAGGGTTAAGTAGAGCTGGCAGATGCTCACTCCCATTTTGCGTTTATTTGCCTCATTGGAGTAAATTCCCTACTTTGAAAAAATATACATACATTTAGACTGATTAATGTGCAAATCTTCATTGCTTTAAGTCTAAGAATGGGAAATGCTTCTCATTGAAATATTTAGCCCCTCAACATAATTCCAAATAGGCTTTTTAAAAACCCATTTTAATTATTTTTCCAGTCCAGTTTATGCCAGAGATGCAATTCAGTTCTCCTGACAGTGTCTCTATACTCTAATTAAACTCTTTCAGATTTGCAATTCTTTTTCTCAATCTTCATTTAGTCATAAAAGCCAAATTTGACCTATATAGGTAGCACTAAATGACAAAACATTGAGTTTCTATTCCTCATTCTTCCAATGAATATTGCTTTATCACCTCTCCGTTTTGTAGCACTAAAAAGTTTATGTAAATGTATCATAGTGGAAAAAAAGCAGCAGCCTAGTATTGGTGATGGTCACTGCCTGGGCACATACTACTTGATTATGCATTTAGTACATTTGTGCAGGAATGTTTCTCTGGGATTTCTGAAACAGATGATGCATGTGAGGCCAGGAAGGATGAAGAGATGTTTCCAAGGTCCCATACTAAACTAGGCAGTGTCTCCCAGCTGGCTACTAGTGAAATGCTTTGTGTCTTGCTTCTTTGTTGTTTGTTTTTCACTGAAGGAGAATTGTTTTAGTAAATATAAAAAGGCCTCCTTTTAGCGTGTGTCTGGAGTTATGTTGTGCTTAGTAGTGAAGTTTGGGGGCTGTGAGGTGGCAGGGCACTGGGTCGTAGATATAGTAAGCAGTGTACTAGGTTGGGTAAGAGTTTGGGCTTTATGGTCAGGCAGATCTGGATTGAAGTTTTAGCTGGACATCAAGCAGCTGTAGGATCTTAGGCAAACTACTAACTTCCATGCCCTCTGGTGTCAACACCTGAACTTGTGAAGATGAAAGAACCTAGTGCCCATGATATGCATAATACCTGACACAGGCATGCCCTTAACAAAAAGTTAACTATTTCTAGATGTTAATGTGCATTACCATTATTGGCGAACCCATATGTGCCAGAAAATGAAACCAGGCTCACTTCATTGGAACAGGAAAAGGTAATAGCCTTGCTTCTTATTAAATCTCTTGTTGGAACATACAACAGGCATGTGTGTGTATGTGTGCTGTGTGTCTAGTTCATTGCTTGTTTGGTTTTTACTGTATTGTCCTGCCTAAAGGAGGATTATTTTTAGAAATATAAAATAGGACTTGTTAGCATATATCTAGGCCATGTTGTTGCACAGTAGGAGACTGAGTGGCACTTTTGAGGTTCCCCCTTAAAGAAATTAACAGAAAAAGGTTGGTAGTTTTGCTTTGTGGTGTGTGGGCCTCTTTAAGTTAGTAGCAAGAAATGATTTTTACTGTTTTTCACCCTATCTTGCACTTGTGCTGAATAAATCCCTTCCACTTGCGTTATTTACTCTTTCTGTCACCTCTCCTGCAGCCAGAGATAAAAACAAATAAACAAAAATCTTCAGATAATTCTCCAGTAGACAGCCTAATTCATTTTGGAAAACATTGTTCTAGACTATTATCTTCCTTACTTACTACCATTTATGGTACATTGCACTGTTAAAAAAGAAAATTGCACACAATTTTTATGTCGGTACATTTTAGTAAGGTCAGCCCATTGCCTTGCATGCTTTCTAGGCAAAATGCCCTAGTTTTGGCCTTACATTGGATTGCAGGTCTCCTTGGAATAAATCCAATTCTGTTTTCCTTTTTCTAACCCAGGGCATTTTCCCTATTTTTCTTCAGACTTTAGGATGGCAAACGGGTACTTTTTGCCTTGGAAACAATTTGGTTTCTGCATGGTGATAATAATAAATTATGTTAACTGAGGGCTGCAGCCTGTATCAGTGCCCACAGCTTCCGCATGAACTCTAATACATGCTAACTGGTTCTCTTGTGAAACACTCAAACCATCCCTGCCTTCCCAGTGTCTTTGCTGTCTCCGCTACCTTTTCTTAATCATCTTAAAGAGGTACATCCCCCTGGTGTGGCTTGGTTCAGCAGCTTTTGTTTTGTTTTCTCCTATCATGCATCCTTGCATTCTGCATTTACCCACCTCATCAGTTATCTTTTTGTTTCCTGCTGTTGTTTATCCAGACAGTGACTCTTACTGATAACAGTTTTTAAATCATTGTAAATTAGTTTGAACACTTATTTGGAGAGGCCTTGTTTTTTGACAAGGAATAGGAACCTGCAAGTCATACGGTCATAAATTAGGGACAAAATCAACATATATTTCTCTTCTCATTAACTTTTGGGAGAATACATTCCCCATATGAGACTTTAAGAAAACAATCACCTAAGATTTGGTTTAAGTTATTTGTTTATTTTGCCCTTTTTAGCTATACTAAAGCATATCTGGAAAGAAACCATCTCTTCTTAAAGGAACGTAATTTTTGTTAAAGTTGTAGTTCATGATCTTAGCCACATTTCTCAGAGCAGACAATTGGATGGTCTGATTCACATGTATTTTGGAGGCCAAGTTCTTACATTGCGTCCTAATGAATAAGCATAAATACATCTTCTCAAAGGCAAATTGAAAAGAATAGAAGATTTTTATCAGAAGAGACCAAGATAAACCTCTGACCTAATGTTATAAGTTGGGGTGTGACAGGTATTTTTTCAAGAAATTAAAGACATGATTTAGAGCTATTTTATTTAGTTTCTCCAAACTGGCTATAAATAGAAAACAATAGCTGATTTGAATAGAATGCCAGCTTCCTTTTATGGTGGCACCAAGGTCAGTAGGCTCTTAAGCCCTGGGCTGGCACAGGGCCTGGGTTGGCATAGTGAGTATTCAGTGCTGGAGGATAGCTGACTGAATTATGCTTTTGTAATACAAGGAAGCAAGAAACCTGGAAGGTGGAGTGGTGTGAAGCAGTATCCTGTCCCTTGATTTGAAGTATAGATTTTTAAAATATGTATAAAGGGCACATAGCTACTTAAAAGGATGCAAAATCAGGAGGGTTACTATCACTTTAATATAATTCCCATGGCATTCAGCTGTGTGCCATTATTCCCACTAGAGAGTTCTCTTTGGAGCCAGAGCTCCCTGTTCATTGCTCTTTATTTTATCAGGATGGGTTCAGGCCATTTGTACCTATCCTCTGAGGAACTATTGAAGGGGCAGGAATGGCAGAGGTGGCAGTTAGCCAGGTGGATAGGGGCTCCAGACGGAGAGGTCTGAACAGCTGGAGAGGTAGTCCACTAGAAACAGGGCTTGGGGGCTTCAAATTTCAAAGTCTGCTGCCATCTCCACCTCCAGGACTCCCTGCCCTTCTGTGGATAGGAAAGGAGAGGTCTTGTGGTTAGCTTTTGACACTAGATCATATTTAGGCCAGAGAAAGGGAAAGTTGGGAACCCAGGAGAGCCCTTGTCAGTGTGCGTCAGCACTGTCACATGGAATAGGAATTCACCTTACTTTTCATCAAAGCAGTTCAGCTTTGTAGCAGTTAAAGCTTTTGTAGTGAGACAAACCTGTATTGAAACCCTAGTCCGACCACTAACTAGTGCTGTTCCTTGTGAGCTGCTTTACCAGTCTGAGCCCCAGTTCTCCTATCTCTAAAAATAGTGATAAAAAAATCATACCTTACAGGAATTTTGTAAAGGTTGAATGGCTTATTTGTTAAGTAAACTGTGCCTAGCAATAATAGTTAGCAATTAGTGAATACTTATATTTTCCAGGTATGAGGCTTAATGTTTTTCTTGAATTATATTATTTAAACTGTTATCAACCCTGCAAGCCAGGTGCTGTTATTACTCCCATTTTAAAGATGAAGAAACTGGGCCCCAAACAAGTTACCTAATTCACGTAGCTAGTAACTGATAGAGCCATTACTTGTGGCTCAGAATGAGAATCACATGGATAGAATTTTTTAACCCCTCAAAGTCAGGATTATGTGTTACCTACCTTTGTATCTTGCCTCTTCTTTTTGACCTCAGGAACCAGAATAACATTTTGTTGTGTGTTAGATGAGGTCCCTCAGTATAAGCATTAAAGAATAATTCTTAAACAGTTAATAGCCTTATCCTTGGAATGTGCCACCTTGCAAAGGAGGAAACTCCTTATTTTTGAAAAGGTTGAAGCTGCAGCTAGCTGACCTCTTGGTCCTGTCCTGCTCTAAGATTTCATGGTTCATTAATCTCAGCCTGTCTACATGATATAAGGTACCTTACTCTGCTGTAGGAGAGGGGGAGAGAATGCACATCTGTGGGTTCTGTGTTAAATTGTTCAGCCTTCACTCTTATAAAAGATCTCCTATTGGGGATCCAACCAACCATTATTATCTAAGCTTTACTAAAGAATCAGATTTTCATTTCTACTCCTTGTTTTTTTAGTTTGGAGAAGCTTGTTCAGTTCCTTGTTAAAAAGTATTGTAAGCATCATGTAGCACCATTATTAGGAAATGTGTTATACAATATGAATGCAGTGGTAGATGAATTTATGTGAATTATTCCTTGTTTGAGAAGGTACTTGTTCTGAATAAAGTTGTTTAAGGGAAAGAAATTGCAAATGTACAGTTTTTCCACCCCTTTTCTAAACCCTGGCATTGTCTGGCAGCTAGCAATGATGATTACCTTGAAAATGAGATTACTATGGCACTTTCTAGGTCATCTCAATCTTTAATTATTTCCAATGTCATTGCCAAATGAAACATTTATGGAAAAGCTCAAAATTAAACTAAGTATGTTGAAAATTTATGCTTACATTGGTGAAACATCAAACATTTTATGGTAGTACCTTTTTTTTCCTGGAGACAATTCTCTTTGCCTAGATTTTTCATGACTTATCCTTTCTTAACTCATCTTTCTTATCCTTTGAAACTTCCTCTTCAGAGAATCAAAAAAGCTGTCTTCACCATTTTTTCCCTCCAATTCACAAGAGCTTCACTTTTAAGTGGAAGAAATAATAGTTTTTCCACAGGGATTGATTATAAATTTCTTCTCTGCTGAATTGCACTGGCCTCTAGTGGATACCTGTCATGGTCATGTTTCATATTGATCTTGACTTAGCTCACTATTATAACAGTAGGCCACATATTTTAATAATTTTTGAGAGTCTATATTAAGCAGCACAATCAGAATTGTCAGGGGCTTGAGTAGATTTCCTCATGAAATTGATTAAAGTCTGTATGGTTAGTCCCATACTTAACAATGTACTTAACAAATTTAGATTATTTCCTGAAACTTTTTAAAGATGGAATTGTGATGTTAATTCCACAGAACTTCTAGTTTAACACACATTGTACTTAAGGCATATGTAGCAGATCTTTTTAGAAAGCAACCTAAACACTCTTTTCAGAGAATAGGATAATAATGAATATCAAATTCTGTTGTATCAATAAAACAAAAATAGGTAGCATGTTCCAAAGCAAAATCACATTGTGGAATTTTTCTACATATAGAATTTTTAAAAATCATCCTATTACAAAATATAAATCCATGTTAACTTCCCTAGGACTTGCAGTTTAGTACAACTTAATATGACAAGGGATGGCAGTCTTAATTCTAATATGCAATCAGTAAAGAGTAAAACTATAATCCATGTTTATATAGTGACCTACCATCAGTTCAAGTGTTAAATAGGTTCTAGTGAAAGAGTTTCATCATATTTTTAATAAAGCTGCTTAAACCCTTACTGAGCTCTACTTTTGACTACCAGTGAGCCAATAATTAAATCTCTAATTATTTGATAAATGACACCTGGATTTTATTTATAGGGTGGTTCAACCTCAGAGTCTCTTATGAGGTGTCATCATAAAGTAAGCCCAGTTTGTCACTTGGAGACTTGGTTGAGTGGGGCTTGAGCCACTTCCAGGATGGCTCACTCACATGACCATTGGCAGGAGTCTCAGTTCCTTACTAGATAAAACCCTTCATCAGGCTTCTTGAGTGTCCTTACGACATAGCAATGGGCTTTCCCCAGAGTGAGTGATGTGAGAGAGAAAGAGAGAATAAAGAAGAGGCCCCAGTGCATTTTGTAGCCTGTTCTCAAAATCTGCACATGCTCACTTCCACCATATTCTCTTCAAAGTGAATGTCTAAGTCTAGCTCACACCCGAGAGCAGGAAATTTCAGCTCTCCACATTGATGGGAGGATATTAAAGAATTCGTGGATAGATTTTTAAAACCACTGCAGAAGATAATATTTATGGGAGGATTTGTCCCTTCAAGTTGGATTTATGTGTGTAGAAAAGATAATTTAGGCTATGCCAAGGGCTTGTGCCATGTCACTCCAGTGGGGTGACTGAAGGTGTTGAGGGGCCAGAGGGTAGGGCAGGCAGTATGGCATAGTAGCTCTGCAGCCAGGCCAGAGTCTGTCACTCTCTAGGTGTGTGACCTTGGGGAAACCTCCTAACATCTGAGTTGTGTATCATCTGTAAAGTAGGGAAAACAATTGCTTTCCTCATCGGGACATAGTGAGATATCAGTCGGCAGGTCTAAAATACTTAGAAAAGTGCCTGGCATCTAAAAAAGTGATCAGTAAGTGTCAGCAACTGTTTCTGGCATTAACAGTGTTGTTACCTTACGGGGATTCACACTCTGAAACTCTTCATTCCTTCTTCTTTGGCCTAAGAAATCACGCTGCTATCCCAGCAAACTTGCTTAATTTTTACTCTCTCTTTATAGCTTTTTTCTATATCCCTACATTCACACATACAAGTTTTCCCCCAGAATATTTTATTACATGCAGAGATTTAAAATACTTAGGGAGAGAGGAAAAATCCAAGAACTGTGGAGAGGGTGGCAGCGGGAAAGGAGCATGCCGATATGACTTGGTGGTGAGGCAGCTACCATGGTAAAGCTCCGAGGACAGATGCAGCTCTCAGATACATTTTGTCTAGTAAGCTGGGTGTTGTTAGAAATCCATATTTCTGACTTTTGTAAGTGCAAATATCAAGGCACACTAGGCCCACATTCCCATGGGAAAAGTCGGATGGATTATATATCAACTGCCCTTTTAGAAAAAGCTTCTCCAGCATGTCAAACTATTTTCTGTTGTCTTAATCCAGGCCCTCTTTACTCCTTTACTGTCTCCTGCCTGGTCCTCAAGGGTGTTGAATTTGCAAACCCTCCCTCCAGTTAAAGACTAGTACTCTGTAGTTTAGCAGTCAGTATAGTCTCCCATAACAGGTACCTCCAACTTCAAGGACCCCATGCATCTATAAAGGCAGCCCTTAAGAATTACAGCATGAAACTGAGCAGGAATTCTTCATCTCAAACACGCCTGGGCCAATATTATCCTCCCAGCTAGCTGATAAGAACTTGACAGTGTAGCTAGATGACATGGTGTGAAAGGAAACTACAGATCACACTGTGTGGCAGGAATGGGCCTTGTAGAAAAGTGCCAGTCAGTCAGGGCAAACAAGACATGAGGAAGACCTTAGCTAGACTTGAACAACTCAGAAGACTCTCCCACACACCCAAGGTTTCTGGAGTGAAAATTTAGGATATTTAAAAATAAAAAGAAATAAAAAGGAGATACTGCAAGGCATTTATAATAATGTATCTGTCAATCCAAGGAGCTTCTACTTTGGTAAGACCTGAGCAGGCATTAAGTAGATTCAAGACTGCTTTTTAGATTTAGCACAAAGGAAAATACACATTCGTGAAACAATCCCTTGCTGAGGGACATGGGTAAGGTGGGTTTCTGCAAAGAAGGGAATTTTTGTCCAGAGAATTTTTGTCTTATTTCAGAGAATACAGGACAGTTACAGGTGTAGGGAAGAGAAAAGGGAGGTCTAGCCTATCAAGAAAATAAGTACTTGTGTGTATCAAGTGGACTTCAGTATGTCTTCATGTCCAGCCTTACCATGTGCTGCTCAAGCCTGGAAACTGTGGATCTTATGTAATTTGAAAGCTTCTGTTTCCTTCCCTATGTTTTTTCATGGTTGTTAAGCCATCCTATATATATTCCATTGGAGTATATTTTATTGTTGACTAGTAAATAGTTCAATGATATGGTTTATTTACTTGATAAAATGGATGTGACTTCTGAGTTAAATGTAAGGCCAGAACTTGTACCTGGGTCATTGAAATTTAAGGGAAATTAAACTCATTTTTTGTCCAAGACTGCACACCTACAATTTTTACTTATTAACCATCTTTTCAGGTTTGTCCCCATGTTACTTGTGTCCCCTCTTTAGACAGGTTGGGAGACCACATGTGGATTAGGACTGATTGAGCCCATCTTTCATTATACTGAAAATGAGGTTTGCAAGTCACCTTCTAGATGGGCCTTTCTCAGTTTTTGTTTGCAGCTAATAAACCAGATGAAGCCACGTCAGTGCAGAGAAGCTCGTTTTCACCTAACAGGCCCCAAGATAATAAAACATTTGGCTTTTTTTCCTTTTCCTGTCTTTACCTTGCGTGTAGATCCAGACAGTTAATGAACAATAATTTCAAATTCTTAGGTGTTAGCCATCTCCCAAAAAGAATCAAAGAAAGTGTTTGATTATACTTATTAAACAGCTTGAGCTGAGAGTGTTCAATTTTATTTTTTTTACTCTTATTTTATTGTTTTAACTCTCAACCATGGACATGCTGTAGAGAGGGGAAAACTAAAAAAATTAATGTTCAAGTTCTAGAAAATTCTAATAATTGGATTTTCTCAAATTCAAGCTAGGTTGGTCAAAATAAGAAGTTGTTATCAGTGTCACCAGGAAATGATGACTCAGTCAACTCCTGGTAAATGGAGGAGAGTTTATTTCTATAGGAATTGATAATGAGGGTGTGGGTAGGGGATATAGGAACCATAAGAGAAAGTACAGGAACCAGAGCAAGCATCCTGGGACCTCTTATATTCCTAAACAAAGGAAGAGGAAAGAGGTTGGTTACTTGACCAGAATAAAAAGTCTGTAATGAGGGCTTTTGTACGATGATCAGTGACTTTTTGTGGAGGGACACAGCCATTCAAAACAACCTTACTGGGAGAGACCTGGAAGAGTATAAACACCCCAACTTGCCTCTCTTCTGGGCAAGGCTTCCCACATGCCAGGTGGGAAAAGAAGGAACCCATTGCTGTAGCCCTTAGAGGCAGCCTTCCTGAGCCAAAAGGAGGAAGGTGGAGAGGGGGAAAGACCTGGAGAAGGACACAGATCTACAGCACAAATAGGTCCCAAATGACATCCTTTTGATTGTTGATTGAATATGGGGATAGACTATTCCAGAGTCCTTTTGTTAAGGGAGTCTAACAACTTGAGAACTCAGGTCCACAGAAGGTTAACGCTGGTGGGAGAGGGTGTGGCCAACTAGTGATTTAGACATTTTGAGGTGAAAAGAGTTTTGTTACATTTCATTCCTAGCAGGCTGTGGGGAGTGCTTTGCCAATTTTTGATTTGCTCCAGACATGGTATTCTGACATTTGCTGAACAACTAGATAAATAGATCAGATGTCCTCACATCAGATTACAGCAAGGTCAGACAGTGATATCAGTAATTTTACAATATTGTCTACAGCTGAAGATGTTTTTGGCGACAGTGACATCTGTTGCTGCTTGTAGATGTAAAGTTAATTCTGTAGATTCATCCCTTCCTGATCTTTAATTTCACCAGACACCGTCCTGCCTGGGGGCTCTAGAGAAACCCTAATTCAAATGGAGTGTTGATTTTTAGAATTACAGTTGTTATAATGGGTAACTTTCTTGGAGTTTCTTGTTTTTTAATTTATTTTCTCAATATATGTGACTTTACATTTTTGATGCTAAAGAATACTATTATCTTCCATGACCTATTTGGAGTTTAAGAATCTGGGGTTGGAGGTCATTTTTCTGGGATGAACAGAAAGAAATGTAGGATTAGAGAGCATAAATTGGGAGCTTGTTCTCTCAAAGAAATTTGGCAGTAAGATCATTTTCACAAATATAATAGTGAGCTCTGTTATGAGAAGACATGCATGCTTGTGTTTTTAAAATAATTTTACTTAAAACAATTTTAATATAAATTTTAGTGTATAATAAATAGCTAAAACATATTAAGATCTTAGCAGAAAGCTTATATTTTTACTTTTCCCAGTCAGATATTTATCCATTAGGGGTTTTGATTTGAGTCTTTATCTACCTTTTGTTTTTCCGGAAAACTAAATAATCAAATAGGTTTATTTGAACAGATGTGTGAAGTGTCACAGAATCATTACATGCCCCCTTCATCTTACATTAGATTTGTTATTTACAGAAACTGTGGGTTTTGCTATTAACTAAATTTATCTTCATTACTTTGTGGTGTGATGTGTGAATCTGTGTGGTCCTTAGCTCTTTTTTTTTTTTTAATTGATGTCAGTCATGAGTAAAGGTGGAGAATCACCCATAGAAGCAGGTTTTTTTCCTTTTCTGTAGGAACAATTATCCTGTGGAGACTATTATATTACAACAATAGATGGATAGACATCCCATTTATAGATTAATAAATGGGTCTTTCACCAAGTTGCCAATTTTATGGGTATTCTCTATATTAAGTCTCCAACAAATGATGATGGAGTATACATATTCACATTCATCAAGATGACATACGTCTGAGATGATTGGACAAAATACTGCTCAGAAAGAATGTGCCAATAAATATTCTTAATCTGCACCAATGTAACTCCCATTAGAAATAATGTGTAGACATTGCATTATGAACAATGAGTACCTTATCCTGCCTTGAAAGCAATTATCTGTTAAGCTAAGAAGGCAGTTTTGTAATGAAAATATTTCTTACCTGTCAATTCTAATAGCTCCTTTCTTAAGTGGGAATTGTATATATTTTTTGTCTTTGTTATTGTTTTTAGCCTTTTCATGCTTCCTGGTGAAAGGGTAATACCAAAATCTCCTTGCTTTTTTTTTTTTTTTTTTTTTGCCTTTTAGCTTCAAATGGCTGTGTGGCCAAATTACACATCTTAGTAGTTTTTGCAAGAGCTATTTTAAACACACACCACTCAAAAAGAACCTTGCATTTGCCATTTTAAATGTCCAAGTGGTTTTTGTAATCCTGGCAGTGGTTCTGATTCTTAGTTCAAAAGGATATGGGAAATGTTCCTGTAAAAGATTAAAAAAATGTGTCTGCACTGTTCTCTCAGATCTCATGTTCTTCAGTCCTTTTAACTTCTTGTCCCCTGTGCCTGCTTACAATGCCAATCAGTATTTCTGTCTTCAGGTTTTTCCTTTTACTGTTTCCTGTTATTAACTAACTTAACCACAACCCCAATGTTTGCTTAGAGAAGCTTTTGGATTCCACCTTGGGACTGGCTGAGGCATTCATGGTTGGTATCCTTTATTATGAAAGTCTTCCAGTTTTGCAGATATTTATAATTATAATCCAAATAGTGAAATGATTGGCATCTTTGGAGAGAAGGACGGTAGCTCTCTGTGCTACATAGCATCCAAATCACCAGCTCCTGAACACCTTTCTTGTCAGCTCCCTGGGGATCAAATTTCTAATGCTTTGACTCTTTTGCAGAAAATGAGTAAAATAGGGTGCTGTAAGTTAGAACACAGATCATCTGCTAAAACTCTCATCACCTAGAATCCATACTATTTGACCAGATGATAGTTTTTATGAGGCATTACATAGTCCTAATGCTTCATAGACTACACTTTAAAAAGCTTTAACTTAAGGAGGTAGCACTCATCTTGTGAGAAAGTAGGCTTTCTAATTTATATGGAGCAGCATTCATAGAATGTAAGCCTGTTTAAAAAAACCAGTATTCATAATGGAAGGGAGCTTGGTCCTATCTAGTGCTGGAAGTCACTATTCAAATGTTTTGGTTTTGATGTACTCAAATATGCATAATTAATGAGATTGTAGTGATTACACTAGATGTGGATTGGGTTTCCAGACCATATGATATTTTCTTTGTAAAACCCATTAAAGGAGGCAAGAGTTGGCAGACTAGATCTTTCGCTTCTAATTATTAAAACTTGTGTTATGTAACTCCAAAGTCAGAAAGACAAATATGTACTACTTCATTTGATTCTCCTCCACTGGCATGGTGGGCATTGTTCATAGCCACAGATTTCTCCCACTGAACCAGGGCCTGACCTATCATCTCTCTCAGCACAGCAGCCCAGACAGCCACTCAACACAGAGTGAACTACCTTCCAGGCCATTCCGTCACCTGATATTTAAAATCTGTATTAACAGTGATGTTTTAAGTGGCATAATTCTCCATTACAATTTTAGTGATGAGAATTAGAAATAATAACAGCAGCAAAAGGATAAATTTCAGCATGTCAGAAAGGGGAAAGGAGGTTTCTTACTCTGCAGAGAGGGGTCTTGTAGGGACATTTACCTCAGTTCAGGACAGACTCTAGGTTTTGAAGACGAGGACCTATACTTATGCCATTATCACCACTTCAGAGGCCCAGCTAAGTAGGGATTTCAAACCACAAGCTCTGGACAACTCTTCTATCAATAAACAGGAGATAAACTGAGTTGTGAAGAACCGAACTCATTGGTCCACAAAACTGTAAAGGTATCTTACCTCTGATCCATTTTAGTGGAACAATGCGATTTGAAAGCAAGAAATACTTGGGCATAGAATATGACTCAGAAGCATGCCCTTGAAGCTTAGAAATAGGAGCAAAGTAGAGCTAGGGCTTTTGACTAATCAAGAAAGTCACTGGTTATAGGGAGGCAGCCAGAGGCTGTAAAAAGACGATGGACTTTGAAGTCATACTGACTTGGTCCAAATCTTGGCTCCATCGATGAATAGCTCTGTGCCTTTGAACATGTTATTTAAGCTGTCTGAGTCCCAGTTTTCTTACCAGGGTAAGTTGTAGTACGTGATTCCTAGCACCTGTGAATATTGACATTCAATAAATGTTAATCCTCTGTATCATTTTACTTGTTCTAGGAAGGAGACGATTGCAGGATGTAAGCAGGGTGAAGAATTCAGGCAGAAGAGAATAGATAAATGAAGGACAAAGTAGACACATTTCCCTTGGTTCACCTTGGCTGTTCTCAGAGGTCAAGCTTGATGGAAACTTGGCTGTCAATGCAAATATTGTTCATCCCAACAGATGTCATTTCCATGCAGTTTTAGAGTAACTGATTCCAAAGTTGGAATAAAATGGTTGGGTTTATCTTGACTTATTAAGAATACCAAAATGTTGTTTGGTATTAAGGGCAATGTTTAAGATATTTTCTTTTGTGTCTGAGATTTTTCAGGCTGGACCGTGAACTCACCAGAGTATCTTTTCCTTGGAAGAAATTATAAGGGCAAAGTGGGAGTGTTTTCCAAGAAATATTGTTGTTGTTATATCATTTGTAGCAATGCTGGGGGTACATCATTTGCTTTAGTGGAAGGATCCTAGTGTTTGAATTTGTACAAAAGAAAAGAATGTCAAATTTCAAGAACAAGCGAAAGGTGGATGAGCAAACTAGAGCAGCTCATCCCAATTGAACTGATCTGTCTGCTTATTTGTAAGTTTACAACAAAGCCCAAGATTGAATTCCTCACCTGAATCACCTCTTTATTGACTGAATCCATTTAGAGTCCCCTCTAATTTAGCAGAGTATTTTTATTAAAGCCAGGCATACAAACAGCAATTATCCAAACTGCATCTAATTTCCCTCACCATTTATTTTACTTCGTTGTCTGCCAATGGGTTAGAAGGCATGATTAGAATTCAGCAGGAAAATAAAAACAACAAAAAAGAGAAAGGCAGTTCCACAAAAACAGATTCTTAAACAAGAACAACATTCAGAATTAAAATAACTTGCAATGTTTAAAAAGTCCTTATCTTGCCTAATATAAACACGCTTGCTTGATTTTTATCAGCAATGCCCACCACAATGCAATTAAATGAGCATGCTGGATTGGAGTAAACAGAGGCCAAACTCAATAGTTGAATTTACTGTGTTTAATGTATATGCTACAGTCTGTTTTAAATGCATTACAGTACTTAGCCATTTGCAGTAACTGTTACAAAATGGCTGGCTTATTGGTGAAGCCTTTCTGTTAGCTTCCAGCCAATGACAGGGAGAGAAAAAGAATAAAGCAAAGGCATTCAAGTAATTTCATGAACTTGTTAAAGGTACACATTTTGTTTGAAAGGAATAGTATTAGAATGGGCATTTATTTAATAAACCACTCACTACAGCTTAGGTACCTTAATGTTGTCAGTGATAGCAAGAAAATGATACAACAAAGGAAGAGACATTAAAATCTGAAAAGTGCTATCAGAGAAATACCAGATGATGCAGAGAAGGAAGGGTGTTGGTTCCAGTGAACTGGGCAGTGAACATGAGCCCCATCATATATCTATGGTTAGGAGTTGGCAAATGCTGGGTTATGGGCCAAATCTGCCCCACCACTTGTTCTTGTAAATAAAGTTTTATTGGAACAGAGCCATTCTTATTCATTTACATATTGTCTATGACTGCCTTCATGCTTCAGTGGCAGAGTTGAGAAGTTGAGGCACAGAATGGCCCACAAAGCCTAAAATATTTGTTGACTAGCCCTTAACAGAAGAAATTTGCCTGGTGTGTGTCAGTGGCAACCCTAAGATCGCCCATCTGTGTCAGGTGGCCCTGCATGTGGTAACGTGAAAATGACCTTGATTTGAACTGTGACTGCTTAACAACTTTGAGACCCTAAATTCTCAGAGTCAGTCTGCCCATAAAATGGAGGTCTTGAAACCTCTTTTATAAACTTAATGTAAACAATTATGGCTGCAGCATAAATGATAGTTCCCTTCCCAGTTTCCCTGAAGTCTGTGTATGTTTTGAAACCAAAGTCTTCTAAAACTCCTTCTCATCACGTTTATAATACTCTGTGTGATTTGTCCCCTGCCAGGTGGAACATCTAATTTCCTACCATTGCACTTTTGAAGCTCCAGGTATCTCATACTCTGGGCTCTGTTCAAGTCTCTCAAGTGTACCCAGTTCTCTTCTTGACCTTTGCACATGGTATTCTCTTGACTTGAGGTGCTTGTTTTTCATTCCTCTTATAATAATCTACATGGCCTCTTCCTGACTGTCCTTCAGATCCTAGGGTAAATGTCACTACCTTCGGGATACCTTCCCTGACCACTCAGTGTTACATGGTTCCTGTCCTGTGATCTCAGAAGACTCAGCATTTCCCTCCCTGAACCATTAGGACAGTTTGCAAACTTTAGATATAGATATAGAACTTTTTTTTCCTGTTTTTAAAGTCTTTATTTCCAGTTTAGCAACTAACCACACACAATGGTTAAAAAAGAACCTGGCACAGAGTAGACCCTCCAGAATATATTTTGAATAAATAACTCACTTTCTATTGAGCAATCTGGCACTATTTTTATTAAAAGGAGAATAACATTGAGGACAAATAACTGAATTTTTGATCTTAAGGAAATACTGGCTACATAATTTGGTGCAACTTGTTTACCTCTTTTAGGTTTTCTCATCTGCAAAGTAGGATAAGTAATATCTGCCTCACAGAATCAGCCCTGGTAATGACTGAGAAAATACTACACACAGTACATATTGTAGGCTGAAGCTTTGCTGGCTTTGGGAGGCATTCGACATTTCTAGATAAAGCTGCAGCCCCAGTGATGTTCCAATTCAGTGCCCTTAATTTCCTTATCTGTCAAATGGGGATTACATCTGCCTCATATACTACTCATGTGTTAAACATGTTAATACATGTAAAATAATTCGTATACTGCCTACCATCTGCTAAATGCCTAGTAAATGTTAGCTGTTATTCACAATTATTATTAATACCTTGATTCTTAAAGATTATGGGCACTTTTCTCATGAAATACACATTCAAACAAAATTCTGTAAATAATCTCAAAGAATTCATAATTCCCCAGAAAATAATACCCCTATCCTATGTGTATGCTGTGTGCTACCCTTTGCCGTTATCTACTGTTGAGTCCACATCCTATAGGAGAAGTTTGGTGACAGGACTTATCTAAAAGTATCCAAAATAAAAATTGTAGTGTGTGTGAATTTATCTGACTAGGATTCCTGAATGTTCATCAGATACTCAAAAAGATTATGTTCCTAAAGAAAAGGTTTAGTAGTGATTTTTATTGGGTTATTTGTTTATCCAGGGTTGAAAGGAGCTTGATACATACCAAAGGCTGTAGCTTTTCTTCTTTTGAAGTCCATTCTTTACTTTTAATTGTGGATTAAAATCTGCAGCCAAAGTGTATTTTACAAAGCCAAACACACAGAGACATTTGGAAAACCTACATTTGGACTGCCCGACCACCTGCACAGCTGCCGACAGCTGCTGCAGACCTCATCCTGGGAGTCATTGTCTGGGGCCTGGGGACCTGTGCAGTGTATCTAGCACTGTTAACTGCCTCACTAGATGATCTTTACTTTTGTGAAACAATAAATTCCAAATTCTCACCTGAGAATTTAGAAAAGCCTTTATTCATAAAAGCACTTAAGAATGTTCCAGGAGAATTTCTGGGTATTTAAATGGACCTAGCACTGACTTTTATTTTAACATTCTTTTTGCCCAGGAATAAAAAAAGACTGTAAAAAGTTGCTCTTGATATTGTCATGGAAGAGCAATTAGTGGTTGTAGTAATGAATGAACACCTAAGGCTCACATCGCAAATTTGACATACTTTATAAATGCTAAATAGTAATAATGATGTCACAAGGCTTTCATTTTCAAACTGTCTTAATTTCATTCTCAGTTTGAGATGGCAGATTACAGTAAATTATAGAAATTGACCCAGAGTGAAACCTTAAATCAGATTTCCATTAAAGTGCATGACTGAAGCAAATTATTTTATAGTGGGAGAGAATGGCATCATCTCTGACAGAGTGGGGTCTGCCCGGGTGGGGATTTTCCTCCTCATGCTCCATGGTATACCATGTGGCCCAAACAGTCCTCTTCCCTAAAACAGCCTGTGTACTTCTATGTCCTGTTGTTCTTATAAGAATTCTGCTTTGTTAGTATTGGTCAAACTCTCTCTTTTTCTCTAACACACTGCTGTTCTCTCTTTCTCCCTTTTGCATTCTCTCTATTTTCTCTCTCTCTCTGTCTCTCTCATGGGCCTTCTGTATTTTTCATCTCATGTTTGCTCATGCACTACTCCTTTCTGTCCTGCTCTCTGTTTCCTACCATTCCCGCTCTACCCTTGAGGGGAGGTTACTTTCAAGACTTGTATTTACTCAGTTCTGAAAAAGGAGTCAATAAGCAGAAAGAGCCAAGTTCCATCCCTGGCCTCTGGCATCTGCTCCTCTCCACCTCACCTGCAGCATCTCAGGTTATTTCCCCATTCAACCTGTAGGTCCTGAATGAACCAACTTGGGTGACAGTTCTGCCTTCATCCTGGCTGCTCCCTTCTGCTTGAGTTCCTGCTCTTTCCCTCTTTGTTAACTATAACATCGCCTCTTCCAAAAATGATCTCTGGCCACCGCAGTCTGCCTGTCTGGCCCTGCCCTGGTCTTAGGTCTGTGAGGTATCTATAGACCCAGGATTGCAATCGCTAGTTTACTAGTCTGACTCTTAAAACTAGTCTTTGAATTCCTTGAAGACAGCAATGATATCTTATTCATCTCCATAGCTCAAGCACTTAAGTCTGTGCCCAGCACAAGGAAGATGGTCATTAGGTGTCTATTGAAGTTAATTTAATTCATTCACTCTTGAAACCATTATTTATTAGATGATTACGCCGTGTCATGGATTGTGCAAGCTGCCAATAGAAGGACTGCAGAGTCCTTTTGCAGAGGAGCACTAAGGTGACCCACATAAGGGAGTTGCATCTTGGGGAGGGAGATGCAGAGTGAGAGGTGAATAAACTACACTGGAGAACAACAGTCCTTTCCTCAGTACACCCTACAAAGGCAGTTACTCCTCCGCTGTGGAAAAGAGGGTTTTTCCTTGGGTTCAGCACCCGTTCAGGTGGTTGGCTTACTTTTAGGTACAAGTTGCTGTATGAAGAATATCTATTGTCAATGTTGGATGTTCATTAAACCTAAGATACTGACATGGGAGACTCATGGACACTGATACCAACAGAGGCAACAGCAGATCTATAGCTAACATTTGACACTCCTAGGGCATACACTCACTGCTTAACCTTGATCACAGGGTCACAGGCATCTTCCCTTCTTGTTTCCTCTACCCCTGCCTGTTTAAATGACTTCACATACATTTGTTATATGTAATACAAATACTCTGTAGAACAATCATGCTGTTTTAGATTAGTTAAATAGAATAATTCAGTGTATCTTGGTGAGGCAGGAAAATTTCATGGAGAAGTTGTTAATATCTGAACTCATCCTTAAAGAATGTTCAGGTTGGAACACCGTAGACATGTGCAGGTACTTACGTGTCCTTCACTAGAAAGCCTAGTTCTGTACACACCCAAGTGAGCCTTGCAGTTCCTGAGTGTCTCACTTGGACCCTATGGAGTCATTATTGCTCTTGAGTGTTTTTTTCCCCATTGTTTTGGCAAGTTCCTCTCCATCCCACAGCTATTTGGAAACTACAGCTGTACTAAGCCCCCAAATGCTAACAGCATTTAATAGCTGTCTTTAGAAAGCAAGCTTCTGCTTACCAGTTGGCCTGCTGTGAATGGTAATGTGATATTTCTTTTTTGGGAGTAGCCCCAGTCTCTAATTGGTTTGTAAAATATTGCTCATTTATTTTATTCTTAAGATATTAACTTTTTATTGAACTTCAGTAAATTTGTGTTTCTCTTATATTCAAATTACACATAGCTGTAGCCTACAGAAAATGGTTTTCTTCTTACTGGCTGTCAAGGTAACCTGTCTACATTTATCATTGCTTGTTGCAGTAAATGCATATATAAATATCTATTAAGTACTTTATAGGCATGTACTAAGCATTTCACACATGATATCTCATTTAGACCTTTCTACAATCTTACGGACAAGGTACTATTATTCCCATTTTCTAGATGAGGAAACCAGGTTCAAGACACAAGGTATGTACCTTGCCCAAGATTCTAGCCCTAGCAGCCGGCCTGAATTAAGAGTCATGAAATAATCTAGGGAGGTGACTTTGAGCCTAACCACTGCTTCATGTTAGTTATGTAACCCTGGGACACATGTTGTGAATTCTCTAAGTGGCTTTATTAGCTACAGAGGGCTAGTTCTCATTGTACTTCCTAAATAGGATTCTGGCACAGATTGTAGTAAAACATGAGAGTTCATGTAATGGCACTAGTTTCTAAAACAATTAAGTGCTGAACAAATATAAGGCATTATTTTCTCATGTTTTGTATAGTTAATTTAGCATATTGAAATAACAGGATTTAAAAATGGCATGCACTCACTTCCGGGAAGATGGTGGCGTCACCAGGGCGGTAGAAATCTCCTCCCAAAACTATATATATCTATGAAAATACAGCAAATACGACTATTCCTAAAAGAGAGACCAGAATACACAGGAAAGCACACAGCGTGCAGCTACACCTGAGAGGACAGGGCACCCTGTGAGGCGGGTAAGATATGGAGCCGCGACCCGGCGGGACCCGAGCACTCACCCACCCCAGCGCACCGGCGGGAGGAGAGGATTCAGAACCGGAAGGGAGTGGAAGTACACCCTGCAAAATAACCAGCCCTGGTGATCTGTGCAGGGAGCGCTGACACACATCGCGCTGTGTGGGGGAGATTGGAGAGACAGAGGGTGCAGGATATGAGCGGAGATGGCACCAGGGTGCTTGCAGCTGGCTCCCGGGAAAGAAAAAAAAAAAAAGAAAAGCACACGCTTTTTTTAGTGGTCTCAAAGAGACAGTAGCCCAGCGGAGGAGCTGGATTGCCCTGGCACACTCAGCCCAGCAGGCTGGGAGTCCTGGGGAGTTTCGGACCCCTTAGCTGGCGACTGGGAAAGGGTGGCCGCACTTAGACTTCTCACAGAGACCAACAGCCTCCCATTCATTCCCACCCCGCCCAGAGCTATTAAGGGCTCTGCAGAGCAGCACAGCCACGGCTGCGGAATAGTGGAGCAACAGTGCCACCTATAGCATCGCCACAGAATCTACTCCCAGTGGGCGTTTTTCTTTTTTTTGTTGTTTTGTTTTCTTTTGGTTTTTGTTCTTTCTTCTCTTTCTATTTTCTTTTCTTTCTTTCTTTTTTTTTCTTTTTAAAGTCTTAAAGAGCCCAGCTGACATACGTGGCAACTACCAGCGACCACTTCTATAGCCATGAAAAGACAGAGGAATATGGTCCAGAATAAGATCAACCAGACAACCCCAGAGAGGGAGCCTGAAAAGATGGAAATGCACGGTCTTCCTGAAAAAGAATTCAGTACAAAAGTCACAATCATGCTGAAGGATCTACAGAGAAATATGCAAGAGCTGAGGGAGGAAGTGAGGGAAGTGAGGAAAGACAATGCAGAAAACAAACAAGCGATGGCCGGGCTTAACTGCAGACTGGATGAGATGCAAGAGACAGTTAATGGAATAGAAATCAGAGAACAGGAATACAGAGAAGCTGAGGCAGAGAGAGATAAAAGGATCTCTAGGAATGAAAGAATATTAAGAAAATTGTGTGACCAATCCAAATGGAACAATATTCGCATTATAGGAGTACCAGAGGGAGAAGAGAGAGAAAAAGGGATAGAAAGTGTCTTTGAAGAAATAATTGCTGAAAACTTTCCCATGCTGGGGAAGGAAATAGTCTCGCAGTCCACGGAGGCCCACAGATCTCCTAACACAAGGGACCCCAGGAAGACAACACCAAGACACATAATAATTAAGATGGCAAAGATCAAAGATAAGGACAGAGTATTAAAGGCAGCTAGAGAGAGAAGATCACCTACAAAGGAAAACCCATCAGACTATCATCAGACTTCTCAACAGAAACCTTACAGGCCAGAAGAGAATGGCATGATATATTTAATGTAATGAAACAGAAGGGCCTCGAACCAAGAATATTGTATCCAGCACGATTATCATTTAAATATGACGGCGGGATTAAACAATTTCCAGACAAACGAAAGTTGAGAGAGTTTGCCTCTTATAAACCACCACTACAGGATATCTTAAACGGACTGCTCTAGAGGGAAGCACCCCTAAGGCTGAAAAGATGTCATCAGAGAAAATAAAATCATAGAAAAAACGCAGACCATTCAAATACTAACTAAAGGCAAAGAATAAAACACCTGGTATATAAAGAATGGAGGAGGAAGAATAAGAAGGGAGAGAAATAAAGAAACATCAGACTGTGTTTACAATAACTTAACAAGAAAGTTACGTTAGATTGTTAGATAGTAAAGAAGCAACCCTCGAACCTTTGGTAACCACGAATCTAAAGCCAGCAATGGCAATAAGTACATATCTATCAATAATCACCCTAAATGTAAATGGACTGAATGCACCAATCAAAAGACACAGAGTAACAGAATGGATAAAAAGCAAGACCCATCTATATCCTGCTTACAAGAGACTCACCTCAAACCCAAAGATATACACAGACTAAAAGTGAATGGATGGAAAAAGACATTTCATGCAAGCAACAAAGAGAGAAAAGCAGGTGTGGCAGTACTTGGATCAGACAAAATAGACTTCAAAACAAAGAAAGTAGCAAGAGATAAGAAGAACATTACATAATGATAAAAGGGTCAATCCAACAAGAAGATATAACCATTATAAATATATATGCACCCAACACAGGAGCGCCAGCATATGTGCAACAAACACTAACAGAATTAAAGGAGGAAATAGACAGCAATGCATTCATTTTAGAAGACTTCAACACACCACTCACTGCAAAGGACAGATCAACCAGGCAGAGAATAAGTAAAGACACAGAGGCACTGAACAACGCACTAGAACAGATGGACCTAACAGATGTCTACAGAACTCTGCACCCAAAAGCAGCAGGATACACATTCTTCTCAAGTGCACATGGAACATTTTCCAAAATAGACCACATACTAGGCCACAAAAAGAACCTCAGTAAATTCAAAAATATTGAAATACTACCAACCAACTTCTCAGATCACCAAGGTATAAAACTAGAAATAAATTTTAGAAAGAAATCAAAAAGGCTCACAAACACATGGAGACTTAACAACATTCTCCTAATTAATCAATGGGTTAATGACCAAATAAAAACAGAAATCAAAGAATATATGGAGACTAATGACAACAACAACACAAAGCCACACTTCTGTGGGACACAGCAAAGGCAGTTGTAAGAGGAAAGTATATTGCCATCCAGGCCTATTTAAAGAAGGAAGAACATTCCCAAATGAGTAGTCTAAAGACACAATTACTGAAATTGGAAAAAGAAGAACAAATGAGGCCCAAAGTCACCAGAAGGAGGGACATAATGATCAGAGAAGAAATAAATAAAATTGAGAAGAATAAAACAATAGAAAAAATCAATGAAACCAAGAGCTGGTTCTTAAAAAAATTAACAAAATAGATAAACCCCTAGCCAGACTCATTAAGAGAAAAAGAGAATCTACACACATAAACAGAATCAGAAACGAGAAAGGAAAAATAACGACAGACCCCACCAAAATACAAAGAATTATAAGAGAATATTATGAGAATCTATATGCTAACAAGCTGGAAAACATAGAAGAAATGGACAACTTCTTAGAAAAATACAACCTTCCAAGACTGACCAAGCAAGAAACAGAAAAACTAAACAGACCAATCACCAGTGACGAAATCGAATTGGTAATCAAAAAACTACCCAAGAACAAAACCCCTGGGCCTGATGGATTCACCTCTGAATTCTACGAGACATATAGAGAAGAAATAACACCCATTCTCCTTAAAGTTTTCCAAAAAATAGAAGAGGAGGGAATACTTCCAAACTCATTCTATGAAGCCAGCATCACTCTAATACCAAAACCTGGCAAAGACCTCACCAAAAAAGAAAATTACAGATGAATATCCCTGATGAACGTAGATGCAAAAATACTCAATAAAATATTAGCAAACTGACTCCAAAAATACATCAAGAGGATCATACACAATGATCAAGTGGGATTCATCCCAGGAATGCAAGGATGGTACAATATTCGAAAATCCATCAACATCATCCACCGCATCAACAAAAAGAAGAACAAAAACCACATGATCATCTCCATAGATGCTGAAAAAGCACTTCACAAAATTCAGCATCCATTCATGATTAAAACTCTCAACAAAATGCGTATAGATGGCAAGTACCTCAACAGCATAAAGGCCATATATGACAAACCCACAGCTCACATCATACTTAACGGCGAGAAGCTGAAAGCTTTTCATCTAAGATCGGGAACATGACAGGGATGCCCACTCTCTCCACTGTCATTCAACATAGTACTGGAGGTCCTAGCCATGGCTATCAGACAAAACAAAGACATACAAGGCATCCAGATCGGTAAAGAAGAAGTCAGATTGTCACTATTTGCAGATGACATGATACTGTACATAAAAAACCCTAAAGACTCCACTCCAAAACTACTAGAACTAATATCTGAATTCAGCAAAGTTGCAGGATACAAAATTAACACAGAGAAATCTGTTGCTTTCCTATACACTAATGATGAACTAACAGAAAGAGAAATCAGAAAAACAATTCCATTCACAATTGCATCAAAAACAATAAAATACCTAGGAATAAATCTAACGAAGGAAGTGAAAGACCTGTACTCTGAAAACCACAAGACACTCCTAAGAGAAATTAAAGAGGACACTAACAAATGGAAATGCATCCCATGCTCTTGGCTAGGAAGAATAAATATCGTCAAAATGGCTATACTACCCAAAGCAATCTACAGATTCAACACAATCCCTATCAAACTACCAACAGCTTTCTTCAATGAACTTTAACAAATAATTCTAAAATTCATATGGCACCACAAAAGACCCCGAATAGCCAAAGCAATCCTGAGAAGGAGGAATAAAACAGGGGGAATTACACTCCCTGACTTCAAGCTCTACTACAAAGCCACAGTAATCAAGACAATTTGGTATTGGCACAAAAACAGACCCACAGACCAGTGGAACAGAATAGAAAATCCAAACATTAACCCAAACATATACAGTCAATTAATATTTGGTAAAAGTGCCTTGGATATACAATGGGGAGATGACAGCCTCTTCAGCAGCTGGTGTTGGAAAAACTGGACAGCTACATGTAAGAGAATGAAACTGGACAACTGTCTAGCCCCATACACAAAGGTAGGCTCAAGGTGGATCAAAGACCTGAATGTAAGTCATGAAACCATAAAACTCTTAGAAAAAAATATAGGCAAAAATCTCTTGGACATAAACATGAGCAACTTCTTCATGAACATATCTCCCCGGGCAAGGGAAACAGAAGCAAAAATGAACAAGTGGGACCATATCAAGCTGAAAAGCTTCTGTACAGCAAAGCACTCCATCAGTAGAGCAAAAAGACATCCTACAGTATGGGAGAATATATTCATAAATGACATATCTGATAAGAGGTTGACATCCAAAATATATAAAGAACTCACACAACTTAAACAAAAAGCAAATAATCCATTTAAGAAATGGGCAGAGGACATGAATAGACACTTCTCTAAAGAAGAAATTCAGATGGCCAACAGGCACATGAAAAGTTGCTCCACATCACTAATCATCAGAGAAATGCAGATTAAAACCACAATGAGATATCCCCTCACACCAGTGAGGATGGCCAACATCCAAAACACAAACAACAACAAATGTTGGTGAGGATGTGGAGAAAGGGAACCCTCCTACACTGCTGGTGGGAATGCAAATTAGTTCAACCATGTGGAAAGTAGTATGGAGGTTCCTCAAAAAACTCAAAATAGAAATACCATTTGACCCAGGAATTCCACTCTTAGGAATTTACCCTAAGACTGTAGTAGCCCAGTTTGAAGAAGACAGATGCACCCCTATGTTTATTGCAGCACTATTTACAGTAGCCAAGAAATGGAAGCAACCTAAGTATCCATCAGTAGATGAATGGATCGAGAAGATGTGGTACATATACACCATGGAATATTATTCAGCCATAAGAAGAAAACAAATCCTACCATTTGCAACATCATGGATGGAGCTAGAGGGTAGTATGCTCAGTGAAAGAAGCCAAGCCGAAAAAGACAAGTATCAAATGATTTCCCTTATATGTGGTGTATAAGAACAAAGAAAAAAACCTGTAGGAACAAAACAGCAGCAGACTCACAGAACCCAAGAACGGACTAATAGTTACCAAAGCGAAAGGGACTAGGGAAGATGGGTGCTAAGGGAGGGATAAGAAGGAAAAAGGGGCATTACAATTAGCAGATGTAATGTTGGGGGGGGGCATGGGGAGGGCTATACAACTCAGAGAAGACAAGTAGTGATTCTGTAGAATCTCACTATGCTGATGGACAGTGACTGTAATTGGGTTGTTGGGGGGGACCTGATGAAGGGTGTAGTTTAATAACCATAATATTGCACATGTAATTGTAGAATAATGGTACCAAAATAAATTATATAAGGAAATAAATAAAATAAAAATGGCATGCAGTACTCAACATATACGCTTTGCAGTTAGTGCAGCACAATTAAATTGTGACTTTGTTGTTAGGGTTTTGAGACCTCCGGCTTGATGAATAGCCATTTTCTGTGGGTGTTATCAATTAATCTAGATAATGAATTCTCTTCATTATCTTATTCTTCATGTTAATTATACAGGATTTTCTTATACTTATGTACGAAGTCAGAACAACTGCAGTGTTTTTTGGCCAACATGTGTTCCAATATAGAAGATATACAAACAGTTTAACATGACAGGTTTAAATTTACATTCTTGAAAAATTCCAGTCAATGGCATAACTCCTTACCTTCTCACTTGTGGTATGAGCTTGTATTTAATTATTTTGGGGATCTTTACTTTTTTAAAAATCTTTTGTATACAATCTTACGAAGGTTTCACGTGAGCAACCTTGTGGTTTCAACATTCATGCATATTATCAAGTCCTCCCACATTGCAATCACTCAAAAAGGTTCTTATCTGATATAATTAAATTATCTCTGGCTTTTGAGACTATGCCTTTAGCATGTCAAAGAGGGTTAAGGAAGCATGGAAATGTTTGACAGAAAATGTTTGACAAAATTATAGTTGATATGTTCCTAGTTTTGAAGTATTCCAGGAGGCACCATGACAGATTAAAAGTTTAAGTGTAAACCCTAGGGAGAGAAGACATACGTGCATGAAATTTTAAATGACACTACTCATAAAAAGACAGTTCCAGATAACAATATAAGAAAAACCAGATGACAGAATGTAATGAATGAGTGGTGATTGAATTCATTTTGATGTTAGAGAAGAAATTGATGGGATAAATATGAGTTAAAATGGTAATGTTATGTGTTGATATTTGTTAATTCACTACTAAGTTAGAACTTTCTTAACATTACCTGGGTCTTTGGTTTTTATATTCTGTGTTAAAACCAAAAAACAAGGATTCTTATTTCAATCATACTTATTGTTTAGCCAGTTATTTCTGAAAGTGTTGGAAATCAGCATGTTGATGGCACCTTCCTACTTTTGATTATAGGTTGAAGCTATCCTCGTCAATATTTTTGGTGGAATCGTCAACTGTGCCATCATTGCCAATGGGATCACCAAGGCCTGCCGAGAGCTGGAACTCAAGGTACCGCTGGTGGTCCGGCTGGAAGGTGAGTTATGGTACATTCCCACAATGCCAGTATACCATTTCTCCAAGATCAGGGGACCTTCATGTTCTGCATCACAAACTGCCTCAGGTGACATGAAGAAACACCAGATTTAAATAAGTTGAAACAAACACAGCACAGCCATACTTCTCTGAGCCTGTAACAGGCTAATAATGGGTTTTAGCTTTCCAAGAATGGCATGTGTTATGACTCTCCAAATTTTCCAAACTCATTCCAGAGTTGAACCTTTTTATTATGAGTCATGTTCTGAGATTAGTATTTTGGGAGAAACATTGAGAAATACAGCTCCAAGAATTACTATTCATCATGGGAGAGCAGTGGTTCTCAAACTTTTTGGTCTCAGGACTCATTTACTTGTTAAAACTGAAGACCCCAAAGGACTAAGGTTTATTTGGGGCTCTATCTGTGGTATGTGTTAATTAATTTAATTATTCAATTAAATTATTAAATTGATAATGATTTGGTAAGAGGAGTAACTACTTGGAACTTTTCAAGTAGTCTTTTTTTTTTTAAGAATAAAATTATTCTTTTATACTTTATTTTTTATATTATATATTTTATATATAAACACGTGCTATAGTAAGAATAGCAGCATTGTTTTACATTTTTGCAAGTCCTTTTAAACTAGCTTAAAATGTGCTTTGGCATTATATTTGTTGCAATATATTGTTTTGGTTGAAGTATATGAAGAAAATCTGGCCTCATAGAGCTTTGTGTTTGGAAAAGGGAGGGTTTTTTAATAATCATTTCATATAAATTTGAATATTCTTTAGTACTGAGTTAAAGTATAAAGTTATAGTTTCTTTATTAAAATTAATTTTATGTGGAATCTGAAACTATTTCAGTGAACTTTTCATACTCTGTATATTAAAATCCATTGATCTTACACATTAAATGTATTTTACACATTATGATTCATAATATGCTCATAAATGATAGTATGGAAAATTTTGGGTTATGCAGATCTTCTAAAGGTTGACACATTTCAGCATATAATATCAAAAAATTCATATTTGTTAATACCACACCATTCTCACTGGCAAAATATGGAAGTATTAGGAGTTGCCAAGGTGGTAGACACAAATTTTCCAGAATTCCGATTTTCATTTTAAGGTAAAATCAGCCACAAAAGTGTCCATTGCTCTCCTCAAAATGATAGACTTACTTCTCTCATCTTTGAGAAATGTCTTCCAGATAACTAAGTCTGAATAATCATGGTGTGTCTGTCATTCTTTCAAGAAAAAATTGTGTTCCATGGGAACATGGGTGCATCAGCTTGCTACTCATACTGTTCCACAAATGTGTTTGCCCAGAACAGCCTTCATAGTTCAGTATAGAGCAGAAGTACTCTCTGTACTTTGCATTTGGTCAGAGTATTAAAAAGACCCATACTCAAAGGTTAAGATTTAATGAAATTAGGTTTTTTTCTGTTCATTCAAAAACATTCTTACTTGAAGTGTCAACTTTCTGCAAGTGTGTGTTGGTGACAGTTACAGCAACTACCAGTGCAGTTTGGTGTCCCTGCTTAAACTCCGTTGTACCATGCCAGCAGTTTTATACCCACCATTACTTTTGTTTATCAGTGCAAATGTTAACAGAGTATTACTATTATTATTTGTTTATTTCATTATTATTACTATAAAAACAGTATTTATGTCAGAGACTTGCTCCAGTGGTCTGCAGGCCACACTTTGAAGACAACTGGAGTAGACAAGCAAAAACAGACACTTCACGTGAGAACTGTGCAAAAGGCCTCTGCACAATCGTGAAATCTAGATTATGATGATAATGTTGTGCCCTTGATTAGATTTCTACAACATCATTCTTGGGACAGCTCAGTCTCCCCAAGTTCTGTGTGGGTGCCATAATTCCTTAGAGACTTTTCTGCTCTTCAAGATAAGGTCCAGGGATAGTTTGACCCTGTCATGTCTCCCCATCCTTTGAGATCAGGACTCAAGAACAGCTGCAGCCTCTTTTTCTCTGTTGGTTTTTTTCTTTGTGTTTCCTTCTCTTACTCTCTGGTATTCTCCTTTTTTTTCCCCAAGACTCTGTCTCACAAGCTTAGACCTGAATTATATGGATTTGAAAGAAATAGTGACCACAAACGAAAAATGTAAAGAGCAGGAATTTCAGGTGGCAAAGTTTCATATGGACATTAAAACGTATGAATGAGTTAAATCTTAATAATGTAAATACAACATAATTGATCTCAATAAATGTAATTTCAATAAAAGGAAAATTATTGGAAAGGCTGCAATGAAAAGTGTTCAAGAAATTAATGGATTCATCAGTGTAGCTGTAATTTTGATTAAAATATTGATATCAGACTGTTTTCAGGGTCAAAGTGACCAGTGACCCTCATATTCTAAAACTCAGCTTTTCTTGTGATATTAAAGGGGAGCAGATCTCTGTAAGCGTATCCCTTGGAAATGACTAGAAATGAGTGTATACATGTGGACTTATTCTTTCTAGTGATATTTGCTCTTCCTGTACTCTCAGCAGAGACCCATAATTATTAGTTATTAGTAGGTTCCTAGAAATGAAAGTTACCCACTTTTTACCCCCCAAAGACTAAAAGTAACACTAAAGATGGTGGCGTGAGAGGTGAGACAGAGACCTCCTCCTAAAACCGCATATAATATGAAAATATAATTAATACAACTAATCTTGAAAGAGCAACAGGAAAGAAGGAGGCACCAGACTGCATACACCTGAAGAAAAGAACAGACCTCATGGAAGAAGGTTGGGAACTTTCATGATCTTCAGGCGCTCCATCCCCTTGGCTAGCTACGCAGCTCCAAGGCCCCCCATCGTGACATGCAGCCTGCTCTGCCTTCCTCCCAGCCATCCCGCACCAGGCTCACAAACTGGCAAACCCTGTCCTGACGTCAACCTAGCCAGAAGAAAGCCCCACCTACAGCACCTACAAACGCAAAGCATATAGGCTTATACCTGTGTACTCGGCCCACTGGTTCTAGCAGTGGAAACAGGCATAGGAGCTGGGAAGCAGGAAAGAGCTCGTTGCTCCCTCCCCCTGGCATCAACACTGCTCCCCTGTGACCCCCGACATTGCTCCAGGGGCTGAGCAGCTCCAGGGAGTAGAGCCTCTGAGCCCTAGAGGGCGCCACACACAAATAAGAAATGACAAAGGAACCCGGTTCAAAGCAAAATCCTACATACACCAGAAAAAGAGTAAAATAAAGCCAATCTCATAAATCTTCCTGAAGGAGATTTCAAAATAAAAATCATAAACATGCTCCTGGAGGTACAGAAAAATATTCAAGAACTCAGGAATGATTCCAGTCAGAGATCCAATCATTATGGAACACAGTATCAGAAATGAAACATACAGTGGAAGGGTTTAAAAGCAAATTAGATATGGTGGAGGAGACGATAAATGAAATAGAAACTAGAGAAGAGGAATACAAAGAAGCTGAGGCACAGAGAGAAAAAAAAATCTCTAAGAATGAAAGAATATTGAGAGAACTATGTGACTAATCCAAATGGAACAATATTCATATTATATGGGTACCAGAAGAAAAAGAGAGAGAAAAAGGGATAAAAAGTGTATTTGAGGAGGTAATTGCTGAAAACTTCCCCAATCTGGGGAAGGAGATAGTCTCTCACGCCATGGAGGTGCACAGACCTCCCAACACAAGGGACCCAAGGAAGACAACACCAAGACATACAGTAATTAAAATGGCAAAGATTAAGGATAAGGACAGACTATTAAAAGTAGCCACAGAGAGATATAAGATCATATACAAAGGAAAACCCGTCAGGCTATCATCAGACTTCTCAGCAGAAACCTTACAGGCCAGAAGGGAGTGACATGATGTATTTAATGCAATGAAGCAGAAGGGCCTCAAACCAAGATTACTTTATCCGGCAAGATTATCATTTAAATTTGAGGGAGGGATTAAACAATTTCCCTCCCTCAAATAAGCAAAAGCTAAGAGAATTTACCTCCCACAAACCCTCTCTACAGTGTATTTCAGAGAAACTGCTATAGATGGAAGTGTTCCTAAGGTTTTTAATAGCTGTCACCAGAGGTAATAAAACCACACTAAAGAAAGCAGAACAATTAAATACTAAACAAATGCAAAATCAAATCAACTACCTGCAAAGTCAGTCAAAGGATAGACAAAGAGTACAGAATATGATACCTAATATATAAAGAATGGAGAAAGAAGAAAGAGGAGAGAAAAGAAGAACCTTTAGATTGTATTTGTAGTAACATACTAAATGAGTTAAGTTAGACTCTTAGATAGTAAGGAAGTTAACCTTGAACCTTTGGTAACCACGAATCTAAAGCCTGCAATGGCAATAAATACATACCTATCAATAATCACCCTAAATGTAAATAGTTTAAATGTACCAATCAAAAGACATACAGTCATTGAAGAAAAACAAGATCCATCTATATGCTGCCTACAAGAGACTCACTTTAAACCCAAAGACATCTACAGATTAAAAGTGAAGAGATGGAAAAAGATATTTCATGCAACTAATAGGGAGAAAAAAACAGGAGTTGCAGTACTTGTATCAGACAAAATAGACTTCAAAACAAAGAAAGTCACAAGAGACAAAGAAAGACATTATGTTATGATAAATGGGTCAATCTAACAAGAAGATATAACCATTATAAATATCTATGCACCCAACACAGGAGCACCGACATATGTGAAACAAATACTAACAAAATTAAAAGGTAGATAGAATGCATTGCATTCATTCTAGGAGACTTCAAAACTCCACTCACTCCAAAGGACAGATCAACCAGACAGAAAATAAGTAAGGAGACAGAGGCACTGAACAACACATTAGAACAGATGGACCTAACAGAAATCTACAGAACTCTGTACCCAAAAGCAGCAGAATACACATTCTTCTCAAGTTCACATGAAACATTTTCAAGAATAGATCCTATACTAGGCCACAAAAAGAGCCTCGGTAAATTCAAAAAGATTGAAATTGTACGAACCAGCTTCTCAGACCACAAAAGTATGAAACTAGAAATAAAGTACGCAATGAAAATGAAAAATTCCCCAAAGACATGGAGGCTTCACAGCATGCTCCTAAATAACCAATGGATCAATGACCAAATAAAAACAGAGTTCAGGCAGTATATGGAGACAAATGACAACAATATTTCAACACCGCAAAATCTGTGGGACGCAGCAAAGGCCATGCTAAGAGGAAGGTATATTGCAATACAGGCCTACCTCAGGAAAGAAGAAAAATCACATATGAGCACTCTAAACTCACAATTAAGGAAACTAGAAAAAGAAGAACAAATGAGGCCCAAAGTCAGTAGAACGAGGGACGTCATAAAGAACAGAGCATAAATAAATAAAATTGAGAAGAATAAAACAATAGAAAGAATCAATGAAAGCAAGAGCTGGTTCTTCGAGAAAATAAACAACATAGATAAACCCCTGCCCAGACTTAAAAAAAAAAAGTCTACACACATAAACAGAATCAGAAATGAGAAAGGAAAAATCACTACAGACACCACAGAAACACAAAGAAGTATTAGAGAATACTATGAAAAATTAAATGGTAACAAACTGGATAACCTAGAAGAAATGGACAACTTTCTAGAAAAATGCAGCCTTCCAAGGCTGACCCAGTAATAAACAGAAAATCTGAACAAACCAATTACTAGCAATGAAATTGAATTGATAATCAAAAAACTACCTAAGTACAAAACACCTGGACCAGATGTCTTCACAGCTGAATTTTATCAAACATTTAGTGAAGACCTAATGCCCATCCTCCTTAAACTTTTCCAAAAGTAGTAGAAGAGGAAACACTTCCAAACTCATTCTATGAGGCCAGCATCACTCTAATACCAAAACCAGGTAAATAAACAACAAAAAAAGAAAATTACAGACCAATATCCCTGATGAACATAGATGCAAAAATACTCAACAAAATATTAGCAAACCGAATTCAAAAGTATATCAAAAAGATCAGCCACCATGATTAAGTAGGATTTATTCCAGGGATGCAAGGATGGTACAATATTAGAAAATCCATTAACATAATCCACTACATCAACAAAAGAAGGGAAAAACCACATGATCATCTCCATAGATGCCAAAAAATACTTTTGACAAAATTCAACCCCCATTGATCATAAAAACCCTCAACAGAATGAGTATTGAGGTTAAGTACCTCAACATAATTAAGGCCATATATGGCAAACCCCCAGCCATATACTTAACAGTGAGAAGCTGAAAGCTTTTCCTTTAAGATAGGGAACAAGACAAGGATGCCCACTCTCCCCACTTTTATTCTACATAATTCTGGAAGTCCTAGCCAAGACAATCAGACAACACAAAGAAATAAAAGTCATCCACATTGGCAAGGAAGAAGTTAAACTGTCCCTGTTTGCAGGTGACATGATACTGTACCTGAAAATCCCTGAAGAATCCACTCCAAAACTATCTGAATTCAGCAAAGTTGCAGGATACAAAATTAATACACAGAAATCTGTTGCATTCCTATACACACTAACAATGAACTGGCAGAAAGAGAAATCAGGAAAACAATTTAATCAATAGCATCCAAATGAATAAAATACCTAGGAATAAACCTAACCAAGGAATTGAAAGACCTGTACTCTAAAAACTACAAGACACTCATGAGAGAAATTTAAGAAGATTCCAATCCATGGAAACACATCCTGTGCTCATGGATAGGAAGAATTAATATTGTCAAAATGGCCATCCTGTCTAAAGCAATCTATAGATTCAATGCAATTCCTATCAAAATACCAACAGCATTCTTCAACAAAGTAGAGAAAATCATTCTAAAATTCATATGGAACCACAAAAGACCCCGAATAGCCAAAGCAATCCTGAGAAGGAAGAGTAAAGCTGGGGGGATTACGCTCCCCAACTTCAAGCTCTATTACAAAGCCACAGGAATCAAGACAATTTGTACTGGCACAAGAACAGAACAATAGACCAGTGGAACAGACTTAGAGAGCCCAGATTTAAACCCAACCATATATGGTCAATTAATATGTGATAAAGGAGCCATGTACATACACAGTGGGGAAACGACAGCCACCTCAACGACTGGAGAGCTGCACGAAGAGAATGAAACTGGATTATTGTTTAACCCCATACACAAAAGTAAACTTGAAATGGATCAAAGACCTGAATATAAGTCATGAAAACATAAAACTCTTAGAAGAAGACTTCCGGGAAGACGGCGGTGTGAGCAGGGTGGCAGAAATCTCCTCCCAAAACTATATAAATCTATGAAAACACAGCAAATACAACTATTCCTAAAAGAGAAATTGGAGCACACAGGAATGTACACAGCGTGCAGCCACACCTGGGAGGACTCAGCACCCCGCGAAGCGGGTAAGATACAGAGCCGCGACCCGGCGGCACCCGAACACTCACCCGGCCCAGGGCGCCGCCTTGAGGAGAGGATTCGGAGCCGGGAGGGAGTGGAAGAGCAGGTCCGTGAAATAACCAGCCCAGGTGGTCTGCGCCGGAGCACCAGGAGCACTGACACACATCGCGAGGTGCATCAGATATTGGAGAGGCAGAAGGTGCAGGTTTTGAGCCGGGAAGGTGCCGGGACCGTGCAGCCAGCGCGCAGGGACAAGAGAAAAGCGTGCGCCATTTGTAGCGCTCTCGCAGAGGCGAGGGGCGCAGCAAGGGAACACCAGTGCCCCGGCGGGCTCAGCCCTGCAGGCTGGAAGTCCTGGGGAACTTCGGTCCCCTTCGCTAGTGCAGCCAGTGCCCAGGGACAAGAGAAAAGCGCGCGCCATTTGTAGCAGTCTCGGAGAGGCGGGGGGCCCAGCGAGGGAACATCAGCGCCCATTGGGCTCAGCCCTGCAGGCTGGAAGTCCTGGGGAACTTCGGTCCCCTTCGCTAGTGACAGAAAGAAGGGAGCAACCACGCTGGAACTTTATACAGAAAACAATAGCGTCCCATTCATTCCTACCTACAAAAACGGCACGGCTGCGGCTGCGAATTAGTGGAGCAACCGCGACACCTACAGCACGCGTAGAGAATCCACTCCACACCCCAGCTGACACACGTGGCAAATACCAGCGACCACTCCTGCCAACATGACAAGACAGAAGAAAATGATACAGACAAAGTTCACCAAGATTCAGAGCCCCTCTGAGAAGGAATCTGAAGAGTTGGAAATGCAGCATCTTCCTGAAAAAGAATTCAGAATAAAAGTCATAACCATGCTGATAGATCTACAGAGAAATATGCAACAGCTAAGGGAGGAAGTGAGGGAAGTCACGAAAGATAATGCAGAAATGAGACGAGCCATCGACGGGCTCAGCAGCAGACTGGACGAGATGCAAGACACTGTTAATGCAATAGAAATCAGAGAACAGGAACACAGAGCAGCTGAGGCAGAGAGAGATAAAAGGATCTCTAGGAATGAAAGAATATTAAGAGAACTGTGTGACCAATCCAAAAGGAACAATATTCGCTTTATAGGAGTACCAGAGGAAGAAGAGAGAGAAAAAAGGATAGAGAGTGTCTTTGAAGAAATAATTGCTGAAAACTTCCCCATGCGGGGGAAGGAAATAGTCTCGCAGTCCATGGAAGCCCACAGATCTCCTAACACAAGGGACCCCAGGAAGACAACACCAAGACACATAATAATTAAAATGGCAAAGATCAAAGATAATGACAGAGTATTAAAGGCAGCTAGAGAAAGAAAAAAGATCACCTTCAAAGGAAAACCGATCAGACTAACATCAGACTTCTCAACAGAAACCTTACAGGCTAGAAGAGAATGGCATGATATATTTGATGCAATGAAACAGAAGGGCCTCGAACCAAGAATACTGTATCCAACACGATTATCATTTAAATATGACGGCGGGATTAAACAATTTTCAGACAAGCAAAAGCTGAGAGAATTTGCCTCCCATAAACCACCTCTACAGGACATCTTAAAGGAACTGCTCTAGAGGGAAGCACTCCTAAGACTAAAAAGCTGTCACCAAAGAAAATAAAACCATAGCAATAAAAGCAGACCATCCAAAACTAACTAAAGGCAAAGAATAAAACACCTAATATATAAAGAATGGAGGAGGAAGTATAAGAAGGGAGAGAAATAAAGAAACATCAGACTGTGTTTACAATAACTTAACAAGAAAGTTAAATTGTTAGATAATAAAGAAGCAACCCTTGAACCTTTGGTAACCACGAATCTAAAGCCAGCAATGGCAATAAGTACATATCTTTCGATAATCACCCTAAACGTAAATGGACTGAATGCAACAATCAAAAGACACAGAGTAATAGAATGGATAAAAAAGCAAGACCCATCTATATGCTGCCTACGAGAAACTCACCTCAAACGCAAAGATATCCCCAGATTAAAAGTTAAGGGATAGAAAAAGATTTTTCATGCAAATAACAAGGAGAAAAAAGCAGGTGTTGCAGTACTTGAATCAGACAAAATAGACTTCAAAACGAAGAAAGTAGCAAGAGATAAAGAAGGACATTACATAATGATAAAGGGGTCAATCCAACAAGAAGATATAACCATTTCAAATATATATGCACCCAACACAGGAGCGCCAGCATATGTGAAACAAATACTAACAGAATTAAAGGAGGAAACAGACAGCAATGCATTCATCTTAGGTGACTTCAACACACCACTCACTCCAAGGGACAGATCAACCGGACAGAAAATAAGTAAAGACACAGAGGCACTGAACAACACACTAGAACAGATGGACCTAAAAGATATCTACAGAACTCTACACCCAAAAGCAATGGGATACACATTCTTCTCAAGTGCACGTGGAACATTTTCCAGAATAGACCACATACTAGGCCACAAAAAGAACAGTAAAATCGAAAATATTGAAATTCTACCAACCAACTTCTCGGATCATAACGGTATTAAACTAGAATTAAACTTTAGAAAGAAAACAAAAAGGCTCACAAATACATGGAGACTTAACAACATTCTCCTAATTAATCAATGGGTCAATGACCAAATCAAAACAGAAATCAAAGAGTATATGGAGACAAATGACAACAACAACACAAAGCCACAGCTTCTGTGGGACACAGCAAAGGCAGTTCTAACAGGAAAGTATATTACAATCCAGGCCTATCTAAAGAACGAAGAGCATTCCCAAATGAGTAGTCTAAAGACACAATTACTGAAATTGGAAAAAGAAGAACAAATGAGACCCAAAGTCACCAGAAGGAGGGACATAATAAAGATCAGAGAAGAAATAAATAAAATTGAGAAGAACGAAACAATAGAAAAAATCAATGAAACCAAGAGCTGGTTCCTTGAAAAAATAAACAAAATAGATAAACCCCTAGCCAGACTCATTAAGAGAAAAAGAGAATCTACACACATAAACAGAATCAGAAATGAGAAAGGAAAAATCACGACGGATCCCACAGAAATACAAAGAATATAAGAGAATATTATGAGAATCTATATGCTAAGAAGCTGGACAATCTAGAAGAAATGGACAACTTTTTAGAAAAATACAACCTTCCAAGACTGACCAAACAAGAAACAGAAAAACTAAACAGACCAATCACCGGCAACGAAATAGAAGCGGTAATCAAAAAACTACCCAAGAACAAAACCTCCGGACCAGATGGATTCACCTCTGAGTTCTATCAGACATATAGAGAATAAATAACACCAATTCTCCTTAAAGTTTTCCAAAAAATAGAAGAGGAGGGAATACTTCCAAACTCATTCTATGAAGCCAGTATCACTCTAATACCAAAACCAGGCAAACACCTCACCAAAAAAGAAAATTACAGACCAATATCCCTGATGAACGTAGATGCAAAAATACTCAACAAAATATTAGCAAACCGAATTCAAAAATACATCAAGAGGATCATACACCATGATCAAGTGGGATTCATCCCAGGAATGCAAGGATGGTACAACATTCGAAAATCCATCAACATCATCCACCACATCAATAAAAAGAAGAACAAAAACCACATGATCATCTCCATAGATGCTGAAAAAGCATTTGACAAATTTCAGCATCCATTCATGATTAAAACTCTCAAGAAAATGGGTATAGATGGCAAGTACCTCAACATCATACAGGCCATATATGACAAACCCACAGCTAACATCATACTTAATGGCGAGAAGATGAAAGCTTTTCATCTAAGATCGGGAACAAGACAGGGATGCCCACTCTCTCCACTGTTATTCAACATAGTACTGGAGGTCCTGGCCACGGCAGTCAGACAAAGCAAAGACAAACAAGGCATCCAGATTGGTAAAGAAGAAGTCAAATTTTCACTATTTGCATATGACATGATGTTGTACATAAAAAACCCTAAAGACTCCACTCCAAAACTACTAGAACTAATATCTGAATTCAGCAAAGTTGCAGGATACAAAATTAACACACAGAAATCTGCTGCTTTCCTATAAACTAACGATAAACTAACAGAAAGAGAAATCAGAAAAACAGTTCCACTGACAATTGCATCAAAAAGAATAAAATACCTAGGAATAAACTTAACAAAGGAAGTGAAAGACCTGTACCCTGAAAACTACAAGACGTTCCTAAGAGAAATTAAAGAGGACACTAACAAATGGAAATGCATCCCATGCTCTTGGCTAGGAAGAATAAATATTGTCAGAATGGCTATACTACCCAAAGCAATCTACAGATGCAATGCAATCCCTTTCAAACTACCAATAGCTTTCTTCAATGAACTCGAACAAATAATTCTAAAATTCATATGGCACCACAAAAGACCCCGAATAGCCAAAGCAATCCTGAGAAGGAGGAATAAAACAGGGGGAATTACACTCCCTGACTTCAAGCTCTACTACAAAGCCACAGTAATCAAGACAATTTGTTATTGGCACAAAAACAGACCCACAGATCAGTGGAATAGAATAGAAAATCCAAACATCAACCCAAACACATACAGTCAATTAATATTTGATAAGGGAGTCTTGGATATACATTGGGGAGATGACGGCCTCTTCAGCAGCTGGTGTTGGAAAAACTGGACAGCTACATGTAAGAGAATGAAACTGGACTACTGTCTAACCCCATACACAAAGGTAAACTCAAGGTGGATCCAAGACCTGAATGTAAGTCATGAAACCATAAAACTCTTAGAAAAAAATATAGGCTAAAAGCTCTTGGACATAAACATGAGTGACTTCTTCATGAACATATCTCCGCGAGCAAGGGAAACAAAAGCAGAAATGAACAAGTGGGACTATATGAAGCTGAAAAGCTTCTGTACAGCAAAGGACATCATCAGTAGAACAAAAAGACTTCCTACAGTATGGGAGAATATATTCATAAATGATGTATCCGATAAGGCGTTGATATCCAAAATATATAAAGAACTCACGCACCTTAACAAACAAAAAGCAAATAATCCATTTAAGAAATGGGCAGACGACATGAATAGACACTTCTCCAAAGAAGAAATTCAGATGGCCAACAGGCACATGAAAAGATGCTCCATATCACTAATCATCAGAGAAATGCAGATTAAAACCACAGTGAGATATCACCTCAAACCAGTGAGGATGGCCAACATCCAAAACACAAACAACAGCAAATGTTTGCGAGGATGTGGAGAAAAGGGAACCCTCCTGCACTACTGGTGGGATTGCAAATTAGTTCAACCATTGTGGAAAGCAGTATGGAGGTTCCTCAAAAAACTCAAAATAGAAATACCATTTGACCCAGGAATTCCACTCCTAGGAATTTACCCTAAGAATACTGCAGCCCAGTTTGCAAAAGTCCGATGCACCCCTATGTTTATCGCAGCACTATTTACAATAGCCAAGAAATGGAAGCAACCTAAGTGTCCATCAGTAGATGAATGGATAAAGAAGAGGTGGTACATATACAGAATGGAATATTATTCAGCCATAAGAAGAAAACAAATCCTACCATTTGCAACAACATGGATGGAGCTAGAGGGTATTATGCTTAGTGAAATAAGTCAGGCAGAAAAAGACAAGTACCAAATGATTTCATGCCTATGTGTAGTATAAGAACTAAGAAAAAAAAAACTGAAGGAACAAACAGCAGGAGACTCACAGAACCGAAGAATGGACTAATAGTTACCAAAGGGAAAGGGACTGGGGAGGATGGGGCGGAAGCGAGGGGTAAGAGGGAAGAAGGGACATTACGATTAGCAGATGTAATGTTCGGGGGGCACGGGGAGGCCAGTACAACTCAGAGAGGACAAGTAGTGACTCTATGGCACCTCACTCCCCTGATGGACAGTGACTGCAATGGGGTTGGGCGGGGGTGGGGGAACTTGATGAAGGGGGTAGTGTAATCACCATAATATTACTCATTTAATTATAGATTAATGATATCAAAATAAACTTAAAAAAAAACTCTTAGAAGGCAACATAGGCAAAAATCTACTCAATGAGTAAGGGAAAGAAAAGCAAAAATGAACACATGGGACTACATCAAACTAAAAAGCTTCTGTACAGCAAAGGACACCATCAACAGAACAAAAAGGCATCCTACAGTATGGGAGATTATATTTGTAAACGACATATCCAACAAGAGGTTACCGTCCAAAATATATAAAGAACTGACACGCCTCAATAACTAAAAAGCAAATAACCTGATTAAAAAATAGGTGGAGGATATGAAGAGACAGTTCTCCGAAGAAGAAATTCAGATGGCCAACAGACACATGAAAAGATGCTCCACATCACTAATCATCAGGGAAATGCAAATTAAAACCACAATGAGATATCACCTCCCACCAGATCGGATAGCCAACATCGAACAGACTAAGAACAACAAATGCTGGCAGGGATGCGGAGAAAGGGGAGCCCTCCTATACTGGTGGTGGGAATGTAAGTTAGTTCAACCATTGTAGAAAGCAATATGGAGGTTCCTCAAAAAACTAAAAATAGAAATACGATTTGACCCGGGAATCCCTGTTCTTAAAATTTACCGAAAGAACTCAAGTTCTGAGATTCAAAAAAACATATGCACCCCTATGCTTATTGCAGCACTATTTGCAATAGCCAAGATATGGAAGCAACCTAAGTGTCCATCAGTAGATGAATGGATAAAGAAGAGGTGGTACATATACACAATGGAATACTATTCAGCCATAAGAAAGATACAAATCTTACCATTTGCAACAACATGGATGGAGCTGGAGGATATTATCCTCAGTGAAATCAGCCAGGTGGAAAAAGCAAGTGCCAAATGATTTCCCTCATTTGTGAAGTATAACAATGAAGCAAAACAGAAGGAACAAAACAGCAGCAGACTCACAGACTCCAAGAAGGGACTAGCAGTTACCAAAGGGGAGGGGTGGGGGAGGGCGTGTGGGTAGGGAGGAAGAAGGGGATTAATGGTATTATGATTGGCATACATGGTGTAGGGGTCACAGGGAAGACAGTGTAGCACAAGAGAAGAGAAGTCGGGACTCTGTGGCATCTTACTATACCCATGGACAGTGACTTCAGTGGGGTGTGGGGGGGACTTGATAATATGGGTGAATGTAGTAACCACATTGTTTTTCATGTGAAACATTCATAAGAGTGTATATCAATAATACGTTAATAAAAAAAGATTAAAAGTAACACTTCTCTTATTTTCACTCTTTGCTTAGTACTAAGGAAGTATTGACTGATCACTGTCATTTTAACATAGGTGTATAGTGTATGTCTGGATAATATACATGCTGAACTATGCAAAGTATCACATTCAGTATTACTCAGTAGTCTCTGTTGGCTCTGTCAGAGGTCTATTTGAGCTACTATGAAGAAGGTTTAAAATGTCTGTTTGTTAGACAATCAGATATGCATCTTTTAAATTAATGTACTTCCAAAATGTATGCCTGTTGTTTATGAATTAATATAATAAATAGTATATACAGGTCATTGAGCTTTAGGAATTAATGATGATATATAGAAATGTAAGAAACAATATCATTTACTAGATAACTGGTGAAATTAAACAAGGAAAAAAGACAAGTTAGCAATACAAGGTAAAGTACACAAAATGTTAACAAGGACTTGTCCTAAATAGAATCTGCTTCTGTCTTGGTAGTAATAGCCGTCAGGGTATCCCACAGAGTCACCTTAACTGCATGTGGAATCTTTGGAAATACTGCCACCTCTCAATGACCACTGTATCATGGGGACTTGAAGGTGAGGATTCAAGATAAACTCAGAGAAGATGCTGTCCCCCAAAGTTATGTAAGCTAAAAATGTCCATGGTGATGTTTTTTTACCACTACTCTTCCTTTTACCATAATGGCCCCTATAATAAGCACCTAGGACCTTTATTAAGAGAGAAAAAGCAGGAGAGCTTTTAACATCTCTGGAGTCCTAGCTTGTGTTATTTTCTTCCTCTTGTGGGAATTAACATCTTGTGTGATAAATGTCCTTAGATAGATATGGGCCCTCAGACTCAACATGGTAACACCAGGGACCCTCCCTAGCATCCGTATGTGATTTCTGGGAAACCACTACCCTCACACCAAGGTAAGACCTATCCCCAAATTGTATTGCTCTTGCATAATAAACAAGGGCAAGATGAAGAATTCTGCTCTAACTCTATTCTTGGGACTAACCATTGACAGCCACATGCAAACAAAACTGGAGATGCTATTACCATAAAGGCTCTATAGAAGGAACTAAATAAAAACGAAGCCAGTACTCTTTGTACTAAGGGAATGCAGCCTCTTATAAAGTATGCACCCTTCAGCTGAGCACTTGTATCTCTCCTCTCCTTACTCACTACTGTAATTGTAGTACATTTTTAAAATATGAGTTAGCAAAGAAATGTCATAAAAGGAGAACTTTCAAGCTGAGCATGGAACTTAGTAGGATTTGAATTGTTGGAAAGTAAGGAGGAGGGAATTTAGTAAAGGGTCAGAAGCCAGACATCAGATCTGTTCCACACATGGGATCTTAACGGTGTTAAAGACTGAAGCCCAGGGTTTGGGTAGATCAGAAGGCTGTCTTGGAGAAAGTAATGGCTCTGAAGCAACATGTTATAGCTAAAAACTGAGTGGGAAAATCAAGAGTCTACAATATGAGGCAGAATCTAAAACCCATGCTTGCCACATAGAGATAAAAGTGGAGTAGAGACAAGTGCAGAGATAGAAACAGAGATGAGAGAAAAAAGGGCGACTTCATGTTTTAAGGAGAATGAATGATACATAGTTGACAGACTTGGGAAAGTCAGCAGTGAGAACTAGTTAGAATGGGGGCAGGTTACATTAGGGTGTAGTCCTCCTTACTTGAGATGAAGCTGTGATATCAGATGGAATCTGTGTGGTGGTAGAGATGCGAGAACACGGGATGTGTGTGATAGAAAAATAGATGTCACCCTGCTTTGAAGGCCTCCAGCAAAGCACACTACTCAGGACTTAGATTAGAAATTGTTCTCCTGCAGGAGGACAATTGTCCTGCACAGCTTAAATAAGAAACCAACTGAAACCAAAAGTCTGGTTCTCAGCACTTCCAATGGGAAAAAGTTGCTAACTGTGGGACCTTGAGGAATTTCTCTTATAGTCAATCTAAAGTTTTCATTTGCTTTTCCCTGGGTTGGAACATAAATTCTGCTCTCCCCATAAATTTATCCATATTCAGTTATGTTTTACTCAATCTTTAAGCATGAATTGGTTCCTTCTGTTTTTCTAAACAGAGCAGCTCTTCATGGTCTGTTGTAATAGAGAAAGACAAAGTGGTGCAAAGAGGCAGGGGCGTTTTAGACATTTGTCTTGGTAGTTTCCATTTAACTTGACGTAACACTGTACTTTGTTTTCTTTGATGAGTTGCTCAGTTATGTTTATTCATATTAACATTAAAACTGGCTTGCATTTTCAGAATGCACACTGTTGTCTAGGTAGTAAAAGTGAGATGGGAAAGTGCTATCCATGATCCCAGAATCTATGGTAAAGCCAAGTGACACATACAAAGTAAGTGTGGTAGAAAAATTTTATCAGAGTCTGAAGTACAGTAGTAAAACTTATTAAAATAATAATATTTATGCATAGGCATATTATATGTATAATAAGCATAATAACTAACACTGCTATTATTAACTGCTACGTTTCAGATATTTTGACATATGGCTGTATAAATCTGAAGAAATGTGAGATTTTTAATGACTGAGATAACAGCCATTTCAAAAGCTTGGTAATATGTTTTCTATAAAGAAGGTGGCCACTCTTGTTATGTGGCCATTTGGAAGATATAAGACCCTTGCTGTAAGTCTTCTCTATTTGTGGCCCACATTTTAAACTGTTGCCACACATAGTGTATTATAAATATCCTGATGAGGAAAGTTTAATCAATCAAATCAGGCTTGATTTAGTAGGATTTTGTGGACAAATCTTCATTCTCAGCTGTATAATAAGTACAAGCTGTTTTATCAGTGTATAAGGAAAGGATTACTCTTCTCTTTGAAAATAGTAACTTTATAATTACGTGTATTTACTTGTCTTATCAGAATAGAACTCACCAGCTGAGACATGGGATTATTTTTATTTAAAAGACTTCTGGGTAAATCGAACAAGCACATTTTTTAGGGGAGTTCAGCTTTTGTAGACCGTTATTTCTGGCATGAAATAAAGAGCAAATAATCTGAATTGAGTTTTTTGTTTTTGAAATGTATACATACTTGACACAAAAATTACCTAGATGTTTAATTCAGCCCAACCCATGATATTGTTGAGAAATGTACAGACATTTACTGACTATTTTGTATATTCAGAAAGCCATGTGCAAATGTGTTTTTGCCAAAGCTTTGGATTTCGTATGGGTGGCTTTACAGTTCTGGATCAGATCTGCCAATATCTTCAGGGAACTTTTCTTGTTTTAGAACTGATTTCTGTTTGTTATTGTCCCATTTAAATCTTCAGCAAACTTGTATGTCTCAAGTATGCCTGAAGAGGAGTTTGTTTTTCTCTCATGTCCTCATCATGATTCCAAGTTAAGCTCACAAAGAAATAATAATGAGCCTAGATAATTTGTAGATTGGATCCCATTTCTCTTAGCCAGATCTTCTCAGTTTGATTTTTCCACCCAGTAACAAAAAGCTTGTTTCAGCAACATAAACGTTTTGCTTCTCTTTTGCCAAATATCTGTAGAAATCATAGTACCCTCAGGTCCTCTTCCTTATCTTCATCAATCTCTCTGATGTTCCCTAAAATCTCTGTAAAGTTGTTGAGAATGTAAACATCTATAAGCCAGAATCTGTATTATGGTCCTTTGATTTCCTTTACCGAAACACCAGCACCTCTTCCTTCTCCTTGCTCCCTGAAATACTGACAACTTGGAGTCACAATCAGAGGAATGCAAATCAAGTGTCCTTCTTAGCAGGGACACAGTAATACTGCCTCATGATGCTCTGGTCCCCTAAACGGGGAAAGAAAACTCCACCATTAAAGCACTGAAAGACAGCCATAGGGCTTCTGGCTGTGTCTATGGTCTTGGCAGCTGTCCATTTTGCAGATCTTCAGTTATGCTTGGGCGTGAAACCAAGACAGGAGAGTAGTCGCTATTCTTTCGACTCCCATCATAAAGGCAGTCTTGACAGGTTGACTGTGGCTGACCAGCTTGACGGAGTTTTCTTTCAGAATGTTTGAGCCTGTGTTTGTTGCTCACACCCAGAGTCAACAGAGATGAGCGGCCCTCAGTGGAGGTTGTGGCATGAGTGCCCATGTCCAGCAGGGCCAGGGCCAGGCTCTGTGCCTGTTAACATCTGCCAGCCACTTCACACATTTATGATTGTGCCCTGTACCAAGTTTTTTCCATCCTTTCTACCTTTCTCAATCCCTGTTCTCTTGTCAGGCCAGATGGCGCCATTCCCACCCCACCACCACCACCCCGCCAGCCTCTCCAAGCACATCTTCCCTTCTTTCCACTTTTCTGTTCAATTGATGATGTCATGAGTAATGTGGCTCCTGGGGCAGGCATCAGGTCCTCCATGAGGGGCTCCTTTCTTTCCTTTTTTTCGTTTGATTCTCACTGTTGTTTCTGTCCCCAGTCTGCTGGTCCTATTCTCTGCACATTTCTGCCTCACAGATGCCTTCTCCTTGCCTTGCTTTCTGCCTCACAAATGCCCTCTCACCGCTCCTCATCTCCACCCTCCTTCTCTGTCCTCTGAGCTCTCTTCTGACTAGGACCCATTTTCATGCCACGTTGACATCTATTGCTCTGCCCTTTCACCACTAGCATTTTCTCCCTGGATTTCCTCCCTCCTGTTTAATTTGTCATCACCAGGTTAAACCAGATGTGACATTGGAGACGAACCTGTTCTGTCATTAAGCTTTAAATCCTCTTATTGTCTAAATCTATGAACTCTTCTGAATGCTTAAACTTTGCCACCCTTAAACTTTAGATGAAGTCTCACAGGGCTTAACCTAAAGTATTAGGTGGGCTAGTTAAAGCTTTTTTAGATATAATATTTTAAGTGTCCAGACTAATCTATTTGATACTTTGCATTTTCACTTTACCCCTAGATCGTACATTTGAGTAACTGAAATTTATACCGTGCTTGATGTCCACTGCCTTACACACAAAGGAGCTGCCTAATGCACCTTAGGAAAGTAGTAGCTGTAGTTATGGGCCTAGGGCTCCTCTAGGCAGATGGCCTCAGCATTATGCAGCATTTTTTTTTTGGATGTAATGACTTGAGACTCCAGTCATCTTAATAAAAAGGAGGTCTGTTGTAAGGTTTTAATGGAATTGGCATCTAAATGCCCCCTAGTCTGACTCTTATGCCCTCTCACTCTTTCTTTGTGCCTCTATACCTTGGCCTGTTGCTAAGGCCAGCCTGGCCCCTCTGTGTTCCCTAGAAATCCATATCCCACAGGTTGTCCGTCTGTTAAGGTGACCTGAGAACCCTGACTCCTGCTGTCCACAGCCCATCCAACCTGGCCATGTAGTTGGGGTCTTTGAGGGGACTCAACAGGTTCTTCTTCCCAATCTGGTTTCTGATCCTGATGAGAAATAAGGTAAAGTACTAAGGAGCCTAAAATAACACCTTCGTTGCTGATAAAAAAGAAAGTGAAGCATTGTTTTTCATGTGAAACCTTCATAAGAGTATATCAATGATACCTTATTTTAAAAAAAACTGAAGAAGGTGAAGGATGAACCTTTTTGTGTACTGACACTGGGTTTCCTTCCTAATTCCTCCAGAATTAGGTAGCTGTACACCCAGTCATGAGCACTGCTGGATCGGGGAGGCCTCGAACCCTGGGGCAGAGTCCTGAGAGGCAGTATGGGCTCCTGGTGAGCAGAAGGAAGGGGCTGGGGCGCACACCAACTTTCTCCTTTCAGACATGCCAGTCAGAGAACTCTCTCCTCTGCCAGTGCAGAGCCAGTGATGCTCAGAGAAGAGAGCAGGAGGGTCATGCTAACAACCGCCTGTCTCACGCACATCTCAGGTCATCAGTATGCCCTAGGTGTGGGCTGTCTTTAGGCCGGGTGCCCACCCCATTCTAGGCAGTGGACATTCCTTCAAAACAAGAGCTTAAAGGTGTTTCCCTGAGCAGAAGCTGGGGTGGGGTACCTTTAATAAGAAGGGATTTGGCATATTCATATCCAGGGACTGGCATATTCTGAGTCCTGCTTAGATCATCAGAACACTTGCAGCTACTCCTTGCAGATTTTCTGAGTGACTAGCCAGTACATTTTGCCTCAGTCTCCTTATGTAGCACTTGAAAGTTATATTTGATCAGCCACCAAAGAGCGAGAGGGCATATTGCTATCAGGAAAGAGAGACACAGGTAGATTTGGTCTGTGTTATTTTATAGGTGACAGGGTGCCTTGTTAATGAGCCTCTCCTGAGAGCGCCACCTTGAGGCGGTACAGAGGCAGTGCGGGAATGTTTTAGAAGAGGGAGGACAAATAGCTTTCATCTCATGTCACCTTCTATTTATTGTCAGCGGCTCCCTGCAGGGCTATGCCAAGAAAGGTTTTGAAGAGTATGGTTTTCCAGCTCAGTGGAAAAGAGTTCTGTGATCATTATTGTCCATCACAGTTGTGAGAAAGGAGAATGGGCTGCTTGAGCTAAGTACTGGCCATTGTTGATTCAAAGAATGCAAGAATAGGTGGAATTCTCTCCCCTAGAAATACAATTGCCTGTCATGTCACAAGTAGGAAGTGGGAGCAGAAAGCTGGGAAAGCACCAAACAAAGCTGGATTCTTATTCTTGGCAGCCTCAGAGGCAGAAATTTGGCTTGTATAGGGCAAAGGTCTAAAGACATTTTCTGTAAAGGGCCAAATTTCAGGCTTTGTGGGCCAAGTGTTCCCTGTCACAATAACTCACCTCTGCCATGATCATGCAGAAGGAGCATAGACAATGGGGAAGAGTGGGCTTGGCTGTGCCACAATACATCTTTTCTCCAAAGACAGACAGTGGGACATGGTTTACAGCCTGTATAAAGAAGAGGCCAGCAGCAAGACCTAGAATTCTGGGAACTCCCCACTGTATCTGTGTCTAAATCTCCCTCTATCCTCTGCTGTGCTGCTGTGAAATGTTGTCTAAAAGTCAAGAAAGAAATTAGCAGGCAACAGTAAGCTCTCAGAATCTAACTTCTCAAGGAAAAGATAAGTAGTGAGGTCCATTCAGTCATTTCCACCATGTGAATACAGAACCAGGCACAGTGACACAGTGATGTTACTTCTTTGGTGGAATTCCAAAGTCAGCCTTCCAAATGGAAGTCTCACACCACCAAAATTATCTTTGGAAATCCCCCAAATCACCCATAAATTAGTGAATAATTATTTGTGTATTGAAAGTCTTGAAGTCGACTCAAGGAAAGCAGGAAAAGGAAGTCCACATGCAGTTTAGGCATATAGAACATTTGCATAGGGACCTAGCTGGGGCAGAATTGTGGAGTGTTCTTGCCTGCCAGAGGGTTCATTCCATTCTAGTTTAATATTAAGACTCGCACACCTTTGGTTTACATATGTGTGTGTGTGTGTGTGTGTGTGTGTGTATATTTTATTATACATGTTTTATAATGTATATTGCTTTTTTGAGGGTTAATGTGAAAACCAAAGTGATCACCTAGCATGAGCCCTAAATGAAATGAAATGGTACACCTTGTTTGCATGATCATCAGCTCACACACACCGTTCTTTGGAATGTTGTAGAGCGGCTTGGCCACCGGCCTCCTGTCACCAATGTCACTCACTCTTGCTTTCATCATAGGAGTAACTGTCACACTCACACCCTGGGGTGGTTTCTTCTTACTATGGGAGGAGAAATCATTGAGGAAAATACATGTGCACAGGATATCATCTATCATGTTTAGTTTTCATAAAGTGTGTGAAGGATAGGAGACATTTTGATAAGATGCTCATCCAACTGCAGTGACTTTCCCAGATCACTCAGCTAGTCAGTAACAGACCCAGGTTTGAAATCTCAGTTTCCTTATCTGTAAGATGGGAATAAAAATATGGCAGTCTCAGAGATGAGTTTTGAAATGCCCTAGAACAGCCCCTGCCCAATAAATGTTAGTTATTACCTGCGCCCATCTGTAACTCACCTGAGACCCTATGGGTGGACCTGGGCTGCCTGCAGTGTGGCTGCTGGATGTTGGACACCCACTGTCTCAAACAAGTGAAGCCTGCTGATGCAGAAGGAGTTGTACCTCTGAATCTCAATGAATTATTCAATTTCTAACAATACGGTAACAGACAAAAGAAGTGTGATAAGTTATCTAAATTTACATGTCACCAAGAAAATGGGCCTCCTCCATCAGATTGTCACTTAAAAGGAGAATGATGGAGGACAACCAAGGCCATGAGAACATTGGACATTTTTAAAGGAATCACTGACCTGCCCTTTCCCAGGGGGTAATAAAAAGATTTGGTAATTCAGAGCAGGGGTCAAAATATTTTAGGATTTATGGGCCATACCTCCACTGTCACAGCTACTAAGCCTTGTGTCTGTAGCGCAAAAGCAGCCATTGACGATCTATAAATGAATTACTTTGGCTGTGTTCCACTAAACTTTATTTATGGGCACTGAAATTTGAATTTCATGTAATTTTCATGTCTCACAAAATATTATTCTTTGATTCTCCCCCCGAACCCCACATGTTTAAAAATGTGAAAACTATTCTGGGCTTGAAGGTGGTACAAAAAGAGGCAGTGAGCCAGTTTCCAGCCCTGAAGTAGAACAGCCGACTGAGAGTCAGCTCACTGGTGCTTGGACCTGAGCAATCCTGTAGCATCTCTGGCCCTCAGTTTCCTCTAGTAAACAAGGGACATATCCTGAAGGACCCCTGGGATTCCTTCTGCACCAGAAAGTCAGGCTGCGGGGTTGTCATGTGCTGTACAGTCAGACAAACCTGGGCGCTAGGATAACAGGCAACGTCCTAAGCTTCCTGTGCCTCAGTTGCCTCATCTGTGAAATGGCCATAAAAATTATGTTAATACAGGGTTTCTTTGAAAGTGATATAAACTGTGAACCCCTTAACTCATAAGTCAAACACGTATGTTACTTAGTTACTCATAACTGCAAACTACTATATTCTTTAAGAAACACACACACACACACACACACACACACACACACACACACACACACACTGAATTCCTATTAAAATAATAATTTATAAAGATGACTTCTATACACTTCCAGGCTGGGAGTGGTTTTCTTCACATGCCAGTGCTGCAAGGCTGGCCTGAGGGGCTCCCCTTCCCAGGTTGGGAGGAGCTGCACCTTTGAACAAAACCACTACCATTGTTTTCTCTTCCCTGTAATGAAAGCAAAAAACAAATTTTGATGACTTAACCTTGTGTCTCTCTGTATAGCTCTTTCACTCCACCCAGTGGCAGAAGTCAGTGGTAAAAACATGCAGAAGAGATGGAGCATTTTTAAGATTTTAATAATAATAATTCTTTTTATAATATCCTCTACCGGTAGAGCAAGATTTCATTTTCAGATTAGTCCCCTTCAATTCTGTATGCATTTTCATGTTTAAGGCATGCACTGGGTAGATAACCATTTAGCTGAGCGGCTTCCAACAAGCGGAGATTAAGAAGCGCCTGAAGTCTGACCCGTGTGAGTTGATCAATTATTTGTGCAGGTGGTTATTAAAACTGTTGTCCTACAGCTCCATTAAAAAGCAACGCAGTATCAAATTAATATTAGAACATGTCAGCAGCACTGTTTGAATGTGGAGAGGAGACCAGTGTCCTTTGTAATTGGGTTCACAGGCCCGGACACTTTCTTTGGAACTGTTAATTCCCTGTCACTCACTGTTTAAAAAGCAGCTGTGATAGTTTCTGTTTAGAAATAAAGGCAGGAAGGGGGTACAGAGCAGTTGTCAGGCACTTGGTGAGCTAAGCAGAAACTAACCTCAGATAGTCCAAGAAACTCACACTCATTTGTCCAAGGCCTGCTCGGCCCACCTTTCCTTTCCCAATGACCTCCTTCCATGGTTTTCTTTTTAATTCTCTTCTCTGTGTGCTCCCACTTCCCCTTCCAGCTGCTTTCCCTACAGCAGTGAGGAGGCAGGTCAGTGGGCAGCAGGGCCAGCCCTGGCTTTGCATCCCCCTGGCCTGTCCACGCTGACAGGCCAGGGAGCAAGCCGCAGGTGCTGGGAGGGAGCTGCTGACCAGGTCAGGGTAAGGGTTGCTGCAGAGGGACTTGGTGACTCATACTCTTCCCCCACTCTGACTCTTCTGTCTCTTATCTCCTTGTATCTGTTCCTCTCTGTTATTCCTCATGACCCTCTTTGTGTGTGTCCCTGGCCCCTCTTCCCCTCCCTCTGTCTCCCTCCTTTTCTCTCTGTTTGTCTCTATCTCTGAATCTGTGCTGCTACCCACCATCCCCTCCCTGCGGCCCCATTCCTTCCCTCTCCTCTCTCTTTTTTCTCCTCCTCCTCCTTCTCCCTCTCTCATGCTTTCTCTCTCTTTCCTTCCTTCTTCTCCTACCCTTCCCTCTTTCATCTCTTCTGCTTCTTGTCTCTTTTTTCTGTATCTTTCCCATTCTCCCTCTATCTCTCTGTCTCCCTCTGTGTGTCTCTGTCGCCCTCTGTGTGTGTCTCTGTCTCGCCCTCTGTGTGTCTCTGTCTCCCTCTGTGTGTCTCTGTCTCCCTCTGTGTGTCTCTGTCGCCCTCTGTATGTGTCTCTGTCTCGCCCTCTGTGTGTCTCTGTCTCCCTCTGTGTGTCTCTGTCTCCCTCTGTGTGTGTCTCTGTCTCCCTCTGTGTGTATCTCTGTCTCTCCCTCTGTGTGTCTCTCTCCCTCTGTGTGTCTCTCTCCCTATGCATGTCTCTGTCTCCCTTTTTGTCTCACTGTCTCTTCTGCTTGACTCTCCTGCCTGCCTCCGTCTTGCCCTGTGTCGCCATCTGTCTCTCGCACTCTGTGTGCTCCTTCTTTCCTTCTGCCTCTGCTCCTGAGCATCCCCACCCCCTCCTGTAACATCTGCACAAGGCCCTCTGTATGTGCCTCATTTATCCTTACACTCATGTGCCTGAGCTTTATATTTCAACACGCGGATCTCTTCCAAAACTGCTTGGTTCTGAGCATGCCTAGTCTGTGCTTAATAATTAAGGCTGTAATTACAGTGCAACTGCAAGCATAATTAAAACTCACTTTAGTAGATCCTGAAATTGTGAAGCAATTAGGAATGTTGATGTGGCCCTGCAGGAGCAGCTGGAAGGAGAGAAGGGCCAAGTTTTTCTGGGGAGCTGTTTCCCTCTTATCTGGGTCCTGCCCACTGGCTGTTAACCTTGAGCAGGGACTCACTTTCATGGAGATGCCTGGGGAGAGGAGTGGCAGCAGATTGGTGTCCTCATCAAGGCCCTGAACTCAGCCAGCTGCTGCCTGGCCTTTCTTAGAGAAAGAGGATACTACAGAAGCCCCTAGATGACCTTGAGGAAGCTCAGGAATAGTCACTATTTTCCATCAGGTCTTTGGGAGTTTCTGTTTCAACTCTGTGAAAAGGGGTTATTTGCAGGTGTTTGGGCAGTAAAATGATTGGCAAGGTTCCCCCGCACATCTCACCTCCTCACGTACACTTGTCTGCATGAGTCCCTCCACCAGGTGTTCGGTCCACCAGCAGGCACTTACATGTGAGGATGCTGTGCCAAGCCCAGAGATACCCTGGTGTGCAAGCCTGACAAAATGTCAGCCCTCATGAAGCTTATGTTTTGTGGGTGTGAGAGAATCATCAGTAAGCAATCAATCCCAATAGTACTATGATTCTGGAAGGCCAAGCTCATTTACATGTCCCTGCTCTAGTTTAGGGATTGGGTCGTGACAAGGAAGGCATCTCCAAAGAAGTGCTTCTCAAACAGATAACCTCATGAATGTGTGGGTGTCAGACAGGCAGAGAGAAGGCAACAGTTCTGGGAGGGCACAGCAAATTCAAAGGCCCATCTTGTCTGCAGGCCATGGATTTCTAAATCAGTCATTTTTCCCCCTTGGGGAATAGCTGGTGCAAAGTTGAGTCCCAAAAAGGGTGTAATCAAGGAACTGATTTAGTTAGGCTACTTGGTTACAAGGGAAAGCAGCCCATTTAAATTATCTCAATAACATGAAATGTCAAGAGCTTATTTCATCCGTACATATGGGAAGTGAATTCGGGTAAAGTGAATAAACCATTCTCAGAAAGGGTGGGAGCTCAAGCTGTCCCCCAGGAAGAGGCAGCCTTGGGAACATCACTCCAGCACATGGCTGTTGGCTGGACTCCACTCCTCTGCATATTTGCACTGCCTTTCTCTTACCTGCTTACTGATGGCTGGTCAAGCCTTCTCCGTGCTGGTGCCTTCTATTTCATGTCCACTACCCATTCAGATCTTGTTCATGGGAAAGTGCTGCAAATTTTTAATGTCAAATAGGAATCACCAGGAAATCAAAATATAGAGTGGGAAGAATAAGGGATTTTGAGACTGAATCCTGCCAGTCACTGAGACTTGATGCTTTTGGCCAAAACAAAAAAAAGAAAAAGAAAAAAATTTGTAAATGCCAAACTTACAAGGCCATTTAGAAACACCAAACTTACAAGTCATTGTAAGGGTCAAATAAAGTAATGTGGGAGGATTTTGTAAACCAGAGATTTATTATTATTATTATTATTATTATTATTACATATATTGACAAAACCATAGGACAGAATTATTCAGGGTTCAGAATGGGTATTTCAAAAATTCGTTCCAGGAAGCATTCAAACCAATGAGAGATCACGTTGAATGTCTGTTACTTCCTAGCTCTTACTAACCATGCTAGTGAGACTTTAACATTTAACTTGTTTGTGCCTTAGTCCTCTTCTTCTATAAAAGAAAAAATTACTACTAGTAGCTATCCCTGGTTGCTATCAAGGAACAAACAAAACAGCATACTGAGGACCCAGGAACAATGTGTGACATGCACTTAGTGCTCGCTGCTATTATTGCTGTTATTTTTATTATCACTGCTACTAACAAGGCAGATTCCTATAGTGGTCCAGTCAGGCAGAGTGAGCTTGACAGGCCTGGGAACAACTGTGCTCACAGGAGGACTCACACTGAGGACAGGTAGAATCAGAAGGTGAGGAACATTCAGGCGGATGAGTCTGCCTTTTTGGGTCCTAAAGCTGGGTGTGGACACTGAAGGGTGCCCTGAAAAGAAAGGAAAGAAGGAAAAGAGTATGTCTTATATCTTCACTTAGATTTCTCTGCTGGAATATTCGAGGGCAGGTGGGGAGAGAATTCCAGTCTGTGTCTCTGTTGAAGGAGAGAGAAATTTACATATTTAACTTGAATTGACCTTCTGGTCCAAAGACCAACTTGATTCTGTGTCAGTCAGGACTTTTCCTTAACACTATGCCCTTATTACAAGGAAGCCCAGCCTATAGATTAATGTTGGAATTCCTTAGCCTGGTATTTAACATTTTCCACAGTCTGATCCTCTGTCCTACTTTTCAACCTCTGAGACCTTGGCTGGAAATTTACCAAATGACTCAGAATGTACACTGACAGTTTTATTAATGAAACAAATTTTTACATCTTCATTAGTTAAGTATCAGTGTATAACAAACACACTGCCCCCATATTTAGCAGCTTAGCACAAGGAACATTGATGATGTCACAGTGTTGGAGGTGTGGCTGAGCTGGATCCTCTACCCAAGGTCTCTCATGGGGCTGCGAAGTGTCGACCAGGGGTGGTAGGGTCATGACAAGGCTTATCTAAGGAAGGGTGGTTTCAAAGCACACACACATGGTTGTTGGCAGGATGTGATTCTTCATGGGTTGTCGGACTGAAGGACTCATTTCCTCATTGGCTTCTGGCTGTGGCTGCCCTGAGTTCCCTCGCCTCATGGTCTTCTCCACAGAGCAGCCCACAGTGTGGTAGTTGCTTTATCAGACTGAACAAATGAGTCAGAAGGAGCAAGACAGAAGTCATGGCCTTTTGTAAGTTAGTCTCAGAAGTGACATTCCATCATTTTTACTGTACTCCTACTCACCAGAGGCAAGTCGCTGGCTCCAGCCCACACTCAAGGGGATTACGCAAGGGCGTGAACACCAGGAAGTGGGGATCAATCATTTGAGAAACATTTTAGAAGCTGCCTACCTCACTTAGAAAGTAATACATCAGTTAAGTAAAGGTACCTCCTGTAACAACAGATAAATGCTGAAATGTCAAAGACTTAACATAACAGAAGGTTCTTTTTCACTCATATAAAGTCTGAGAGGGTAAGTCAGGAGAGTCGTGTGCTCTACAGAGTTATCTGAGTGTCCATGCCGAAGGAGACATTGTCAGCTTCAAAAAGGTGCTTTCCAGAGTTGGCAACATTCCAGGAAGCCGACAGGAAAAACAGAATGACTATGGAGGGTCACACTGCAGATTTTTATGGGCATGTGTTTCACATCAGCTCAATCTCCTTTGGCCAGAACCCAGTCACATGACTCTACCAGGCCTAGGAAACCTGGTTCCTGGTTGGGCAGCTACCTCCCTGCACTGTACTGTGGAAGAGGAGCACTGATCTTTGGTGGAGAGCCAGCCAAATCTGCCATAGATACTTTGACATCTACAAAATGCTCTCACATGGATTATTTCATTTGCTTCTTACCACAAGCAATGCTGTCGGCATTATTACCCTAATTTTATAGACAGAGAAACAGAGCAGCATATCTTGAGAACATACGGTTGTATAATAAGAACAGAGTTCATGTCCCATTTCTTCCATTTACAAGCTGTATGACTATGGAAAGGTGATTTGACTTCTCTGGACCTTAGTTATCTCATCTGGAAATGGGACAGTAAGAGCTAGGCATAGTCATTATAGAGATTTCATATGCTGCATACAAATCACTGAACATTATGTCTGGCAAATGTAAGTGCTTAACGAATATTAGTTACAAAGAAGATGATCATATTATGTCTGGAGATAAAGAAGATGAGGCTCGAAGGAGTTAAATGATTTACCCCAAACTACATGTCTAATACAGGGCAGAGCCAGGATGGGAGGCTGGGGATTTTAGGTAACAACTTCACTACTTTTTGAGTCAGTTGCTTTCCAAAGAGGCCATTCATCAGATTGTTGTGTAAATCAGCAGCAAGCCAGCCTTGAGCCCAAGACACAGTGCCAAATGTCGCTTTCAACACTGCTTTGGTGGACCCAGGGTCCCAGGAAATCAGTGCTCCATCACCTTTTCAGTACAGCTGATCCTTTTTCTCTCAGTCTTCGCCTTTTTGTACAAAACATGCTGACTGTATGTCTCCCTTCTACTTGCCCTCTTTGGTCCTACCCGGCCTATATTTCAAAGTCTGTGTTTATAAATAGGCTCTGTCTTGCCAACTAGGTAAAAGCACAGGAAATGATGTAAGATGAGCTATTTCATTAGACTCTTAAATTTACCACATTTCTCCAAATCTTGTTCATTCTGAAATAACAGAAAAGTAGCTTGTATCCCTTTGGGTCGGGTGGCCTGGCCAGTAAATGCTGCAGCTCCACCGGAATGACCAAGAGACGTCAAAAGAGGCTGCAAACTCATTTTCATGTCTGCCCTCCTTGTTATCTGGAGTGAGGAGGAAGCAGGAATGGACAGGCTGAATACTGTCATCGTCTTCAAAGCAGGGATTCCTGGCTACAGGTGGGCAGGTGCTCTGAGCTTCAGATCTCAGATTAGGTTTCAAGAGGTCTTTAAGACAAATGACTTCTGGTAATGTCCAAAACCACATTAAATCCACTTGACTATGGATTAGCAGCAGAAATTTCAGCTTTTTTAGTAAAAAATGCCCATTAGTTTCATGTAAGTCTTACCTCTCATTCTCTTTTCTAGCTGGACCACCACCTGACATAGGGCTTGTCACATAATCTTTCCCATTAACGAAGTTGATTAGAACCTATATTTGATTCATTTCATAATGAAACCATGCTCCTCATGTATTGCTTCCAGTATTCCATACCATCCTAACCCCCTGATTTACCATTTTCTTGCTCATTTTTTACAGAAAGCTTTTTCTTTAGATTCCATATTCAGACTATTCAATGAAGGGATAAAGTCCACTTGAGATTTTCTTCTTTGAAACTATCTGAATACATTGTTTACACAGTCTCGGAAGAGTGTCATTTTCATTTTTGTTTAAGTATGCTGGAGAAAATTTAGGCAGTATCTTCATAACACCAGACATTTGAGGTGAAAACAGGAAAAAAAAAATTTGTCATCTGGATATATCTAAATAGCCAGGTCTGGATCACGAAAAGCTGCAACTGAGTTGTAATTAAATTACATTTTCAAGACATGGGCATCCTGTGATTTCAGGTTGTCCGAAACTTCCCAGGGCATCACCTCCGGTTTCATTTCAGTGACTGTCCGTCATCCCCCCCTTCTAGGAACCAATGTCCACGAGGCCCAGAACATACTCAGTAACAGCGGACTCCCTATTACTTCAGCGGTTGACCTGGAAGATGCGGCCAAGAAGGCTGTGGCCAGCGTGGCTAAGAAGTGATGGCTTTGCCTTGACCCCTCAGAAGAAGTTCATTTTCCCATAAAAAAAGAATGGTTCTCTCATCACTATGAAGGAAATGGTCATCCCATTGGGAAGAAACGGGCAGAGGGGATGAGCAAGAATCGCAATGAAAAATCTGAAAAATCTTGAATCTGTATTTTCTTGAGTAAGATATCTAGGCAGCCTAAATAATCTGCTTTCACTTACTGTCTTCACTACATTAATGTTGTATGTTCTCATACTTTTTTCGCACGATAATCCTGGTCAGTAGGCTTTGTTTTGCCAACTTTGCAGAGCAGTCTGTGTGGCCAAACTGTGCGTATATAGAGAATTGAGATCAGGCCCTGGTTCATTCCAACAGTTTTGGTGGACATTCAGCTCTGTATAGAAAATTTTAAAAATCCACAGGCTGTGTAAAATTCATTTAACCGATTAACTATCAAAAAGGTGCCTCTCAGTCATTCAAACAAATAGCTGTCACACACTGTAACAGTCTTAACGAGCTTCTAATTCCAACATTTGTTTGGAAATCCGTGAATATTCTGAAATATATTTTACAATGAAAGATGCCTTAATATTGACTATACTATTTACCTCACACTAAAATAAAATCAGAAATCTTGTAATCTTGGAGTCAAAGGTGTTCTCTTTTAATGTCAAAACTGAAGAATGCTGATTCTTAGAGAAATCTCTGTGATTAAGTCATTTTCGAGGTGAGGCAACACTGATAAATTATGTTGTGAGTGTCAGTCTCTCCCCCCACCCCACCCATCACCTCAGAATCTGCCAGCTGGGAAAATGTAATTGAGAAGATGTGGCCTTTTCTCATAATGTCCATTTTTGTGGTCATAAGGAATTTGAATTAGGTTTTTAAAATTTTGGTAGATTTTTATCTGTACACAAATTTAAATAAAATTCTATGTTTTGTAAGCTCTAAGATCTGTGTATTTCTCATTATAGTCAGTGTTGTTCCTCAAACAATTTTTTGTTCACTGAGACACTAGCCTGTCTAGGCATATCTCCAAAACTGGAAAATGTGGGTTGTCCTAGGATTATTTCGGTTCCATTCAACTTTATCAGCAGCCATTTCTGTTAGGTGATCATTCTTTGAAAGAATAAAAACTGTATACAAACCAGAAGCCCAGGTAAGTGTTACAGATGTCTAACAAGTTAAAATGTGACTTAAGTCAGTATAATGTTAAAGGAAATATACACATGTAAACTCTCAACATTTAATGAGGCTCAGTTGCCAGCATTAAACATTTCCTCTCAATATACAGATGTGAAGCCAACCAAATTTTTTTGTTTGTTATTAGTTGACATTGTTCTCATAAATTTCACATATGGACAAAAGTTTAAAAGTCATTATTTTATTGATTTGCGTTTGCTATGAAGAAAGAAACAACTTGATAGATCAGTCTTACGTTCGTTCTTAATTGTTATGCAATGAATGAAAAATATTAACAATGTCTTTTTAGGTGTTTTGGTTTTTGATCACTTAATAACTAGTTAGTATGGTAAATTATGTATATTTATCATTACACAAAAAATCATATTTGAAATGTTTTGCCTTTTATAAAGGCCTGTGTTCACATTGCTATATATGTTAATTTTTCTAATCACTCCAGTTTGAGGAGGAGATAAAGGAATTAAATCATCTGATTATGTTGTAAACGAGTTAATAACAAATAGCACTTTATTTTCAAATAAGTGATTGTCAGAATTAAGCTTATTTTTCTTGGAAGCTCCATTTGTCTGAGTTTATATTACTTACATTATATCCCTAGTGCTGAGTACAGCATAGTTTCCCTAAATATTTGTAGAATGAATTACTGGTGTGTGTGTGTGTAGACAACTGGCTATAGTGACTGATAAGCACAGGGTAGAATCAGGGGTGGTTGGTGGTGGTAGTAAGTGGGTCTGAAGTACTCCACATATTACCTCCTGCAGCACGTCTTGTATTCTGACTTCCCAGCATGCCCTTTGTCTCAGCTGTACTTATGTATGAAAAGTAATTTCCTTTAAATCTCATTAATGTTCTTTAAAATTGCCCCTATTCTAAGCAAGAATATCCGTCGAAGGCAGGGACAATCTAAACATGGTACTCGATATCCAGGAAGCTGACAGAGTAGTACACACTTTTTATCTGAACTGCTTTGCACACAAGATTTTAATGGACTTGCTAGTCTGCTGTCTCAGTCTCCTAGAACAAGCCTCAGTATAGAGGAGACTAAAGTCCTGACCCTCCCACTTACCAACATTCACTCTTTGAGTTGATTAACCTATTATTAATTGTCCAGACTCTTGTTATGACTTGTAGTAAGAGCAAAAGTGGGCAAAACTGTTTTGCTCTTGTGATTAAAAAAGACAGAGGTTCTGGTTGCAGTTTAGGCTAGATCCTGAGACTCAGAGCCATTGGAACTTGGGCTCTGCATCTCAGACCAGCTTGTCTCTGTGTTGATTTTACTTTCAGGCAGGCTGTTTCCACAAGGTGGCAAAATGGCTGCTGGCCATCCCAGTTATACATTCTCAAGCTTAGCATCTCTGAAAAAGTAGGAGAGAGGGAGGGAATGGGAAAGAGAAACTGTAAGAGAATAAAATGAAGGAAGAGAGAGAAGACATGGAAAGAGACAGAGACAGAAGAAGAAAAAAAATAGGAAGGAAGCTTCTCCTCTTGGTAATTCTAAGAAACTTCCCCAAATTGAGATGACTAACTTTGGGTCAGGAACCTATACCTGAGCCAGTCCTTCTGGCCAGGAGTTTACAGAGCTCTGATGAGTAAGATTGAGTTAAATGCCCACTTATTGCCTGAGGACAAGAGCAGCCTCACCCAAACTACTGGAGCTGAGAGTAAGGAGGATGGGGAGAAGCTCCATGTGCAAAATTAGAAATCTAATAAGAAATAGTGTATTCTGATAATTATACTTATCAGCCATAAAGCAATGAGTGTGTGCAAATTATTCCATAAGGATGGGTACTAAAATTTCATGATCCTATTCTACTAATTTCTTCCCAATTCTTTGGAATCCATTTTTTACCTATGCATATAGTTTCCAAGTTTTTTGTATAGATGCTGCTTCAGTCATTTAAATATTTAACTTCAATTTATTTTTCTTGATCAGTAATATCTGTGTAAGAAATAATGGCATTGAGACACTTAGTTCAATTTTGGTTTTCTATTTAAGTTGTAATTCAGTTCATGAATTAGTAAAATAATGAAGAAACGTTAAGTGACCCAAGTAGATCTGTAAATCATTTTTAATTAGTTCTTTTACAATTTATATGCTACATCCATCCCTCTCAATTTGCTTCCTGAAAGAGAAAAAAATTATCCTAAAGAATTACACTATTTTTTATTCAATGTCTTAATAAAAATTAGAGGAAAAATTATGCTTTTTCATTTCTCAATTAAATATTTAAAACTCTGGTATCATTTGCAGGATATTTGTTCAAAAAATAAAAAATAAATGAAAAAACATAATAGTAGCATCTTGCCTGAGGGGGATTGCCCCAAGGCAAGTTCAGTCTGGATTTGGTGAGACTGAGTAACAACAAGAGGGTTAGGGGTAAAAAGGTTTATACCAAGCTTTATTCTCACAGTGGCAGGTCCAGTGCTGGAATTGTCTGCCTCTGGGGCATTTGCAATCTTTCTCCATCTCTGCCTCTGGGCAGAGCCCTTTATATAGTAACGCCAACAATAATGGCTCATTGCCAATGGGTGTGTAAGCAGTAGCCTACACAATAGGCCAGTTATATGATCAAGTAGTTTAGGGTCAGGGGAGGATCCTGGCTATAAGAACTTTCATTTTCCCTACTCTCCCCTCACCATCTATGCACCCTGTGATGGTCCCCGTGCGAGAAAGCCACAAACTTAAAACAACAAAAATTATAATAACACAGAGTGCACACAACGCACTCCTTCTGGACTCTGCTGACTTCCTCAAAGGCTAAAGGCAGGCCACACTGATGGACTAAAGCCCAATTTTCTTATGCTTCACATACAACAAGTCATCCTCAAGCCTGAGGAGATCAATTGCTGCCAAGTGGTCATTCCAACTGTATTCAAACCAGTCCCAATTCACAATTCACACTCTTCATAGGAGGTCAGTAGTGGTACTGATAGGGAGGGCCATGCACACCTAGCAAGTAGCAGTTTTTGCTAGGGCATGTGCCCAATCCACAAAGACATTAGAAGAGATTAACTTTAAGAGTGGTAAGACACATCATTTAATGACACCAACATAGGCAAATCTTGTCCATCAGGTAGGATGTATGCAAGAGAGTGGTCCTGTGATAGGACTGTGACAAGAAGGGGATCCCATCCAGGTCTAGTATACCATAATTTTACCCCTCTCCTGTGGGGGTTACTGAAGGATCTATGTGTAGTGCTTCTCAAAGTATATGAACTGGCCATAAGGGTAAAACAAAGCTCCCCTTAAGATGCTCCTACCTTCTAGCTGTTTAGGGTGCAATATGATGTGATCTTTGGGGGACACTCTTGCATTACTCCAGGGTACATAGGCAGCCAGCCTCCAGGACTTGTCCCCAAGGTGCCAGGAGGGCCAGCCATTGCTGGTCCATGTGTCAAAATGTCCAAGGCTGTGTCTACTGAATGGAACCTTGGGGGTTTACTGCAGTCGGTACTGGCAGCAAGATTTTATTCTGGTGGCTGAACCTCAGCTTCAACAATTCCTTCCTGATTTGTACTTGCAGTTTTATAGGTGAGGCAGCAATGTGTGCTAGCTATCATCCCAGGTGCTGTGGGACTTGGGCTAAGTCCCTTTTAGAGCACGCATGCACTCCTTCTAGACTCTGCTGACTTCCTCAAAGGCTAAAGGCAGGCCACAGTGATGGACTAAAACCTAATTGTCTTATGCTCCACATACAACAAGCATTGATATAACCATTGGGCCATATCAGAGGCAGGCTTTTCTTCTAGCCACAGTATCTGGGCCAGTTCATCTGCTTCATTGTTTCCTGGGGATGCCAGCGACAAATGCCTGTCACATGATATACTGTATACAGAGATTTTAGTCTGACCAGAGGCCCATAAACCTTGTCACAACTCTTGCTTCGAAGGGGTTGGTGACCAGCCAACCAGTTGTCATGGCACCATGTCTGTAGCCACATAGTTAAATCTTGATAGACAGCCCAGCTGTCAGTGCAGACAGTTATTGAGGAGGGCTCCTGATTCATCACAAGCCACACTGCCCACGATTCTGCCCATTGACTGCTTGTCCCCTCACCATCTTCCATCAATATTGTCTCAGTCTTAGAATAGAAAGCTATGGCGGTCCATTTTGGGGGCTGCCCATGCCTGGAGCCATCTGTGTACCATGTATCTTTGGGTATAGCGGCCCTTCCTTCCCAGTAAGGGCTGTCTGCTTCTAATGGCTCTAAAGCAAATTCTTCCTGCCTTTCACTGGTATATGTCACTGGCCTCAATAAGCGTTGGAGTTCTTCACTCAGAGTGCTAGTAGGGTGCTACAGTGCTGTAGGCATGCACCCCACATGGCCAGTGTAAGCATCTGTGCCACACCACTCCACTAATTTGAGTCCACTTTTGTACCCACCCCACGATGAGACAGATGGTTATTACCTTTATTGGGTTTGTTCTGATAGCCATCAAGGCATACTACATGGCAGCCGATTGTTTCTCTGTTAAGGTGTACCATACCTCTGCTCCTTTGCAGAGTTGTGGCCAGAATCCAGTAGGTTGGCAAGTTCATTCAAGACGCTGCCAGAGGCCCCAGCCATAGTCGTCTTCGGTCACATGAACATCCAGTTCACAGGACCTTAATTGGTCTGTCATACTTAAGGCCTGCATGGCCTTGACTGCACATTTTGCTGTGGTAAAAGCAGATATACATGTCTCATCCCAGTCCTACCTGATGCTCTTTCATATCAAATGGTATAAGTGCTTCAGAATTTGTGCCAAGTGCAGGATGAACACTCTCCAGTAGCCTAAAAGACCCCAAAACTCTTGTAATAATGCCACAGTTGTTGGGATAGGGAAGGCCTGGAATTTACCTATGACTGCTTCTGGGATAACTTTAGTTTTATCTGACCAAACAACCCCCAAGAACTTTACTGACAAACCAGGTCCCTAAACCTTGGTGCTGTTTACAACCCATCCTTTCTCCTGTAGATATTGCAGCAGTCTAGGTGCTGCACTTTCTAGGTCTGTAAGAGAATCAGAAATAAGCATGAGATCATCAATATAATGGTATAGCCTCACGATTGGCATTTTCTCCCATGCTCCCAAGTCCTGGGCTACAAGTCCATGACAGATGGTGGGACTGTGGAGGCATCCCTGTGGAAGGACAGTGAATGCCCACTGCCAGCCTTCCCACATGAAGGCAAACTGTTCCTGACTTTGCTATTCTATGTTAATGGAAAAGAAGGTATTAGCAAGATCTACAACATAAATGATATGTCCATAGTTCATGACTGAGGGTGTTCATAAGGCCTGCAGTAGAGGGGTGGGCAGCATGCAGAGGGGGTATGACTTTATTCAGTTCTCTGTAATCCACAGTCATACACCAAGAGCCATCTGGCTTTTTTTACTGGTCATACTGGGGAATTGAAAGGGCTATGGGTGGGCTTTATAATACCCACCTTCTCCAGTTCCTGGAGGGTTTCTCCAATTTCTTTATGCCCTCCAGGCAATTTGTATTGCTTGGTATTAATCACCATCCAAGGCACAGGCAAAGCTACAGGCAGGTGCTTAGCATGTTCCCTCAGAACTGCCTTCACTACATGTATCCTAAGTCTGAACTCACCTGCAGTGGTCTGCATCAATATCCCCTGCAGAATTTCTAACCCCAAAATATATTTAGGGATGGGAGAGATACACACAGTATACTCCTTTGAGGGTAGGCACCCTATTCTCACCTGGATTTGGGCTTGTTTCACTCTGATAACCTTACCCCATATCCATCTATAACAGTGGGTGTCCTGGGAAACTGCTCAGGGTTGCCATAAGTTAGTGAACATTCCACTCCTGTGTCTACCAGAGCCAGGACAAGTTGTACATTGACTGAGGACCAATGAATTGATATTTCAACATGTGGCCTCTGGTTCCCCCAAGACAGGTGCCTTGACTCTCCCCTCAGTCAGATGGTATTGCCCAGTTGTCTTCCTTTGTGGGTTCAAGCAAGGTCAGCTCACTGTCCAGCAGGAAGTCACACCCAGAAGGTGTGTAGGCCAGAGCTATGGCTCTGTCTCTGGCCTCCGCTTATTGGTCCTCAGTGGCTGAAACCACTGCTCCAGCTTCAGTTGTTTTCTATTTGGCTTTCCATTCAATTTTTCTCTGCCTCCCCAAAATCTGCCACAGTATGAGGAACCATATTTATGGGCTGCCCTAAGTGGGGGGCAAGAATGACCACTAAGGGCCCAAAGAGGGACAAGAGAGCCATTTGCAGCACCATATCCCTCATCCCTGCCATAAAAAGCTCCTCATATGAACCATAATTTACTGGGTTACAAATGGCATTTTTCATGCCTAACTCCCGGAACCTCTTGGAGCTCAGTATACATCTGCTATCTGAATGGGAGAATGGTAAGTAACCATGATTGGGCCATACAGTGCAAAGTGCAGCCATTACTCACTCGAGAAATGGATGATGATTCCCTTGGGGTTTGGTGTACATTCTGTAGTTGCTGCCACAAGACAGGATGAGTTGTCAGGGAAGCCAGCTTTCCCATCTCTGATCCAGACAGAATGACCCCATTCACCCCTACATTCCAAAGGTGCAGGGGTCAGGCTGATATGGATCCCAAGGGTTTCTGCCAAAACTGGGAGCCTAAATGCACCAGTTCAGCCTGAGTATAGGGGTGGAGCATAGAGTGAGGAACCCTGTGGTTGCGGGATCTTTATTTTCTCAACTACAACTGGATGGAATTTCAATAGAGGAGGGGTTGGTGCCTCCGGTACTACCTCTACCTCCTTGTTCTCCCCTGGCTCCTCCACCATTTCTGGGCTGACAGAAGGTCTCTCATTCCTCAGAGCTCCTCCTCTGCTACATCCTTTCCCTTTTCCACAGGGCCTGTCAGCAATGCTATCTCAGTCTTCAACTGCTCTACTACCACTACCTCAATACCTCACACTGGTATTCTTATGCTGCCTCTTCTTGTGCTTCTCACAGGAGTACATGCTCCTCTATGGCCTTTGTCTTTTCCACAGCACTTTGCAGTGCAACTACCTTCTTCTGCAAAGAATCTTGTACGTCTTCCACAGCACCTCACAGCTCATGTTCTTGTGCTGCCTCTTGTGCTTCTTTCAGGGGCACATCTTTCTCCTTCATGCCTTTTACCTCCTCCACAGTGCCTCGCAGTAAGACCATCTCATTCTTTAACAAATCTTTCACTTCCTCCATAGCACCTCACAGCCTGCATTCTTGTGCTGTCTCCTCTTGTGCCACCATTATGTCCTTTACCATCTCCATAGCACTTCTCAGTGATGCCATCTCAATCATCAATGAGTTTTTTCTTCTTTCATGATATTTATCTCTTCTTGTGCTTCTCCAGGAGCATGTTCTTCTCCTTTATTACCCTTCTTAACACTGTGAGTAATAGTCAACCCATGGTTCCTGCTGTGTCGCTGGCACTCTGTTTCTTTAAGCAATTCCCTATTTTGCAGAGGGCCTGTACTGCCTCAGATGTCACTTCCACTTCCCCCAGTCCTGGGGAGGGGCCCAGTCCTCTATGAGGCAAGCCACATCAGACCATATGCCCACTGGGGAATACCTGAGTGTCTCCCCATCCATAAAGGCAGCTTGCTGAAGTACCCCTCCCATGAGGGCAGCTTATTCCGTTTTTGTTAGGTATGCAGCAAATCCTTCTGACTTTGCCAGTTCTCCTCCCTGAGGGGGATTGCCTCCAGGCAAATTCACTCTGGATTTGGTGAGACTGAGTAACAACAATAAACACTGGGGTAAAAGGGTTTATACCAAGCTTTAGTCTCACAGTGGTAGTTCAAGTGCTGGAATTACATCTGCCTCTAGGATGTTCACAATCCTTCTCCATCTCTGCCTCCTGGCAGAGCACTGGGTGGAGCTGAAGCTGTTTATATAGTAACATTGACGATAATGGCTCATTTCCAATGGATGTGTAAGCACTAGCTCATGCAGCAGACCAATTACATCATCAAGTAGTTTAGGGTCAGGTGAGGATCCTGGCCAGAGGAACTTTCATTTTCCCTACAAGTGGTAAAAAACAAAACTTTGCAAAGAACAAGGAAGGATATGTTCTTACATATGCTTTGGATCTGGATCTGGCTAATTAAGGCCTGAAGACCTATTTTAATAAATAAGGTTTTATTGGCACACAGCCACATCCATGTATTTACATATTGTCTATGGTTGCTTACACTCTACAATAGCAGAGTTAAGTAGTTGTGATAGAGACTTTAGACCCTAAAATATTTGGCGCTTTACAGAAAAGGTTTGCCAACCCCTCTTCTAAATAAATAAAAATATACAATATTTCCCACAAAATGACAGCAACAGACTGTTTCCAAACCTGGGAAAGGCAGATACAGGCATTGAGATGGAACAAATGAATAAGGAGGAAATAAGATCTTTAATCTTCCCATTTAAAACCCTGGGAGGACTTACCAGTCTACAAAAGGCCATTTGCCAATTGTGTTTATTTGTATCTTTCCATCACCACAAGAACTGCCTGCAGATAGCTTGATTTGCATTCGAACATATGCTAATCTTTTTATAGGTGTGTTGGAATATCAAATCATGGCTTTGAATATTAAAATTACAAAGAACTGCACCTATGAAGTTGTTCTCAATGTCTTCCTTGCCAGAGACTGTGTTGTGCATAATTTAATCTTAGGGTCCTGGGAAGATAAGAAATCAAAGAAGAAAGTGATTTTGGCATATCTGATTTGTATAGCATTGCCACAAAGGCAATACTCAATTTACCATTGACAAAATAGAGCATTGTGAGATTAAGTTACTTTGCTAAAGTTATATAGTGGCAAAAAATTTAGGCTTCTGGACTTTTGTTTCCTGTGTAATTCTCACTTCAGTTGCATCACTGTAGAATTTTCTGGGAATGATGGCAGTGGTAAATACTAATGCTGTCCATTATGTAGCCCACAAGGTACATGTGACTACTGAGAACTGAATTCTAAAGTTTATTTAATTTCAATTAATTAATGGCCACATGTTGCTGGTAGCTGCTAAATTAGACAACACAGCTCTATGATCTAAATCTAATGGGTTTTAGGATGCATTACATTCACTTCAGAAGAGCTCACGTTGATTCAGTGCTTACTGTGTGCCAGGAACTTTATGTATGTTGCCTTAATTTATCATTTTATCAATTCTGTGAATCTTATCATTCTTGTTTTACACTGGATCTCAAGGAAAGTTAAAAACATGACCAAGAACACATAGCTGGTATGTAGCTAGTCAGGATTGAAACTATGATCTCTCATCCTCTGTTCTTTGTTTTAAACCTTTAAGGACCCGACTCAGTATAGTTGTGCTGTTTATACTCATGGATAATTTAAAAGAAGGTTGGAGGCAAAGACATTTAGCAAGTGGGTTCTTGAATGTATTTCCTTTTTAGTGTACCTTATACCTTGGAAAGCAACATTTAAAAGCTGAAAGATGAGGATGGAGAAAAAGGGTAACCCTCTACACTGCTGGTGGGAATGTTAACTAGTTCATCCATTGCAGAAAGCAATATGGAGGTTCCTCAAAACACTAAAAATAGAAATACCATTTGACCCGGGAATTCCACTCCTAGGAATTTACCTGATGAAAACAAGTTCTCAGATTCAAAAAGACATATGCACCTCTATGTTTATTGCAGCACTATTAACAATAGCCAAGATAGGGAAGCAAACTAAGTGTCCATCAGTAGATGAATGGATAAAGAAGATGTGGTACATATACACAATAGAATATTATTCAGTGATAAGAAGAAAGCAACTCCTACCATTTGCAACAACATGGATGGAGCTAGAGGGTATTGTGCTCAGTGAAAATAAGCCTGACGGAGAAAGACAAGTACCAAATGATTTCCCTCATTTGTGGAGTACAACAACGGAGCAAAACTGAAGGAACAAAACAGCAGCAGACACACAGACTCAAAGGGACTAGTGGTTACCAAAGGGAAGCAGGTGGGGAGGGTGGATGGGGAGGAAAGGAAAAGGGGATTAAGGGGCATTATGATTAGCATACATAATGTAGAGGGTCATGGGAAAGGCAGTATAGCATGGAGAAGACAAGTAGTGACTCTATAGCATCTTACTATGCTGATTGACAGTGACTGCAATGGGGTATGTGGGGGGGGGGTACTTGATAATATGGGTGAATGTAGTAACCACAATGTTGCTCATGTGAAACCTTCATAAGATTGTATATGAATGATACCTTAATAATAATAAAAAAAGAGAACACACACAAATGAAAAAAATAAAAAAATAAAAGCTGAAAGATCGCCCCATGCAATTGGACAAGTTATATGAACTGCACCTTTCTGGACTCGCCCAGTGCATAAAGCAAGGGCTGTTTTCTAGGGACCTGATTCCAAGTGCCTTCCTGTTAATTCACTGCCTTCCCAAATAACCAAAACTGACATCCACAAGACAAAAGACAGAAAGAGGTAAAGGCTAGAGTAAGCATTATCTTAGTAGTAGGAGAAAATTTATTTAGCAGTATCATCCTTCTAGAAAAGTTTAGGTTCAGAAATCTTGTCTCATATTTTGACATTCAAAAGAGGCCTGTTGCAATTCTTAGGTTCTTATACCAAACTTCACAAATCCAAAATTAATCAGATTTTACATGCCAACTATGGAAAAATATTCTTTTCTTGTTCCCCCGTTGTGTTTCAAGACACAGTGCATGGAAGCACTTTTTTTTTTTTAACTGGGATTGCTTCTAACTCTTTTCTTAACCAGAAGAGAAAGACATGAAGTTAAGTCATTATGTAGCAGTAACTGAGAGATATGTTCTTGAGATCAAACAGAGCCTGGGACAGACTAGAAGATTTGAAGTTTCATATCTGGAGTTTGTTTTCAATTATCTCTCAGTGTTGAATATTCATATGCTCCAAATCCTTGTAATTATTCATCCTGAGCACAAATTTTTTAAAAGGTTTTAAAAACTGTATTAAAAGCGCAAGCTGCAAAGATAAACTGGACTTCATTAAAATTAAAAAAAAATTTTTTGCAGAAAATTTTTCCAGAAAGTGGTTGTAATCCAAATGTCCATCAACTGACGAAAGGATAAATAAAATGGGGTATATCTGTATAGTAGAATATTATTCATCCATAAAAAGGAATGACATATAGGAATGCTACAGTATGGGTGAACCTTGAAAGTATACTAAATGAAAGAATCCTGTCACAAAGGCCACATATCGTATGATTCCTATTACAGGAAGTGTCAAGAATAAATAAATGTAGAAAGACAACATGTAGATTAGTAGTTGCCAGGTCTGGAGGGGAGAATGAGAAGTAAGTGTTAATGGGTATAGGCTTTTCTTTGGGGATGATGAAAATGTTCTGAAATTAGATGGTGGTGATATGAATAACTCTTTGAATATACTAAAAACTAGTGAACAGTATACTTTTAAAGGGTGAATTTTATAGCATATGAATTATGTTTCAATAAAGCTGTTTTATATAGATGATGGAGAGATAGATACTTAGAAGACTTTGCATTTGGAGTTGTGGTGTTAATAAAAGCATAGGTTGGGTTTTATTTCCAGCTTTCCATTTATTTATCTTGTGAATACAGTCAGGTGACCTTACCAGTGGGTGCTCATTTTCTGTATTCATGGAAAGAATGGTAGTAACCTTCCTTTCTGGATTCCAGTGAAAAATCTATTATTTTTGAAAGACATTTGGACCTCTGTTTAAAAAGTAATTATTTACCATTTTCAATACTGTGTCTCAGTACATTTGTTTATTGTTCTTTTAATAGTAATCCCAAGTCTTACTTAGCTGCTTTAAAAGATTGCCTTTGAAAGATGCCTTTCATGGGATTTTTACACATTAATTAAATAACCCTTTAAATTTCTGTTAATTGTTTGGAATGTTATGTAATTTGTATTGAAACATTTACATTGTAACCTTTCAGAATATTGCATGTTCATTTCAAAAATATTTGTAAAATATTTTAATGCAATGAAATGCATTAAACCTTATGTCCTCATAATTTCAATTTTTACAAAAACACAGTTGAATTAACAGTAGTGTTAATAAGCAAGGATGACAAGAACAGGCAAATAGATACTCCTTTTCAATGTACCAATTGCTGTATAGTCAGCAAAATGTCTTTTGGAGGACAGTGTCTGGTACATATTAACAGCCTTAAAAATGTTTATAGCTGCACCTCTTCAGGGTTTGGAGATGGCTGTTGGGCTGCAACAGATGAAACAGTAAACAGGAACATGCAGTGATCTGTCTGATTGAGGCAAGGCTAGAAGCTTTGTGCTAAAAGCAGGAGTAATCTGGCCAGAGGGTGTCTGTCCTCACTACCATCAAGGACATGTGAATGGTGACAGCACACACTCCTGACAAACTGTATGTCCCAGGGCATTTAGAAAAGTCACAGAGGAGAGGGTATGGCATAGGTCTTAGAATCAAGACTATGGACAGGCACAGCTGAACAGCTTCCATCCACCCTCATCCCTACAGACTCAGGAAAGGAGTTAGAATATCACTTCTCAAGTCTCAGAGAGGTAGACAACTGATCTCAGATAAGGTGGGCAGGAAATCAAAGAGAATTTACATTTTGTACACAATATTTCAGAACAAAGAGAAAGCAGATGGACTGATCTGTGTTAATCATGAGCAAGGAAAAAGAAGGAGCATGGTATCTGTACTGAAGAGAGAAAGAGAAGTAGCATACAGAACAGACAAATAATCCCTTGGAAAAACACATAACTCAAGGGAAAAAAAATTTCCCTGGAAGAGCTTTATGGTGTAGAAGAACTGAAGAAAAGTATTAATTCATGTAAAAGCTAAAAAATATGGTCAGACTGACTTACACACAAACAGAGGAAGAAAAGGGAGCTAAAGAAACCAATTGAAGACCAGAACAATATTAAAGAATAAGTTAAGTCGCAAGGGTCAGTGAATGCTAAATACATTGCAATGCACAGGAGATTCCCCACCCTTGCCATGAAGAATTTTCCAGACCAAAATGTAAATAGTGTCAAGGATGAGACAACTGATTTAACTGCAGTTACTAATATGCCTTAGTAAATGCTGGTTATTGGTGTAATTAAAATGAAGATACCAAAAGAGGAAAAAAATGAAGTCACCAAATTAAAAAAAAAATGAGACACTGATAGAAAATGAAGGGTTGTATGATTAACAGTGAATTCAGAGTAGGGAATGAAGAAATTAAAACAATAACAAGAAATGAGAAAATGATAAGAACATGAATAATGCAACATAAGGATAATTGGTGTCCCTGAAGTAGGGAAACCAGCAACCAAAAATAAATGTTATTTTAGAGATAGAAGAAAATGGAAAATAATGTGACTAAATATTGAAAAGGAATGTGATATTCCAGGAAATATCAGTAAGAAAAACTGGTATTTTATAGACAGACATTCTTAACTTCAAGGATGTTAAGAGAATCCTTCAGGTATCCTGACTAAATATGCAAATGAGAAATATGATAGAGAAGCATACCGAATATATCTCTCCAGCCACTTCTAGTATCAGAAGACAATGAAACAAAATCTGTAAAATTCTTAGAAAAATAAAATTTTACCCAAGAATATCTTAACCAGCCAAACTGAGCACTCTTTTCACATTTTTTTTGTGTGAAAAAGATTGTGAATAACCTCAATATCTAAAAGTAGTGAATTGAGCAAATAAACTATATTTTGTTTAAACAGTGGAATGCTATGCAGCCATTAAGGATGAAGAAGTAGAATCAGGTTTATTTCTGAAAAGTGTTCATAATATACATTACAGAAGAGCAGTAACAAAAGAATATATGTGATCATTTTTAAAAATGTACCCATGTGTTTATAAATGTATACATAAAAAATTGATCACAACAGTATAAACTAAGTTTGGTAGAAAAATAGGTGATTTAGTTTTCTCTTTCATTTAAGTTAGTGGGTCTCAGCTGGGGGCAGTTTTGATCCTTCAGGGACATGTGGCAATATCTGGAGACATTTTTGTTTGTCATAACTGGGAAAATGCCAATCACTTCTAATAGCACTGAGAATGTAGATAAACATCCTCACACACCAAAAAAAAAAAAAAAAAAAAAATTTCAACCTGTAATCAATAGTGCCAAGAGTGAAAGACCCTGATTTAACTGTATTTACTAATTTACTATGGTAAATATGAGTTACTAGTATAATACAAATGAAGTTACCAAAAGAAAAATATATATAAATTGAAACTGGAGAAGAGTTTGCTTAGTAGATGAATATATCCAACTTAAAAAGATAAAAATTTACTTTTTAAGTCCTTTGTTGGACTCTTAGTTTAGTTTGCAAAGCAAATCTATAAGAGTAGAAACTTACATAGGTAATACTATTCCTTTAATACTCTATTTGGGGAAAACAAATATTGTAAAAGAAAATAAAATATGGTCACCACATTTGTTTTACAAACAAAAGTTTGTTTTAAAACTGGTCTTAAATAATATTTAAATGTTTTAATATAATACTTAAATAATATTTAAAAGTCTTCTCATTTACTTTACATTGTAGTGTCTCAGAATAAACGCTAATTTTAGCCCTAGGCCCGGGACTGGAATAAATAGTGATTCTCAAATAGTGTATATTGCATGGATATGCCCCCCTAATTTTGCTCAATACACAGAGATTATTTTTTTCTGCAGTGTAAGTTGTGATGTATTAATGGTGTGTTTCATGTTGTTAGAGTCCCTTTAACCTTTGAAGTGTGGTGTCTGAAATTCTAATATTTGAAGTTATGCCATCTTGTGTTCCAATGCTGAATGTCAAACAGTATGTGAATCCATGTTGAGGCATTTAGTGGGGGTAAAATTTGCTGTTTAGGTTGAAGTGTAATATAAACACAGGCCAGAACCTAAGAGACATGACTGGTTAAAGGGACTATGGCAGAACGTTGCTGACTGCATATAAAAAAGCATGTTCAAGGCACTCAAGAGTGCTTCCCAAACTGCAGCAGAGTGCTGGAGAGGACCATTTTTTGGCTCCAGTCATCAACACTGGTGCTCAAGATGCAAGTATGGCTGGCAAGTTTTGGGTTCATCTGAGTCTTTTTGTCCTTTGAAGCATGATATCTAAAAATCTACTATTTGAAAATGGGCCATGAACAGAAAATCTCTCTTCAGGATTACTGTCCCAGCATACGCCATTATAAATTGAGTCTAAAAAATGTGACTAATTAAGTTTAATTCAAACAAATGTTTACTTAACATCTGCTCTTCCCTGGCAACATGGCAGCTGCTGGGAGCAAATGCATTAAATACAGACCTTCTACTCAAGGAGTGGGTAATCCAGATGTCCTTAGAGTTACTCACTGGAACTTGATAGGACTTGGAGAAGTGATGGAAAATGTAACACTGGAAAAACCTGATAAGAATTTCCCATAGATGATAATCCTACCATGTGTTCATGTAATGTTTATGTCTATGTGAGGGATATTATGTCTTTGGGGGCTGGTTTTATGCATTGAAAAGACTTTTCCAGAGATTTAAACCAGTTTAAAGGTTAATAATTCATTAAATTATAAATTTCAAAGCCTACTTCCTAAAATTATAGATCTTATTCTACTTATAAATCTATCCAATTTTAATATCACTTTTAAGGGGCCTTTGATTCAACTTTTGATCTGTTTCTTAACTTAGTGAAATTCCTTTAACCATTCAGACTCTCTGTACAAATTTAATATATTCCATTTTCTTTTTGAGTGTTCTCAATTTTGTGACAGGCCATCCTAAGCACTTAGGTAATTATCATAAATCTAATAAGTTAAAAATAGTTACCCGTAAATTATCTTAAATGTGCTGATATAGTTGGTATACTTAGTAAGATTTCAGTTTAAAATCCCAAGGCTTATAGAAAGAATGGAGGAGGAGGAATAAGAAGGGAGAGAAATAAAGAAACATCAGACTGTGTTTACAATAACTTAACAAGAAAGTTAAGTTAGATTGTTAGATAGTAAAGAAGCAACCCTTGAACCCTTGGTAACCATGAATCTAAAGCCAGCAATGGCAATAAGTACATACCTATCAATAATCACCCTAAATGTAAATGGACTGAATGCACCAATCAAAAGACACAGAGTAACAGAATGGATAAAAAAGCAAGACCCATCTATATGCTGCCTACAAGAAACTCACCTCAAATCCAAAGATATACACAGACTAAAAGTGAAGGGATGGAAAAAGATATTTCATGCAAACAACAAAGAGAAAAAGCAGGTGTTGCAGTACTTGTATCAGACAAAATAGACTTCAAAACGAAGAAAGTAGCAAGAGATAAAGAAGGACATGACATAATGATAAAGGGGTCAGTCCAACAAGAAGATATAACCATTATAAATATATATGCACCCAACACAGGAGCGCCAGCATATGTGAGACAAATACTAACAGAATTAAAGGAGGAAATAGACAGCAATGCATTCATCTTAGGAGACTTCAACACACCACTCACTCCAGAGGACAGATCAACCAGACAGAAAATAAGTAAAGACACAGAGGCACTGAACAACACACTAGAACAGATGGACCTAACAGACATCTACAGAACTCTACACCCAAAGCAACAGGATACACATTCTTCTCAAGTGCACATGGAACATTTTCCAGAATAGACCACATACTAGGCCACAAAAAGAACCTCAGTAATTTCAAAAATATTGAAATCCTACCAACCAACTTCTCAGATCACCAAGGTATAAAACTAGAAATAAATTTTAGAAAGAAATCAAAAAGGCTCTCAAATACATGGAGACTTAACAACACTCTCCTAATTAATCAATGGGTTAACGACCAAATCAAAACAGAAATCAAAGAATATATGGAGACTAATGACAACAACAACACAAAGCCACAACTTCTGTGGGAAGCAGCAAAGGCAGTTCTAAGAGGAAAGTATATTGCAATCCAGGCCTATTTAAAGAAGGAAGAACATTCCCAAATGAATAGTCTAAAGACACAATTACTGAAATTGGAAAAAGAAGAACAAATGAGGCCCAAAGTCACCAGAAGGAGGGACATAATAAAGATCAGAGAAGAAATAAATAAAATTGAGAAGAATAAAACAATAGAAAAAATCAATAAAACCAAGAGCTGGTTCTTTGAAAAAATAAACAATATAGATAAACCCCTAGCCAGACTCATTAAGAGAAAAAGAGAATCTACACACATAAACACAATCAGAAATGAGAAAGGAAAAATCACGACAGACCCCACAGAAATACAAAGAATCATAAGAGAATATTATGAGAATCTATATGCTAACAAGCTGGAAAACATAGAAGAAATGGACAACTTCTTAGAAAAATACAACCTTCCAAGACTGACCAAGCAAGAAACAGAAAAACTAAACAGACCAATCACCAGCGACGAAATCGAATTGGTAATCAAAAAACTACCCAAGAACAAAACCCCGGGCCTGATGGATTCACCTCTGAATTCTACCAGACATATAGAGAAGAAATAACACTGATTCTCCTTAAAGTTTTCCAAAAATAGAAGAGGAGGGAATACTTCCAAACTCATTCTATGAAGCCAGCATCACTCTAATACCAAAACCTGGCAAAGACCTCACCAAAAACGAAAATTACAGACCAATATCCCTGATGAACGTAGATGCAAAAATACTCAACAAAATATTAGCAAACCGAATTCAAAAATACATCAAGAGGATCATACACCATGATCAAGTGGGATTCATCCCAGGGATGCAAGGATGGTACAACATTCGAAAATCCATCATCATCCACCACATCAACAAAAAGAAGAACAAAAACCACATGATCATCTCCATAGATGCTGAAAAAGCATTTGACAAAATTCAGCATCCATTCCTGATTAAAACTCTCAACAAAATGGGTATAGACGGCAAGTACCTCAACATCATAAAGGCTATATATGACAAACCCACAGCTAACATCATACTTAACGGCGAGACGCTGAAAGCTTTTCATCTAAGATCGGGAACAAGACAGGGATGCCCACTCTCTCCACTGTTATTCAACATAGTACTGGAGGTCCTAGCCACAGCAATCAGACAAAACAAAGACATACAAGGCATCCAGATTGGTAAAGAAGAAGTCAAATTGTCACTATTTGCAGATGACATGATACTGTACATAAAAAACCCTAAAGATTCCATTCCAAAACTACTAGAACTAATATCTGAATTCAGCAAAGTTGCAGGATACAAAATTAACACACAGAAATCTGTTGCTTTCCTATACACTAATGATGAACTAACAGAAAGAGAAATCAGAAAAACAATTCCGTTCACAATTGCATCAAAAAGAATAAAATACCTAGGAATAAACCTAGTAAAGGAAGTGAAAGACCTGTACTCTGAAAACTACAAGACACTCCTAAGAGAAATTAAAGAGGACACTAACAAATGGAAATGCAACCCATGCTCTTGGCTAGGAAGAACACATACTGTCAAAATGGCTATACTACCTAAAGCAATCTACAGATTCAATGCAATCCCTATCAACCTACCAACAGCTTTCTTCAATGAACTGGAACAAATAATTCTAAAATTCATATGGAACCACAAAAGACCACGAATAGCCAAATCAATCCTGAGAAGGAGGAATAAAACAGGGGGAATTGCACTCCCTGACTTCAAGCTCTACTACAAAGCCACAGTAATCAAGACAATTTGGTATTGGCACAAAAACTGACCCACAGACCAGTGGAACAGAATAGAAAACCCAAACATTAACCCAAACATATACAGTCAATTAATATTTGATAAAAGTGCCTTGGATATACAATGGGGAGACGACAGCCTCTTCAGCAGCTGGTGTTGGAAAAACTGGACAGCTACATGTAAGAGAATGAAACTGGACTACTGTCTAGCCCCATACACAAAGGTAAACTCAAGGTGGATCAAAGACCTGAATGTAAGTCATGAAACCATAAAACTCTTAGAAAAAAACATAGGCAAAAATCTCTTGGACATAAACATGAGCAACTTCTTCATGAACATATCTCCCCGGGCAAGGGAAACAAAAGCAAAAATGAACAAGTGGGACTATATCAAGCTGAAAAGCTTCTGTACAGCAAAGGACACCATCAGTAGAACAAAAAGACATCCTACAGTATGGGAGAATATATTCATAAAAAACGTATCTGATAAAGGGTTGACATCCAAAATATATAAAGAACTCATGCACCTTAACAAACAGAAAGCAAATAATCCAATTAAGAAATGGGCAGAGGACATGAATAGACACTTCTCCAAAGAAGAAATTCAGATGGCCAACAGGCACATGAAAAGATGCTCCACATCGCTAATCATCAGAGAAATGCAGATTAAAACCACAATGAGATATCACCTCACACCAGTGAGGATGGCCAACATCCAAAACACAAACAACAACAAATGTTGGCGAGGATGTGGAGAAAAGGGAACCCTCCTACACTGCTGGTGGGACTGCAAATTAGTTCAACCATTGTGGAAAGCAGTATGGAGGTTCCTCAAAAACTCAAAATAGAAATACCATTTGACCCAGGAATTCCACTCCTAGGAATTTACCCTAAGAATGCAGCAGCCCAATTTAAAAAGGACAGATGCACCCCTATGTTTATTGCAGCACTATTTACAATAGCCAAGAAATGGAAGCAACCTAAGTGTCCATCAGTAGATGAATGGATAAAGAAGATGTGGTACATATACACAATATAATATTATTCAACCGTAAGAAGAAAACAAATCCTACCATTTGCAACAACATGGATGGAGCTAGAGGGTATTATGCTCAGTGAAATAAGCCAAGCCGAAAAAGACAAGTATCAAATGATTTCACTCATATGTGGATTATAAGAACAAAGAAAAAATACTCAAGGAACAAAACAGCAGCAGACTCACAGAACCCAAGAACGGACTAATAGTTACCAAAGGGAAAGGGACTGGGCAAATGGGCGGGAAGGGAGGGATAAGAGGGAAAAAGGGGCATTACGATTAGCATGTATAATGTTGGGGGGCACGGGGAGGGCAGTACAACTCAGAGAAGACAAGTAGTGATTCTATAGCATCTCACTATGCTGATGGACAATTACTGTAATGGGGTTGGTGGGGGGGAACTGATGAAGGGGTAGTTTAATAACCGTAATATTGCACATGTAATTGTAGATTAATAATAACAAAATAAATTATATAAAAAAAAAAACCCAAGGCTTTATCAAGTGTGTAGTCACACACGTTAGGTTGGAAACATGAGGCTGATTTACTAATCTAAACATTTCTTACACATGACAGTTGCATGAAATACCATATTTTGTACAGAACTATTGAACATTTGAGTGCCTTAAACATTTCTGTGCTTAACCCTGAATCTTCCTGTGGACCTGAAGTTAGAACAGCTAGTACCTTTGGCCTGGACACAGGAGGGCAAGATACCCCAATACAGCTTTCTGAATATGGAAGTCTAAGCTCTGCGTGTTTGCTTCCTGGGTAGGGGGGGCCACAGGTTATTTCTGTGTATGGCTGAAGTAAAGAAGTGATGGTCTAAGTATTTTCTGTCTTGCTATGCTGCTTTTTGTCCTTTGGCTAGGGTGAGCAGGTCTTTGTTTGGGCTCCTCTGTTTCTATGCATTGGCATTTCCAGATTTCCAGATTCTTCTGTGCCACGTCTGGAATAAGTGGAGCAAAAACAAAACCAGTTAACTCACCAACTCTTTGTTCCTTGTTTTCCGAGGCCCCTAGGACGTCTTCTTTCTTTACCTTTCAGAGTTGTCTTAATGCTTGTTTAATACATAATTTGCAATATTTTTAAGTCATACTTATTGGGAGGAAAAAGAGGAAAGTGTGTCTACTCCACCTTCCCAGAAGTGGAAGACGCCCTTGGATTTTTGAACTGAGTTCATATACGGAAGGAAAAATGCCATTGTTCTCTAGGATCTTTTTGTTACTTTTTTCTATCATCTCTTTGTTAAAATTTTCAAAATTAAAATTGTGTAAGAATTAAAATACTTCTTAATTTCACTGCTACTGTTCACATTTTGGCATGCTTCCATTCATTTTTCAATGTCAAGACAGTGAGCTGGATAGATTTATTTTACTATTTAGGATTCACTATATGTGCAGCTTTGTACCATTCTTTTAAGCAACGTACTATGGGCATTTTTGCAGCCACCATCATCTCTTTATCTTCGGAAAGCAGCAAACCACATAGACTGAGACAAAAATCCTGGGAGTAGATGTCAAATATACTCTCCACCTGGACAGTTCTGTTGAGAAATGTATTATTGTATAATGATACAATATTGGGAACACGTTTCCAGAAAGAAATAAAACTTTGGTATATATGCCTACATTTTATTTACTCACTCAAAATCTTATATTTGAAGGACTTAACATAAATGACCATGGAGTCTCTAACAAAACCTGAAGTTATTAGACATTTGTGAATTTCTGGACCCTTTGAGAAAACTGAGCTCTTATTTTCGTCTATCCAAAGATTTATCCCAATGCTATTATTCCCGGGTTCTAATTTAGTTTTCCTTCTTAGATGAGCAAGACATACTTAAGTTTAACTCAAATGCCTTGACTGGGTTGGTTGGAAGTGGAACTTGAAATTAAGATTATTAGGTAATAATTCATTGAGGTCATGTTTTTTGGAGAAGTATAGGGGGATGAATGAATGACATACTGCAAGAGATAAGAGTAGACAAATATGTGATTTCAGGAGTTTAGCCTAAGCCTGGTCTCATAGGAGCTCAAGAACATAAGTTGTACCACAGAGGTTGTCTCATACCAAGGGAGGCAGGCTGGACTATTCATTACCTGCACTGGTCATTTATTGGTTATGGGCTCCCACTGGGAGAGAGGGCTCTCAGATATCTCTGAGTGAGGCATTCCTGTCACTCAAGAGCATTCCTCGGAAGAAGGATACATATATAAATTGTTAATTGCCATCACCCATAGAAAGTGGAGGATAGATGCATCTGCTACAACTTTTTTCTTTATTCAATAAAAAAGAACTAGACACTGACTCGAGAGATTTAAGATGGTGGCATGAGAGGTGAGACAGAGAACTCCTCCCAAAACTACAGATAGTGTGAAAATATAGTTAATACAACTAATCTTAAAACAGCAACAGGAAAGAAGGCTGCACAAGACTGCATACAGACCTCATGAACAGAGCAGAACTCATGAAACTGGGCACAAACTCTGCTCCCCTATGACCCCCAACCTCACTCTAGGGGCTGAGCAGCTCCAGAGACTGGAGCTTCTGGGCAATACAGGGCACCACACAGAAATATGAAACATCAAACGAACAAGGTTCACACCAAAATCTCACAAACCCCAGATAAAGGGCCAAATGAAACTGAACTCACCAATCTTCCTGAAAGAGAGTTAAAAATAAAAATCATAAACATGCTTATGGAGGTAAAGAAAAATATTCAAGAACTCAGGAACGAATTTAAGACAGAGATACAATCATTAAGTAATTCCATATCTGAAATGAAATATACAATGGAGGGATTTAAAAGCAGATTAGATGTAGTAGAAGAGACGGTAAATGGAATAGAAATCAGAGAAGAGGAATACAAAGAAGCTGAGGCACAGAGAGAAAAAAGCCCTCTAAGAATGAAAGAATATTGAGAGAACTGTGTGACCAATCCAAACGGAGCAATATTCGCATAATAGGGGTACCAAAAGAAGAAGAGAGAGAAAAAGGGATAGAAAGTGTCATTGAGGAGGTAATTGCTGAAAACTTCCCCAATCCGAGGAAGGAGATAGTCTCTCAAGCAATGGAAGTGCACAGATCTCCCAACACAAGGGACCCAAGGAAGACAACATCAAGACATATAACTAAAATGTCAAAGATCAAGTATAAAGACAGACTATTAAAAGCATCTAGAGAGAGAAAAAAGATGATCACATAAAAGGAAAATCCATCAGGCTATCATCAGATTTCTCAACAGAAACCTTACAGGCCAGAAGAGAGGGGAATGATATATTTAACGCAGTGAAGTAGAAGGGCTTCAAACCAAGAATTCTCTACCCGTCAAGTTTATCATTTAACTTTGAAGGAGGGATGAAACAATTTTCAGATAAGCAAAAGCTGAGAGAATTTACCTCCCATAAACCACCACTACAGTGCATTTTGGAGGGACTCCTATAGATGGAAGTATTGCTAAGACTAAACAGATGTTACCCAAGGGATAGACAAAGAATACAGAATATGATTCATAACATACAAAGAATGGAGGAGGAAGAAAAAAGAGGGGAAAAAAAAAGAACCTTTAGGTTGTGTTTGTAATAGCATGTCAAGTGAGTTCAATTAGACTGTTAGATAGTAAGGGAATTACCCTTGAACCTTTGGTAACCATGAATCTGAAGCCTGCAATGGCAATAAGTACATACCTATTGATAATCACCCTAAATGTAAATGGTCTGCATGCACCAATCAAAAGATGTAGAGTGACTGAATGGACAAAAAAACAAGAACTATTTATATGCTTACTACAAGAGACTCACTTCAAACCCAAAGACATACACAGACTGAAAAGTAAAGGGGTGGAAAAAGATATTTCATGCACCTAATAGGGAGAGAAAAGCAGGAGTTGCAGTACTTGTATCAGACAAAATAGACTTCAAAACAAAGAAAATCACAAGAGACAAAGAAAGACATTACATAATGATAAAAGAGTCAGTCCAGCAAGAGGATATAACTATTATAAATATCTATGCACCCAACACAGGATCACCTACATTTGTGAAATAAATACTAACAGAATTAAGGGGGGAAATAGAATGCAATGCATTCATTTTGGGAGAGTTCAACACACCACTCACTCCAAAGGACAGATGAATCAGACAGAAAATAAAGAGACAGAGGCACTGAACAAGGTATTAGGACAGATGGACCTAACGGACATCTACAGAAGACTCTATCCAAAAGCAACAGGATACACATTCTTCTCAAGTGCACATGGAACAATTTCAAGAATACATCACATACTGGGCCAGAAAAAAATCTCAGTCAATTCAAAAAGATTGAAATTGTACCAACCAGCTTCTCAGATCACAAAGACATGAAACTAGAAATAAATTACTCAAAGAAAATGAAAAAGCACACAAACATAAGGAGGCATAATAACATGCTCCTAAATAATCAATGGATCAATGATGAAATAAAACCAGAGGTCAACCAATATATGGAGACAAATTACAACAATAATTCAACACAGTAAAGTCTGTAGGATGCAGTGAATGCCGTGCTAAGAGGGAAATACATTGCAATACAGGCCTACCTCAGGAAAGAAGAACAGTCCCAAATGAACAGTCTAAACTTTAAATTAATGAAACTAGAAAAGGAAGAACAAATGAGGCCCAAAGTCAGTAGAAGGAGGGACATAATAAAGATTAAAGCGGAAATAAATAAAATTGAGAAGAATAAAATAATAGAAAGAATCAATGAAAGGAGGATCTGGCTTCGAGAAAATGAACAAAATAGATAGACGCCTGGCCAGACTTATCAAGAAAAAAAGAGAGTCTACCCCTATAAACAGAATCAGAAATGAGAAAGGAAAAATCACTATGGACACCACAGAAATACAAAGAATTATGAGAGAATACTATGAAAAATTATATGGTAGCAAACTGGATAACCTAGAAGAAATGGAAAACTTTCTAGAAAAATGCAACCTTCCAAGGCTGACCCAGGAAGAAACAGAAAAATCTCAATAGACCAATTATCAGCAAAGAAATTGAATTGGTAATCAAAAAAACTACCTAAAAACAAAAGGCCTGATCCAGATGCTTTCACTGCTGAATTTTATCAAACATTTAGTCAAGACCTAATACCATCCTCCGTAGAGTTTTCCAAAAAGTAGAAGAGGAGGAAATACTCCCAAACTCATTCTACGAGGCCAACATCACTCTAATACCAAAACCAGGCAAAGACAGCACAAAAAAAAAAAAGAAAATTACAGACGAATATCCCTGATGAACATAGATGCAAAAATACTCAACAGAATATTAGCAAACTGAATTCAAAAATACATCAAAAATATCATCCATCATAATCAAGTGGGATTCATCCCAGGGATGCAAGGATGGTACAACATTCGAAGATCCATTAATATCATCCACCACATCAACAAAAAGGACAAAAATCACATGGTCATCTCCATAGATGCTGAAAAATCATTTGACAAAATTCAACATCCATTCATGATAAAAACTCTCAACAAAATGGGAAAGAGGGCAAGTACCTCAACATAATAAAGGCTATATATGACAAACCCACAGCCAACATTATACTTAACAGCGAGAAGCTGAAAGCTTTTCCTTTAAGATCGGGAACAAGACAAGGATGCCCACTCTCCCCACTTTTATTCAACATAGTTCTAGAGGTCCTAGCCACAGCGATCACACAACACAAAGAAATAAAAGGCATCCAGATTGGCAAGGAAGAAGTCAAACTACCCCTTTTTGCAGATGACATGATATTGTACATAAAAAACCCTAAAGAATCCACTCCAAAACTACTAGATCTAATATCTGAATTCAGCAAAGTTGCGGAATACAAAATTAATACAGAGAAATCTGTTGCATTTCTGTACACCAACGGTGAACTAGCAGAAAGAGAAATCAGGAAAACAATTCCATTCACAATTGCATCCAAAAGAATAAAATATCTAGGAATAAACCTAACCAAGGAAGTGAAAGACTTATACTCTGAAAACTACAAGACACTCATAAGAGAAATTAAAGAAGATACAAATAAATGGAAACACATCCCGTGTTCATGAAAAGGAAGAATTAATATTGTCAAAATGGCCATCCTACCTAAAGCAATCTACAGATTCAATGCAATACCTCTCAGAATACCAACAGCATTCTTCCATGAACTAGAGCAAATAGTTCTAAAATTCATATGGAACCAGAAAAGACCATGAATAGCCAAAGCAATCCTGAGAAGAAAGAATAAAGCAGGGGAATTATGCTCCCTGACTTCAAGCTCTACTACAAAGCCACAGTAATCAAGACAATTTGGTACGGGCACAAGAACAGACCCATAGACCAATGGAACAGACTAGAGAGCCCAGATATAAACCCAAGCATATATGGTCAATTAATATACGATAAAGTAGCCATGGATATACAATGGGGAAATGACAGCCTCTTCAACAGCTAGTGTTGGCAAAACTGGACAGCTACATGTAAGAGAATGAAACTGGATTACTGTCTAACCCCATACAAAAAAGTAAACTCAAAATGGATCAAAGATCTGAATGTAAGGCATGAAACCATAAAACTCTTAGAAAAAAATATAGGCAAAAATCTCTTGGACATAAACATGAGCAACTTCTTCACGAACATATCTCCCTGGGCATGGGAAACAAAGGCAAGAATGAACAAATGGGACTATATCAAACTGAAAAGCTTCTGTACAACAAAGGATACCATCAGTAGAACAAAAAGACCTCCTACAGTATGGGAGAATATATTCATAAATGACATATCCGATAAGGGTTGACACCCAAAATATATAAAGCGCTTATGTACCTCAAGAAACAAAAAGCAAATAAGCCAATTAAAAAATGGGCAGAGGAGCTGAACAGACACTTCTCCAAAGAAGAAATTCAGATGGCCAACAGGCACATGAAAAGATGCTTCACATCACTAGTCATCAGAGAAATGCAAATTAAAACCACAATGAGATATCACCTCCACCGCCACCCAAAAGACAAACAGCAACAAATGTTGGCGAGGATGTGGAGAAAGGGGAACCCTCCCCCTCCTACCCTGCTGGTTTGAATGTAAATTGGTACAACCATTGTGGAAAGTAGTATGGAGGTTCCTCAAAAAATTCAAAATAGAAATACCATTTGACCCAGGAATCCCACTTCTAGGAATTTACCCTAAGAATGCAGCAGCCCAGTTTGAAAAAGACACATGCACCCCTGTGTTCATCACAGCACTATTTTCAGTAGCCAAGAAATGGAAGCAACCTAAGTGTCCATCAGTAGATGAATGGATAAAGAAGATGTGGTATATATACAAATTGGAATATTATTCAACCATAAGAAGAAAACAAATCCTTCCATTTGCAACAACATGGATGGAGCTAGAGGGTTTTATGCTCAGTGAAATAAGCCAGGTGGAGAAAGACAAGTATCAAATGATTTCACTTATGTGTGGAATATAAGAACAAAGAAAAAACTGAAGTAACAAAACAGCAGCAGGCTCACAGAACCCAAGAATGGACTAACAGTTACCGAAGGGAAAGGGACTGGGGAAGATGGGTGGAAAGGGAGGGATAAGGGGGAAAAAGGGCTATTACAATTAGTGCACATAATGTAGTGGGGGTGTGGGTGGGGTGGGGGGATACGGGGAAGGCAGTATAACACAGAGAAGACAAGTAGTGATTTTATAACATCCTACTACACTGATGGACAGTGACTGCAATGGGGTATGTGGTGGGGACTTGATAATAGTGGGAGTCTAGTAACCATAATGTTGCTCATGTAATTGTATATTAATAATAGCAAATATACATATATATCACACAACAGTATTTTATGGTGAAATACTTGGTGGCAATTTTTTATTTCAGTATACATTACCATTTGACCTGATCATCATTCTTTTAAATATTGAGAAGTATCAAACAAAAATGATCCCCATTAGGAAGACTGCAGTTGGTACAGTGACTACCTGCCACAGACATTAGAGATCTTTTTTGGGATTATTGTCAACACTGGGATTTGGGTTTACTTGTTCTTGCTTTTTTTCACTAGAAAGAAGTACATCTGGTTTTCTATAAGATGGACTCTGCAAAGGTAGCCCTTTATGGTTCTTTTATTTGATAAAATTAGCTCTTTACAGATGATGAAAATTACAGTATTCGGAATATCCATCCAATAAGAACTTTGAAAAATATTGATTGTAACACATTGAACATGTAACCCATTAAAAAAAGGTAAAACCTGGCCCTTTTGGTAGGGAAAAATTTCTCTCTTGGTACTTATTAATTTTTCCAGTGAGGAGAATGATACCATGGAAGTGTTAACGTTAGTTCCAGGCTGCGCAAAGGCACTTGACCAGTAGCCCAATGCTCACTGCATATCAATTGATTTTATAAATATGCTGTAATGTATTTTATACCTTGCATCTTTATCAAATAGTATGCTGGTAAACTAATTGTGCTTTCTCAGAAAAAGAAATGGAAAGTAAAGTTTCCAGTACAAAGACTGAAGAATTGCATTGATAAGGGGAGAGAAGGGAAGAAAGCTACAGAGGCATCATGCATGTCGCATCCTCATGGCAAAAGCAGCAGTTAGTGACATCCATATTTAGAAAGCTGAATTAACTCCCAGTGCAATTTCTGCATCAAGGGACACTGATGGCCATTAGATAACGCATGTGGCATACTCTGGGGAATGTAAAGCACAACTGTGTGAGCTGGTAGGTGCTTTGCATCACAGTTAGATAACAGGCTAAGGCTTCTCAGTATATGTATGGTATATCTAAGAGAGAGAAGTATTTAAGGATTTTCTATTCTGTTTACCAATGAACATGCATCCTACAGAAGAGGTGTTTTATTTGGCTATCATTTGAAAGCTATGAGGTGGAGTAGAAAATGTATGTTGTAAAAGAACACCAACTACATATGAGGTGATAAAGGTCTTTGAATTAGAAGGGTTGTGCCTGATAATCAATCCATACTGTTTATTTACAGAGGATAACTGGTAGTTAGTAATATGTCTCTGTATTTACTATTGAGGAAATAGTGAAAAAAGAAATATGAATACTGTTAAATCATGGCAACTGATTGTAACTCTTTATAGAATGCTGTACATATGTACCAGTTTCAAAATGCTACTTTCCCACACTGTTACTGAGGAATGAAATGCTTACATGAACTTTAAAATGAGAGATGAGATTTCTAAAACACATTTCTTCCATACACTGATGATACCAGTAAAGACTTTTTCTATGATTTCAGGTGGTTTGCCCAGGTGGCAGATTTTAGTGATTTGTTCATAACTTTGAATGCATACCCATTACTTCAGGGAAACATAATCACTATTTTTTACTGTTGAAGATAAAATATTAGGATTTCTTTAAAATAAATTGTAGTACAAAATTTCGTCTTTGCAAATTTAATTATTTTTAAATGCTTAGTGTGTTTCCTGACCCTCTCTCCCCTCTCTCTTATCCATGAAGGAAATCATTGGCATACTACTGGGCATGCTTAAAAACCTATCCAAAAGCTGCAATAGCAAAAGGAAAAATATTTTCTAGAGCTGCAAACAAGAGTGGATTAGGATTCCATTCATTGTGATCCTTCGCATTAAACATCAGTCTCCAACATTTGTGTGGGATGTGTGATATGGTTATTATCTTCAGTATCACACTGTGAACTGGCATGGTCTCCAATGAGAAATTTTCCCATAAACTGGGTTTATAGTTGGCCTGGATATCATTTTAGAGAAATAAAGGATCTAAAAAAAAACTGAGGGGTGAGGCCCCTATCGTACAGCTAAAGTTACTTATTATACAAATGGATTTGCATGTCTTAACAGCCTATATAAGTTGATATTATTACTGATTTACAAAATCATCTCTCTCACTGATGTTTAATTTTTGTTATCATTAAATAGTAAATGCTGTTGCACTCTTACCTACTTAAATTCACTAAATGTGGGGATGTGCATGCCTGGAAATCTGGTAATCTATGAATGCCATCATTTGAGAAAAATTGGTCTAAGTCTTAAGGGATAAAATGATTTTAAGTCTGACCAATGAAAAGCAGACAAAAATAAAAGTGAAACATAAGTCAATGGGAGATCTAGGGGAACTCCTAATGTGTCAAGTGATGTAAACTAGTATCATAGTCAAGTGCCCAGATGGTCATTCAATGAAGTGATTTTTAAATCTTTTGACCACCATCCTCAGTAGGAAGTATATTTTATCTTATTCATCCAGTACACATAGACATCTTTATTCATTGTCTTTGGCTAGGTAACAAACTACTGAAAATCTCTGTGGCTTCAAAACAAAGGTTTCTTCACCATTATGTTCCGTAAAGGCTGTGTATCTGTCTGCAGTGGCTCTGCTCCTGGCTGTAGCTCCCTCTTCCAGGCTGCAGAGAGGCTGCAGCTCTGCTCCAAGAAACTTGTTGTTCCAGGAATCAGGCTAAGGAACAGCCTCAGCCTGAAATGTACTCATGGAAAAGGGAACAAGTAAAAAACCCTGAGCCAAATTACTGATTGCCCTGGAAGCTACTGCTCAGGCTTTGTTCACATGCATCACCTGCTTACAGTCCACTGACTCTACTATGTCCCATGGTGCCCCAAACATCAGTGCAGTGTGGAAGCATTCCCTTCTCACAGGTCCTGCATGTCTGCTGGTAACAGGAAGGATGAATACTCCCTCAACAAGGAGAAGTGGTAGGGTAAGGGAAATAATCATGGGAGATAGTCCAGTCTACTGCATGTGTATGTGTGTGTGAGTACATATGTTATTGAGCCAAAATCTCACGGAATAATTATGTTTGATGCATTCTATCTCCTATTGTATGTGTGTGTTTTTTAAATGTAGTTCACTAAATTAAATATTTGGATCACTAGTGGTTACTACTAGTATTTTGGAAATCACTGTTCTTGCAGTTTCTAGAGTGTCACAGTCAGATGCGAATGGGTCCTTGGTCACTGCTTTTCCTATAATTGAATGAGACAAGACCATCTTTCTTGATTTTGAATTTAAGGGTGTATGATAAAGAGGGTAGAATACTAAAGTAAGAAGTTGGAGAGTTTAGTTCTGGTTCAGCCACTGACTGGCTGTGTGCCTGATTCCCTCTTTCTAAGCCTCATTTGTTCCCATCTGTGCAGTAGGGATAATGCCCTGTCTAGCGTACCTTAGGTGGCAAATGACACTTACATAGTGCCTGGCACTGTTTAAGCACTTTGTATTTACTAAGTCATTTAACCCACACAACGACCTTCAAGACAAGTACTACCAATATCCTCACTTTACAGAAGAAACTGAGCACAGAGGTTAATGATTTTTAAGTGATACGTCCAAGACCAAAGCTATTCAGTCTGGCTTTTCAACCATTATGCTGATTGGACTCCATCATGGAAAGTGACATGTTCAGTGTGCAAAACCACTACCTTTGAATTTTGTTGTGTTACTCTTGTTTGTTCTCTATTTTTGACTTTCCAAAATGTCCCTGGTGAAAATTGCACCTCTACTAACAGTGACACTGCAACGATTCTGATGAGCAGATGTCTTGGTCCCAAGTCAGAGATGCAAAGCCAGAGGTAGCTTCCTCGTTAGTTCTGGCATACCTGTTTGTCTCCTGAGTTTTTCCCCTGGGGCAGAGAGAATCAATAAATTAGATTCAGAGAGCATGGCTCTACCTTTGCTTAATAACATTAACACTGCACATGGACTCCAAATGTTAGGTTATTACAGTTCAACCCCATTCCACTTTGTTATATGAATTTTGCTAGAGCATACAAGTAAATGAGAGTTATCATTTGTTCTGTAGATGTATATCCCTGATCTTTATTAAGTAACCAGTTTCTGGATTACTTGTTTACAGTACCATCCAGTCTTGCTATTGTGAGTTCAATTCTCCAGGAAAAACTAGAAAACACTACATCTGTGTTAAATTTTTCTTCCTTTTTAAAAAAAAAAACAATTTTTGTCAGGTCTAAAACAAAATACTTGAGAAAGTCCCTGTGATGAGAGAATGCAAAGACTTGAATACAAGGAAGCTCCCTGTTTGTGAGGAACTATTATTCTAAGGAAGAAAACACCTTTGCACCCAGAGAAAATTTCCACCTTTTAGATTCCATCAGATCTATAAAGGGTCTTTATCCAAAAAAATAGATATATATTTTTTGAGGCCTATTTATGACTAAATGGGCCAATATCTGTTTGCTTGCCTAATTTAGGAATACTTTGCAATGATATATAAAGTTTGCTTTTTAAAAGAAACAGGTAATGTATTTAGCATTTACCAGGCCATCAAAATTTTGTGCCATCCCTTGGCATTGATACACTATCTAGAAAAATTAAGGCCTAACAAAATCTTAAATCACCTGGTATATCTTTTTTTTTAACATTATTTTTTAAGAATCAGTTTGTAGTTATAGTTTACATACATTAAAATTCTTCAATTTAAAAAGTATTAATGATGAGTTTTTACAAGTTTATACACTAATGTAACCAACACCAAATCGTGATATAGAACAATGCCGTCTCCTCAGAAATTCCCCTAGGCCAGTTTGTAGACAGTCCCCTCTCCCCACTCCTGGTCCCATGACTGATAATACTATCACTATAGTTTTTCCTTTTCTAGAATTTCACATAAATGGAAATATACTCTTTAAATATTGTAACAGCTTTATTGACCTATAATTCATACACCATACAGTTCACCCACCTAAGGTATACACTTCATTGTTTTTTTAATATATTCAGAGATATATGTACCAATCACCACAGTCAATTTTAGAAAATTTTTACCACCTCAAAAAGGAACCTGTACCCTTTAGATACCACGTTCCTACTTCCCCAGTCTCCCAATCCCAAGCAGCTGTTATTTTCTTTCTATCTAGAGTTCCCTGATCTGGACGTTTCATAGGAATGGAATCATATCACATGTAGTCTTTTGTGATTAGCTTTTTTCACTTGGCTTAATATAAGGCCCACCTATATTACATGTATCAGTACTTCATTCCTTTTATGGCCAATAACATTCCAATATATATATATTTATTTAATATATATACATATATAATATATGTATACACACACACACACAGACACACACACACACCACAATTTGTTTATACATTTACCAGTTGATGGACATTTGCGTTGTGTCTTCCTTTTGGCTATTATGAATATATTAGTATGAACATTCATGCACAAGTTTTTGGTGGACATAGCGCTTTCATTTCTCCTGGGTAGAGTAGAATTTCTGGATCATATGGTAACTCTATGTTTAATCAGTTGAGAAAATGCTAGACTGTCCTCCAAAGCAACTGCACCATTTTACATTTCAGCCTATAGTATATGAGGATTCTAATTACTTCACATTGTTTCCAGCAGCTGTTATTATCTGACTTTTTATTTCTATGCATCCTAGTGAATAGGTATCTCATTGTGGTTTTAATTTGCATTCGCCTGATGACTAATGATATTCAACACCTTTTCATGTACTTATTGGCCATTTGTATATCTTCTTTGGAGAAATGCCTGTGTAGACCCCTTGCCCATTTTTTAAATTGGGTTATTTCTCTTTTTATTATTGAGTTATAAAAGTTCTTTATGTATGCCAGACAAGTTCCTTACAGTAGATTAGATACAAATTCCTAAATACAAATCAGATACAGGATTTACAAAATTTTTATTTCCTTCTATGGGCTGTCTTATCACTTTCTTGATGGTGTCCTTTGAAATGCATTTTAAATTTTGATGAAGTCAGTTAACTTATTGTTTTTGTTGTTGCTCATGCTTTTAGTGCCAATCCTTTGTCAAATCCAAGGTGATGAAAGTTTATACCTAGTTTCTTCTAAGCTTGTATACAGTCAAGACTTTAATCTATTTTGAGTTAAGTCTTGTATATGGAAGGTTTGAAACAAGGTATATGTTACTATATAAACTTCATTCTTTTGCATGAGGTTATACAGTTGTCCCAGCACCATTTGTTGTAAAGACTGTTCTTTATTCATTGAATGGCCTTGGCACCTTTGCTGAACATCAGTTGACCAGAGATATATAGGTTTATTTCTTGACTCAAGTCTATGCCATTGATACATGGCTCTGTCCTTGTGCCAGTACTATACTGTCCTATCATTGCTTTGTAGTAAGTACCGAAATCAAGAAGTGTGAGTCTTCCTATTTTCTTCTTTTTTTATAAGATTGTTTTGGCTCTTCTGATTCTTGTTCAATTCCATATGAACTGAGAATCAACTTGTTGAGTTCTACAAAATGTCACCTGAGATTCTAATGGGGATTGAGTTGAATCTGTAGATCAGTTTGGGAAGTATTGCCATCTTAACAATGTAGTCTTCTCATTCATGAACATGCATTGCTTTTCAACTGTTTTTATCTTCTAAAATTTCTTAGAATAATTTTTTTGTAGTTTTCAGGATAAACATTTACACTTCCGTTGTTCATTCCTAAGTATTTTTTTTATCTTATAGTAAAATGAATTATTTTCTTAATTACATTTTTACTTAGTTCATTGCAAGTTTATAGGAATATAATTGATTTTTGTATTTGAGTTTTTATCCTATAAGCTTGCTAAACTCATTTGTTAATTGTAATAAGTTTTTTAATGGTTTCTTAGGACTTTCTACCTACAAGACTGTGTCATCTTCAAATAGAGATAGTTTTACTTCTTCCTTTTTAATCCAGATGCCTTTTATTTCTTTTTCTTGCCTAATTATGCTTGCAAACCCTCCAGTACAATGTTGAATAGAAGTGAATGAGAGCATACATCTTTATCTTGTCCTTCCTCTGAGGGAGAAGTATTCAGTCTTTCACCATTAAGTCTGAGGTTAGCTGTGAGTTTTTCATAGTGCTCTGAACAGGTTGAGGAAGTGTCCTTCTTTTCCTAGTTTGTTGAGTGTTTTTCTCATGAAAGGGTGTTGGATTTTGTCAAATGTCTTTTTCTACATTCACTGAGATAATCATATGATTTTTAAAAATTCTACTGATATGACCTATTATCCAAATTGATATTCATATGTTAACCTAATCTTGAATTCTTGGAATAAATCCCATTTGGTTGTGGTATAGTATTCTTTTTATACATTGCTGGATTCAGTTTGCTAGTATTTTGTTAAGGATTTTTATACTCATATACATAAGTTATTGGACTATATGTAGCTTTCTTTTCTTGTGATGCTCATCTGCTTTCAGTGTCAGGATAATATTGGCCTCACAAAATGAATTATGTTCCTTCTTTTTCAGTCTTTTTAAAGAGTTAGTGAGGACCTAATATTCTTTCAATGTTTTGTAGAATTCAGCAGTGAATTTATCGAGGCCTAATTTTTTTTGGGGGGGGTAAGTCTTTTGTTACTAATTTAGTCTCCTCACTGGTAATAAGTCTATTAAAGTAGTCTATTTTGCCTTGAGTCAGCTTTGGTAGTTTGTGTCTTTCTAGGAATTGATCCTCTTCATCTAAATTATCTGGTTTGTTGGCATATAATTGTTCATAGCATTCCTTTGTAATCCATTTTATTTCTGTAAGGTCAGAGGTAATATCCCCTTTGATTCTAGTAATTTGTGTCTTCTTTATTCTCTGTTATTCTAGCTGAAGGTTTGGAAATATTTTTATCTTATCAAAGAATCACGTTTTGGTTTTATTGGTTTTCTCTATTATTTTTCTATTCTCTTTTACCAATTTCTGCTCTATTATATTAAGGAAATAGTAATTTCCTTCTTTCTGTTTGCTTTACATTTAGTTTTCTCTTCTTTTTCAAGAATTGTAAAGTGGTAGTTTGGGTCATGGATTAGAGATCATTCTTCTTTCCTAATATAGTAACTTACAACTATAAATTTTCCTCTAAGCACAGCTTTAGCAGCATCTTACAGGTTTTGGTAAGTTGTGCTTTTATTTCCATTCATCTTAAACTATTTTCTGTTTCCCTTTTCATTTATTCTTTGATCCATTGGCTCTTTAGGAGTGTGTACTTTAATTTTCACACATTTAGAAGTTTTGAGTACTAATTTTTTTCAGTGTGGTTGGAGAACATACTGTGTATTTCTTCTATCCTTTTAAATTTATTGAGGTTTGTTATATGGCTTGGTATATGGTCTATACTGGAAGTAGGTCCTTTTTTGTTTCTGCATTCTTTCATTTAGCATACTGTTTGGGATTTTCCCATAGTGTTGCAGTTATCAGTAGTTCCACTTTTAATGCTGAATAATACCTCAATGTATAGGTATGCCACAATATGTGTTAATCCATTATCTAGTTAATGGATATTTGGTTTGTATCCAGATATTATAAATCTGATATAAGCATTTCCAGACTTTCTATGGAAATATATTTTGTTTCTCTTGGGAAAATACCCAAAAAGGGATTCCTGGATCATAGGATGATTGGATGTTTAACTTTATAAGATGCTGCCAAACTTTTCCCAAAGTGTGTATCTTTTTCATCTGCACAAGTAAACATATGAGATTTTACTTGCTCAACATCCTTGCCAACACTGGCTCTTAATCATTTTTTTTAACCACTCTAGTAGATGTAGAGATATCTAATTGTGTTTTTAATTTGCATTTCCCAAGTGAATAATGATGTTGATTATTGTTTCATGTGCTTATTTGCTTTACTGTATAATTTTTGATTGAGTGTTAAAATCTTTTGCCCATTTTCCAAATTTTGTTTTTCATGATCTTATTAATGCAATGTAAGAGTGTCTTGTGTATCCTAGATATATATATATTTTTTATTTTGCTATTATTAATGAGCAATATTATAATTACTACACACCCCCTATTATCAAGTCAACACCACATACCCCATTACAATCACTGTCAGTCAGCGTACTAAGATGCTATAGATCGCTACTTTTCTTCTCTGTGTTATACTGCCTTCCCCGTATCCCCCCCAGCTACATTATGTTTCCTAATTGTAATACCCCTTTTTCCCCCTTATCCCTCCCTTACTACCAATATTTTCCAGTTCCTATCCCTTTGGTAACCATCAGTCCATTCTTGGGTTCTGTGAGTCTGCTGCTGTTTTGTTCCTTCAGTTTTTTCATTGTTCTTATACTCCACAGATGAGTGAAATCATTTGATACTTGTCTTTCTCTGCTGGACTTATTTCACTGAGCATAATACCCTCTAGCTCCGTCCATGTTGTTGCAAAAGGAAGGATTTGTATTCTTCTTATGGCTGAATAATATTCTATTGTGTATATGTACCACATCTTCTTTATCCATTCATCTCCTGAAGGACACTTAGGTTGCTTCCATTTCTTGGCTATTGTAAATAGTGCTGCGATAAACATAGGGGTGCATATGTCTTTTTCAAACTGGGCTCCTGCATTCTTAGGGTAAATTCCTAGGAGTGGAATGCCTGGGTCAAATGGTATTTCTATTTTGAGTTTTGTTTTGTTTTGTTTTTGTTTTTGTTTTTAATTTATTTTTTATATAATTTATTTTGGTATCATTAATCTACAATTACATGTGCAATATTATGGCTATTAAACTACCCCTTCATCAGATCCCCCCCACCAACCCCATTACAGTCACTGTCCATCAGCATAGTGAGATGCTATAGAATCACTACTTCTCTGAGTTGTACAACCCTCCCCATGCACCCCCAACATTACATCTGCTAAGAGTAATGCCCCTTTTTCCCTCTTATCCCTCCCTTCCCACCCATCTTCCCCAGTCCCTTTCTCTTTGGTAACTATTAGTCCGTTCTTGGGTTCTGTGAGTCTGCTGCTGTTTTGTTCCTTCAGTTTTTTTCTTTGTTCTTATACTCCACATATGAGTGAAATCATTTGATACTTGTCTTTTTCGGCTTGGCTTATTTCACTGAGCATAATACCCTCTAGCTCCATCCATGTTGTTGCAAATGGTAGGATTTGATTTCTTCTTATGGCTGAATAATATTCCATTGTGTATATGTACCACATCTTCTTTATCCATTCATCTACTGATGGGCACTTAGGTTGCTTCCATTTCTTGGCTATTGTAAATAGTGCTGCAATAAACATAGGGGTGCATCTGTCCTTTTCAAATTGGGCTGCTGCATTCTTAGGGTAAATTCCTAGGAGTGGAAGTCCTGGGTCAAATGGTATTTCTATTTTGAGTTTTTTGAGGAACCTCCATACTGCTTTCCACAATGGTTGAACTAATTTGCAGTCCCACCAGCAGTGTAGGAGGGTTCCCTTTTCTCCACATCCTCGCCAACATTTGTTGTTGTTTGTGTTTTGGATGTTGGCCATCCTCACTGGTGTGAGGTGATATCTCGTTGTGGTTTTAATCTGCATTTCTCTGATGATTAGTGATGTGGAGCATCTTTTCATGTGCCTGTTGGCCATCTGAATTTCTTCTTTAGAGAAGTGTCTATTCATGTCCTCTGCCCATTTCTTAATTGGATTCTTTGCTTTTTGTTTGTTAAGGTGCATGAGTTCTTTATATATTTTGGATGTCAACCCCTTATCGGATATGTCATTTATCAATATATTCTCCCATACTGTAGGATGTCTTTTTGTTCTACTGATGGTGTCCTTTGCTGTACAGAAGCTTTTCAGCTTGATATAGTCCCACTTGTTCATTTTTGCTTTTGTTTCCCTTGCCCGGGGAGATATGTTCATGAAGAAGTTGCTCATGTTTATGTCCAAGAGATTTTTGCCTATGTTTTTTTCTAAGAGTTTTATGGTTTCATGACTTACATTCAGGTCTTTGATCCACCTTGAGTTTACCTTTGTGTATGGGGCTAGACAGTAGTCCAGTTTCATTCTCTTACATGTAGCTGTCCAGTTTTTCCAACACCAGGTGCTGAAGAGGCTGTCATCTCCCCATTGTATATCCAAGGCTCCTTTATCAAATATTAATTGACTGTATATGTTTGGGTTAATGTTTGGATTTTCTATTCTGTTCCACTGGTCTGTGGGTCTGTTTTTGTGCCAATACCAAATTGTCTTGATTACTGTGGCTTTGTAGTAGAGCTTGAAGTCAGGGAGCTCACTTCCCCCTGTTTTGTTCCTCCTTCTCAGAATTGCTTTGGCTGTTCGGGGTCTTTTGTGGTTCCATACGAATTTTAGAATTATTTGTTCGAGTTCATTGAAGAAAGCTATTGGTAGTTTGATAGGGATTGCGTTGTATCTGTAGATTGCTTTACGTAGTATAGCCATTTTGACAATATTTATTCTTCCTAGCCAAGAGCATAGGATGCATTTCCATTTGTTAGTGTCCTCTTTAATTTCTCTTATCTAGTTTTCTTTGTGGGAAGATTTTAACTATAAATTCAAATTGGCAATCTTTTTTTCTGATTTTGAAATTGAAAATTAAAGTTTTTATAATACCAAAGAAAAAAGGTAAATGTTTCTTAAACAATGCAGCACTTGCTTTGTTTTTAAAGTGAGTTTCAAAGCTGCATTTGAATATCAATAGCATTTGAATATGAATATAGGACTACTTTCTCCTCTATATCTTTTGTTCTCTGAAAGTATTAAGAGACTCACTTTTTCTTCTAAGAATGCTGTTTTAAATCATTCTTTGTGTGTGAGTGATTATCCCCACAACTGTGTGGACTACCTGTTACTGAAATGTCAGTTCCAGTTTCCATTTACTTGTAATACAGCTTAATTTTCTATTCAGCTAATTTAGGAAATATGTTCAGTTTAATTGGAACAGTGTGGCTGTATGGTTAAAGGCTTTTTTTCAATTTATATATTGAGTCCTGCTAAATATTTTTTAATGTTATTTGGAGGATTGTTATATCACTCATATTCATTTTGTTTTCTCTGGAACAAGACCTTGGCCTTATAATTATACCTTTTCTACTTCATATTAGCACTGCTATTTTTAAAGAACCAACTGGTAACAAAATGCTGTTTTCAGCATTTACAAACACACACACATATTTATATTTTATTGCTATTTATCTCAAGCAATACTTGCTTCCTGGAAACTACAATCTTAGCCTCTGTGGCTTAGACACATTGGCAGTGCAGCCTCTCTGAACACTGTAAAGCTGAATCCATAGGATGAATTTGTTGGTGGTGCATCCATAAGATGCTTACTTATAAGTGCATCACTGTTAAGACTAATATAGATTCTCCTTATGCTTTATTTTGTTCTAGCTTTATTGAGATGTAATTGACATTCAATATTATGCATGTTTATGGTTTACAGTATGTTGATCTGATACACTTGTATATTGTAATATGTCACCTCACACCTATTAGAATGGTTGTCATCAAAAGACAAGAGATAAGTGTTGGTGAGGATATGGAGAAAAGGGAACCTTTGTACAGTTAGTGGAAATGTGAATTGGTACAACCATTATGGAAAACAGTATGGAGTTCTTTTTAGGCTTTAGAAGCTACAGCTACAAAAAGAGAAGATACATGGTATATAATAGTTTTGCCTAACCAGATAAGCAGAGGAACTGGAATTAAAGGAATGTTTCTGGCTTGTATGTATTTACTTCTGTCTATAACTATTTCTAATATGTCTTGATTCTTCATGCCAGACTTTCCTTTTTTAGACCTGTATTCATTTCTAAACAATGCCATTTCCCCCTTTCTTCATCAGTCATTTTTTTTCCTACTTTTTAATTCACTCCTCTCATAACAATACCTCTGCAGTAAGAAAATCAGGGCAGTTTGCTATTAACTTTCCCAGCTTGATGTCTTTGTATAACTTATCCTCATATTCACTTCTTTTATTTTTCCATTCAAAGAGAATGATGTTTATTCCTCTCCATTAGATATATTTATTGGTGTGATTAACAGTGAACTCTACATCAATAATTCTAGAAGAGAGTAAATGTCTATACTTTGTCTAGAAAGAATTAATAATATCTTTGACGATCAGATAAAATTAAAAATAGATAAAACCCTTAGGAATGTTTTTGATGGCGGCTACTTAATCTGTTTATTTAAGGCTGGTTTATTGAATTATAAATTATATAGAATAAAATGAAATCATTTTTAATATAAATTTCAATGGGTTTTACAAATATAGTGCTGTAGCCGCCACTGTATTCAAGATATAGAATAGATATTCATGAGAAATGCACAGAGTAAAGAAATACCTGTTTGCCAGAAAATAGAAAGAGGACCCACTTCTCTTAACATCATTTCTCCTAAATGTGTGAGCACTTTGAGGATAAAAAATTATAACTTATTTTTTTATGTTCACCCTATTCACTGAACCTGGAATATAGTTGATGCTCAGAGATTGTATTTTCAATGAATTGATGAGTATTTAAGCCATTCCCAGATCTCTAGAAAGTTCTTCCCCCCTTTTTTAAATTTTTTGTGTATTAAACTATGGACCTAGCTATGCTAAAAATGTTTAAATACTCCCAAAAGTTCCCGAAAAATCACTGAAATTTTCTCATTCTTGCTATCGTATGAAGTGAAGACTTTATAAACAGTCTGCCAATTCATTCACTTCCTCTGTAAGGCTCTCAAAAAATATCTCTTTTTTATCAGAACAGAATCTATAGCAATCTCTGTGTTGCCTTTGCACTTGAAGTCTGTCTTAGAAACCAAAGTTCCCCTCCTTATAATTCAGGCTCTGAGACATTGGTGTTTCTCACCCAGGCCTGTGAACAGTGATATATCCACCCAAGTTAGTAGCATTAAGTTAAATTTATGCAGGTAGGGTTTCAGCGTATTTCCCATTTGCACCTGCATTCTTCTTCTGCGGCCTGCATATGAACAACAGCTGTAGTTACGAATGCTTCCCAGAGAACCAGCACTCCAGATGATAGATATGAAACTTCTGTGCTTCTCACAAAACTCTGACGGGACTCCCACCAATCACTGTGACACATGGCTGAGAAACTGCACTGGGCTCTGTGGCTGGTGCTTCATCACTCTGCAGTGAACTGGCGAGGTTTAAACGTCCTCTGATCGGGTAGCTCTTTAAGAGGGTGGGCAGGGTATTGTCAGGTGAACACAATCCTGAGTTGCAGGGAGAAGAGAGCCCAGTTCACTCACTGAAATGTAGAAATGACCACATTTTATCTTGAATAATAACAGTAATAATTATCAGTAGTCTTTCTAGAAAGGAAAAAGGAGCAGGAGAAAGCATGTGCTGTATTTAAAAATGCTATTCAACTCTGTCTTCTTTTTGATATCTCACTTTTCTCTTCCTAATGGCATGTGATCATCTTACTCATGTCAAATGAATTATTTGAAATAGAAATTTTATTCATATATCCTTGTTGCTCTTGGATAAAATGAGAGTGCCAGTTTGCTAGTCTGTTGAATATCAATTCTCTCTCTCTCTTTTTCTCTCAAACATGCACACACACCCTCATTCACCCCCACACTGATGATCTCTGGTAATATCTATGTAACAGCTTACCTTGGAAAGCATGCTAGAGATTAGCGTGTAGGAGTTTTACTGTGGAGTACATTTGAGGTCAACATTTATGAGGGGCATGGAAGCAGGATTGGCAAAGAAAGGATGTTGCATCCAGAGCAGAACGTCATTTTGAACCTGGGATGCCCATTCAGAGTAGGCCTCTGTATGCCCTCATCTCATCAGTCAGACACAGTATGCAGTTTCTCACTGATGAAAGGCATGTCCTGGACTTCAGCCCAGGTGAGACCCATGAGTCACCCCACTCCCAGTCACTGAGGTTGAGGAATGGGCACAGGCCTGACGAGGGCATCTCTGCAACACACTGCAGTATCTGCTGTGAAACAGCATCCGCTGCAGTTCCCGTCCTGCATCTCTCCCATGTGCTTATCTATTTTTGATGCATTCTTGACCTCATTATAGGAGAGATGGCAGGCAGAATAATGCCTCTTGAATTCTTTTGTTTTTTTGATTTGTCATTCTGATTTTATCATTTCTTTTGTCTCTTTATCATTATAGATACTAGGATTAGAACTTTTAAAAAGGACCCAGGTGGACTTGTTTCTAACTGTTGGTCATAATTGGGGTTGAGGCCAAGGATCCTGGCAGGAAACAAATGGCACACTGAAATGGGGGTTCCAAGGAGAGTTTAAGGAAGGGACTGTTTAGAATTGTATGGGTAAAGGTAAGGGAAACTAATGATGAGTGATGAAACCCTTGTCTGAGCAATAGTAGAAAGCCATCATTGTCCCTAAGCTTGAAGGGCAAGGAGACGGAGAGGTTAAGGAAACAGGAGAGAGTATAGCCTGACAAAAGCCATGCCTTCTGGGAGAGGAACACAGCCACTAATAATCCGGCAGTGAGGGAACTGGGTAAATAAATTCCCTGCCCTACTCTTCTGCCGCCCTCTGAACTGCTGGGTACCACCCATTGCTGAACCCAGCCAGCATGCGGCAGGTGTGGGAGCCTGAGGAGGAAGTCCATGTGGGCCACCCTCCTGGGTATGTAGCAGGGAGACTAGGTCTGGAGCAATAAACTGTAGGTCTCCCTTCATAGCCTTGTATATTTCCAGTGTCCTTCATGTTTTTAACATCCGCGGCAGGTTTCGAAACCTCTTTCTGTAGGGTTAACTCTAGTGAATATCATCCTCAGTTTTTTCCGTACTTGCTTCCTACAAAACCCTTTCCACCCAGAAATCAGAATGCTATTTTTAAAACACAATTTTTCTGCTACATTCTGGCAGAGAAGGTCCTCAGTGTCTACCCACATCTCTTAAAAGACAAAGGTCAATCATTTTAACATGACCCACAGGATTTTTGGTCTTATCCCGCATATACCTGTCCAGCGTCATTCTGCACCAGCGTCCCCATGTGCATATTGTTCAGGTCCTCTCTTCACCTCCCCTCCTACTGTTTCCTCTTCCCAAAACACCCTGAGCCTAGTAACCTCTCCTGGTCCTTCACAGCTCAGCTCAGGGATCTGCTTCCTCAGGAAACCTCTGATCCTTCCTCCTCTACCCGCGCAATGCTTCAGGACCCTCTGGAAAATGTTCTCATAGCACCCTCTATATTTTTCCTTACATCATGCTTTTAAATTTGCAGTTTTATAGAACTGCTTACTGTCTGCTTCCCCTTAAACTGTATGTTCTAGGAGGTCAGACTCTAGCACAATGTCTTGTGGAACATGGCAGGCAGGTAAATGAAATACTTATGAAGTAGATGTATGAATGAATGAGTGATATGGACTGGTGGGAAACTTAACAAACTAGGTAGCTCACACCAGCTTAAAGCAGCAGCTGTAAAGAGTCCCTGCAGATCGTAGCTTCAGTGTTGCCAAGGGGTGATGTGAGACTAATGTTGCCAATATTTTCCATGTTTTAACTGAAATTAATCATGCCCTTGATCTGATGTAAACTCTCTTAATTTTCAAATGTTAGTCAATCATTAATTCCATTTTATTTAAAAATACTATGCTGTCCAAAGAAAATGCTGCATGGGCTGAATTCAACCCAGGGGCTACCTGTTTTAATTCCTGGTATACTCAGCTTTAAAGAAAGTAAAATGTTACATAGACTTTCTTGTTTAGCATGTAGACCCAAGACACTCCTTTTCATTATGTTGTTATTAGTGTCTGGTTTAACTCAAATTTATTTGGAATCAATTACTGGTCCACCTTAGCTTTCACTTAATCATAATAAATAAAGGTATTCTAAAGGAATAGTTAGGGAGAGGACCTGATCTGTAGAGGAGTCAAATGTCCCTACAAATAATATGAATTAGTAAACACTGGCTCGTCTGGTCTTTTTAATGATTACTTACAGAAAATGCATTAATTAAAATGAGTAGTGTTTTTTTCTTAATGGAAAATTATTTTTTCACGGACATAAAACTGCTCAAAGGCAAGTTGCACCAGGGGAAAATGTTTTTCTGTTTCTGTGGAATTCATCAGTCATTTCAGTCCCTGTTGCTATTAAGCCTGCTCAGTATGCAGTTACCAGAAAGCCAGGCAGAGCAAGGACTGAAGACAATAAATGGAAGGGAAATTGGGGGATGGTTTCACCTCAGAACAAGTAAGGCTTCCATGGACACTTTCTGAACTGTATTTAGCATAGTTTCAGAAACATTGCACAGAATGTTTTAAATACCCTCATGCAAAGGAATAGATCTGAGCTCTCTGTTCAATCCAGGGAGTGTTCCCCTGAGAATGAGAATATCCTCATCATTCTGGAGCCCAATTTTCTGAAGAGAGGTGTAGACCTTGGAGCCCTTTTGGCTTCTTTTCAAAAGCTATGTATTATTTTCTCCCATTCTGCCATTCCTTAGAATGAGAAAACATATGTAAACTACTGATGTCAAATGTTATCCACAGCGAGTGTCTCCCATCCAGGGTTAGGTTTCTTGGTGTCTTTCAAGCTCCTTCTCTGGGAAAGCCTGTGTGGGTTGCAACAGATGATATTTTCCAAGTGGCATAACAAGATCCTATGTATGGGCATATTTTTCCAAAGCTCTTTGCTAATACCCAGATTCTAATCATGCAGCTGCCTAGTGATTAGATCATCACCAAATTGAAGACCTCCTGACTCTACTGATCATGGTAAGGAATCATCTACAAACCTTCATTCCAGGCTCCCAAATATGAAGTTTCACCCTGAAGCTAAAAATGGACACTCTCTTTTCAAACTTGGAAGCAAATTTTGAGGAGGAAAATTATTTTTCTCTTGAGATGGAGTGTGTCATTATGAAGAAGACTTTTATAAACAGACTTGATTTCATAGTGTACTGGTTGGGTTTCATATACCTAAGAGTTCATGCATCTTTTTTGATAGAGTCTGTAACCTAGGACCAGTGCTTTCTAGAAATATTCATGTCAAAACATACATAGAATATATGTGTAAGATACTATAGGCTGCTAATGCCTAGGACCTCTTAACCAGCAGCCCTGTGGTTTGTAAGGATTAATATCTCTGCATACTTTTAATGCATTCAGAGCACAAGTTCTGACAAGGTCTACCTACCATCGTTAATATTGCATTAACAGATCAATATCACATAGCAAAGAGCAATGATGAAAACATTTTTAATATTTTAATTATTTCCAATAAGCTTTTTTTCTATAAGCTTAACAAACATAACATGCTATATTTAAAGACTATTTCATTATCATCCATGATACTGATTATTTTTCTATGTGAGAAGAAATCTTTTTAAGTAAATACTTATCTTTCTCATTGAGTATAGTAGTCTCAGGGACCCCTTGAAGATGCAAAGTACAATTCCAAAGCATTTGGTGTTTGTCACCTCACGTAGATTCCCTGTGGGTAAGTGGCTAAGTTTTTTCTGTTTAGATAAATGACTCTGTGGCATTTTAGGTAAGGTAAATAGGAGGTGCTATGAGTCAGTATTTTTAAATTTTATTTTAATAACCAGTAGAGTACTCACTGAAGATAGGTGAGCAAGGTAGAAAGAAAAAAGAATACCCTGCATAAAGCTCTTGTATTGACCCTTTTATTCATGTTTTAGTGTTAGGGAAAGTAAGCCCTAGAATGGTTTGTTTAACACTTTACCTGATTCTTCCACCACCAGGTGTTAGAGGAACCACACACTCATGGGAAACCATAAAACCTTCAGGAACTTCCACTGCTCATTAAAAATATGTCTACTTTCAACATAAAAACGTATAGTAGTGTATACTTTTTCCATTTATAAAGAGACAAATTAGACCATACTGAAAACTAGAATAAGTGAACATAAGAGTGAAGTGCCATCTGTCTTATCTTCCTTAAAACAATTACTGTATTGAGAAAAACCTAACACTAGAAATGAAATAATTTAAACAGTGTTGATTACTAAAAAAGTTCATTTGATATGCTCCAGTGTGGTCTCATATCTATTTAAAATGTTAAAAGTTTCTATATCCTCCTCAGTAAAGTACAGAATTGTCTCAAAACCAGTACTTTTTAGTAGTTAACCGCACTTTCTCAATAGCTTGTTCAAAACTCTTCCAAAGGATTGCTCCTTTTCTCTGCTCCCTCTCCACTGTCAACAGATGGGATTGAAAGGCATTCCCCTGTGTGTCCATCGCTGGAAATTCCTTTTCCTTTGACGTCAGTTCCTGGGCTGTTGTTTCTCCCCGTTGCCCTCCCTCTTTTCCAGTCTGGAACACATTGTTTCATGAAGTATGTTGGCTTTGGTGCACCCTCTAAGAAGACAGAAGTTTTATATTCTATTGCCTCTCTTTGAAATAATCTATCTTCTTTTCACATTTCCTATTTTCTCTGTGTCCTCCTATTCCATGGGAAGATATTGACATTAATATCAATCACGGGATATGTAGTTCCTATACGGTTGCTTCCTATACCTTGAAGCTTATGGTAATTGCATATACAATACCATTTGAATACTAACAATGTAACTATGCTGCTTTCAAATGTGATTCCATACTTCTGTGAGCTCAAGGAAGTTGAAAATAAAAAGGATCTCCCAATAATGTACTGTATTAGGGATTAAAAGTAATAGTGTCAATACTGCAGATCGCAGGTACTCAGTTACTCAGCTGAGATTTGTTACAAAGTAGGCATGGAAAAGTAGTCCTACACCACCTTCTTCACCTACTTTCTCTGCCTTTTCTGTATAATGAGGTGAGTATGGGATAGGTGTTATGTGCCAGAAACAATGGCAGAATCTAGAGAGGAGAAACCGGAAGATCATTATTCAGTAATTTCTGCCTGCTGTGTTTAACTTGCCAAGTAAATCCAATAGAGAGTAACCTGAAACCCTAAACTCAGATTGCCTCATATTTTGGTTATAGGGACACTAGCTTAAACATCTTCACCAGTGTTTCATTTGCATTAATTTTCATGCAAATTGTGACTTTCTGTTTATTCAACTTGGTAATACTGTCTGAATATTTTATAGGAGTCAAGAATTCATTCTCAAACATTCTCTCAGCATCCCACCTAACCAGCCTGCTCTAATTTGTACCTAGATACTGACAAACAAACCACCTAGGCTGAATATCTTCCGTTGTCCCCTCCAAATCCCCTATATACCTTTTTTTAACCTGGCTTTCTATTCTAAGAGACTGACACGAGCTTCCTTATCCTCCAGACTCATTTTTAGTTCAACCATTGGAAACCCTAGGAGGATATTGGATGGGAGAAGAGGGAAAAGAAGGGATATTTATTCTTCTCCCTCTGCAGTTGCTTTGGCCTGCATTTTCTCTTAGCTGCTCTCAAAGTAGACTGCTCTGCATGGCTCACCTGCCAGTTGGTAGAACTGCTCTCTCCATCCTTGCAGGCCTGTGTATGGTGGCAGCTGGGCTGCCATTAACACTTTATTTTTCCAATATCATTTTTTTAAACAGTTTTCTGTAAATAATTTTTTGTTCAGTAGTTTTTATAAAACAAACCCTCCTCTAAATATCATAATTTTAATATGCTCTCTGTTTCCTGCTGGAAGCTTTTCATGCACCAACTCACCAATCAAAGACTTATTCTAATTATTGGATGTTGTATGTGGCTTACATTTAATATTGTTAAATATTGGATTTTGTAAAAGATTAGCATAGTTTTGCCACTCTAAGAATCATTAACTAACAGGCCAGCTATAAAATACTCAAGTCTAAACTTAACTGAGAGGTAAGCAAAAGCTTGAAGGAATTGAAGAGAAAAAAAAGTTTTTCAAAAAGTTTATAATTGCCTCCTAATTTTGGCAAAAATCACTAAACAAAGGCTGGGTTTGAATTTTCACAAAAAGGATTAACATTCCATATTCTGAGAGGTCATATAAAATGACTTTAACCATGGCAGAAGAGGAATTTAGAGCAAAGGAAGTGGGTATTCAAATGAGATAATAGAAGAATCATAAATCCCACTCAAACATATCATCAACACATCAACCAGTAGGATCTAATCAATAATACAGACCCTTCTTTCCAACTACAGCAGAATGCCCAGTCTGTTTAAGTGTTCACAGAATGTATACCAACATAGACCATGATCTGGGCCCTAAAGCAAACCTCAACAATTTTAAATGAATTGATCATACAGAATGTCATCTCAAGCTAGAAATGAACAACAGGAAGTTAACAGGAAAAATCTCCATACACTTAGAAACTGAAGGTCACAATTCTAAATAATCCATGGGATTAGAAAAGATGAAAAGAGTCAACTCAATAATCCCGTCTTTCAGTTTAGGGAACTAGAAAAATAAAAGCAAATTACACCCAAAGTGACCAAAAGGGTAAAAATAATAAATATAAGCACAAAAATCAATTAAAAAATTGAAAACATAAAATAATAAATAAAATCAGTGAAACAACTCAGCTGTCCTTCAGAAGTTGAATGTGTAAACAAAATGTTGCATATCCACATCATGGAATACCATTCAGCAATAAAAAGGAACGAACTATTGATAGATACAACACTTTGAATAGAACCCAAGGACATTAACATGAGTGATAAATGCTCATCTCAGTAGGTCACATATTATATGATTCCATTTATGTAAGATTCTTGAAATGAAAAAATTATGGAGATGGAAAATAGTGTTAACCAGATGTCAGTGATGGTGGAGGGGTGGCTAAGTATGATTATAAAGAGGTATCCTAAGAGTTCTTGGTGGTGGTGGATTCATTGTTCCCTGATTGTGACAGTTGTTATGCAAATCTACACTTAACGATAGAGGGGCACAGAACTATGCATATGCATTTACCCATCACTTTTCTTGTTTTGATATTATACTATAATTACATAAGATGTACCTACTGGGGACACTGGGTGTAGGGATATCTCTGTCCTATCTTTGCAACTTCCTATAAATCTATTGTTATTTCAAAATTAATAGTTTTAAATAAAATTAATGGATGAATTTCTTTTTACCCCTCTAGGGCCATGCTTGTTTATTATTTGTAAATGCCCACTTACAAATACTTTGATTTGAATACTTTTTCAAAAACAAAGGAAACATCAGAAAACCTGTTTTTAAGTTCTGACTTACCCACATTTTACCTTTGTGACTTTAGGAAAGTGAGTTAACTACTGTGACAGCTCTCAGTGGCATTTAAAAGAGTTGTAGTTGGTGGACTTTGTGTCCTCTAATTGTTATACATGAAGATAAGAAGACCCAGCCTGGTTGTACCCACAGAGTGCTTGGAAGACCTAGTGATACATTGCCATAATTTGCACATAATAAGTGCTCAGCAACTACTTCCTGGGTTAAATTGGATCAAATCATAGATAATGGTGGCATGTATAAAGAGATGAACAAATTAGGCATTACTGTTGCTGTGTCTGTGGTGTGTAGTGCATCCAAACAGAACATGTCTTGCGAAGGCAGAGTTCGATGAAAAATGCTGCCTTTGTGGAACATCAAAATGTTGAGTGATTTTTGCATATGGGAAGATGGTCTGTGTAGCCTAATTGGCTACCTACAACTAGATTGTCTATAGTGAGTGTTGTGTTGATGCCAAGATTCTGCTTACCAGGAAGGTTCACTCATCTCCCACCAGCTCTGAATATTATTACTAATGCCTGACACTTAACCTTCTTCACCAGAGATTTCTCAGCAAAGAAGGTTAGTCTTACCTGGAAGATCATTCCCAGTTCTAGAAGCTGCCCACAAAAATGCCTAGTGCAGGTGGCCTTTTGTAAGCCCAGCCCCCCTTGCTTCAAATTGGGACCAACTCACCCTGTGGTGCAGTTCGTGCCTCAGAGCTCTTCTTGAGGTTAGCCTAAAATGGGGTGCCAGCTCAGACTACGGCCTCACTTAGCTTTTCTCCTGTCCTGTTCTGCCCCTCTCCATGGCTCCCTTTCTCCTGGGAGCGTTCTCAGTCAACCTTGCGCTGTTGAATCCCTGTCTCAGGATCTCCTCAATTCAGATTCCTACAGGAGCTGGTGAAATGAACTGGAATTCAGAAACAGAGTAGGTATGCAGGTAGAGTTGCCAGAGAAAATACAGTATGCCCAGTTAAATTTAAATTTCAGAGAAACAGCTTTTCTTTTGGTATATCTCATATATTGCATAGGACATACTTATACTTTAAAAAATTACTTTGTATTTCTGAAATGCAAATTTAACTGGACATCCTTTGTTTTCTTTGCAAAGTCTGAGAGCCCCATATGGGATAGAACTGGTTGAATAGACCCTTAGAGTGTGCTCTTTAGAGAAGCAGGAGCGGCAATGCTTGAAAGTTTGTTAGAAGTGCAAAACATCAGGCTTCACCTGAGACTTACTGAATCAGGATCAAGATTAAGAAGATTAATCTTAACAAGATTCCCCAGGTAACACACATGTGCATTAACATTTGAGAAACAACAGACTAAAGGAGGTAGGCACTCTGGGCATCTTGAGAGTGCAGGCTCGGTTTGAAGGGGCAGCTGTTCCAGCTCTGGCCAGTTGTGGCCTCTGCAGGACCATGGGTCCAGTGCCATCAGATCTTACTGTTTCAAAAGAATATGCAGGTCTTGATTTTTACATAAAACCTCTTGACTTGTAAATGTTGGCAACCAACTAAATGTGTGAGCCAAGTAAAACATGTCTACAGACTGGACTTGATTTGTGGACTGTCTACTTTATTATCACTGATTTAGAACCATTCCTACAGAGGTTCTTTAATGTAAAAGTTTATAAAGGTGACAGAATGATTGAATGAAAATGACTGAACCTTCACTCCAATAATGAGCACTATATCCAGTTCAGCAAAGAGTTAAGTATAAGTGTGAGTGAGAATGCACTGGGTGTGTGCTGCCATGCATGCATTCGTATGCTTCCATATGTGTGTTGTGAATGTGTGCAAGTATCTCTCCGTATTTGTGAGCATGAATGCATGTGTCTTTGTGTGTATGTGCTATGCATGCATATATGTGTGTTTATCTGTGGGTATGTGCATGCATTTGTGCATGAGTGTGGGTGTGTGCATACATGTCTGTGTGCATGTATGTATGCCTTACACAATAAGGCTCTAGTGGTTACCATGAGGCTCTCTTATTTCACTCTTACTCTTTTCTTAGAAGTGACTGAAAATCTTTGTCTAGAAGTTCTAATCTTCTCCCTTAAATGTCTGTCATTCTTGTCCTACCGTGGGATGTGCTAAGTAGCCAGTTCCTCATAACCGAAATCATGTTACTTCACCAGAAGAACTCTAGCTTAGATGCAGATTGACTTTTGAGTAGGGGAATTTTCCTCCTGACATTGAAAGGAAGCTGCCTTTTGTGACTCCTTTGTAAAAGGGCTTCTCCTTCTGACTGCGTGGTCCTGTAGCTTTCTGTGTCCCTCCCCTCGGTGCTTTCATCTGTTCTGCCTAGCTGCAGACACAGGATGACTGTCAAACCCCTTTCCTTTCAGAGGACAAGGTGATCAACTCCTATAGCTATAAGGATCTTTCTGACTCTTGAAATATAGACTTGGGGATACTTTCCCTGCATTTGGTATAAAAGCCCAGAATTTTGCAGTGTTTCTCTGTTACTCCCTCCAGCTCAATGGTGAAGGCAAAATGTGTGCACATGTATGTATGGGCCCATAAGTTCAAGGGCTCATGTGTGTACCCGCATTAACTATGTCAAAGCCAGGGAAGCACCAATGGGTGAACCACTGAGACTCTGTCAGTGCTTCTGTGCCCAACATGCTGCAGCACATCTGTTGGCTGGAATCCCTCCAGTGTGGGGAGGGCAGGGCTGGGGGTGAGGGAGCCGATGATCCCTTCTACCTGATGAGTTCTGAATCTCCTCAGCACTTTAGTCTTGACTGGATAGATGGATATATTTGACTAGATGAATTCTATTTGACAATACCTGTCCCTGATTTATAGGAAAGAACATTCCATTCGCTTATATTTTAGCCATACTTATAAAAATTGCTGTTATATTATTCCTAACTGCAGAAAGGCTGTACTCGTAACCATTGGCACTAGACATATCTCTTCAAAATCAACCATTTTTTACTTAAAATTTACATGAAATTTCCATTATATTGCCTAAAATGTTCGCATTTGCTAAGTTTTTAAGTTTTGAATTACATGAAATAGAATTTATACCTTTGGGAACTCTGCTAGTTTTATAAGCATAGTGTAGTTTGTTTATTAACTGTATTTTTTACTTGCTTTCCCATTTTTCTCTGAGCAATGAATAAGAAAATAGTATTAAAGTTAAAATAGAAAGTTGTAAAATATTTTGTCCACTTAAAACATAACATTTGTCCACATAACCTGTTTTCCTTATACAGTATTGTACAATTTCTTCAGCTCTCTCATTGTAGCATAATTTGCAAGAGATTTCAATAATATCAGCCCAGAACTTTTTCATTTTTTACAAGCCAGTTATACTTGCTTTGTACAGAGAGTACACACAAGTGGGTATAAGCAGCCTACGTATTCTTTGACAATAAATGCAACACTCAGGGATGCGTTAACTCTAGTATCTTCTTGTTACTTAAGTGGCCCAAAAGAGATAGCAAAGCTTCCAAAAGAAAAAAATCTGACTCACCCACTCACAAATAAAAAATATACAGACATTTTGGGTAAGCTTTTATGATTGCAATATGTAAGAATATCTATTCCTTTTACTTCCCTCCTGTGAAAATTAGCTATAATTGAACTTTTATGGCCGGACAGGGAAAAAGAAAACCTATGTTCCCTAAACATGAAAAAAAATCAAGGACAGTTCTTTTTCCCCTGGAATTTATCTGCTTGTCTGCATTTTTGGAGCCTCAATCTGTGAAAGTAGACTTGTAGTAAGTCCATATATTCATTCAACAAATGTTGGTGGAGGACTTACTATGTAGATATGACTGTAACCAAGACAGACACTGTCCCCCTGCCTTCCTGACATTGACATTTTCATTGGAGATGGACAAAGAAAAGGTCAACAGGCAAAATCATTGCAAATTTTGGTAAGTACAACAAAAGAGATTGCTGAGCAGGAAAGATCTGCTCAAGATGTAGCAATGAGCAGTCTGTCCAAGGAGAAGCTCTTTTTAGCTGAGGTATGAGGAACTGAGGAGGATGAAGAGTGATCCTGGCAAAGAAGGTAGCAGGCCTAGAAATGGAAAAAAACTTGAGGATGGTCAAAGCGTGTGGATATAGTGTTGATGGCTCCAGAGAAACAAAATTAGGTAGAGAAGCAGAAGCTACATTCCAGAGGCTCTGAGTTTTATGCTCTTGGATTTATTCTAAATGCAAAGGGAAGCCATTGAAGATTTTCGGCTAGATCAACACAATCTGATTATTGTCCCTACTTTGTGGAAAATGGGCTAGAGAAGGCCAGGGAGAGAGAGAGAGAACTTTTTTAAAAAGACTTTTTTAGGAGGCTAGTTAAGCAGGGATGATGGTCTGAGTCAGGATAGAGCTAGAAAGAATTGACACCTTCATGATCAATGTTGGAAGGCAGAATTGACAGAGGTCGTTGATGGCTTGTGAGTGGGAAGATGACTCCTCTGTTTCTGGCTTGAGCATGTGAGTAGATCATGGTGCCTTTTACTGACATAATTCAGACTATTTTGCAGTTCATATCTTCATGAGGAATATGCCAGTTATTCTTCCTCCTTAGTGCTCCAAGTGATGTTAACTATCCAACATGACACACTTGCTGTTTATCTCATGCTTAGCTATTTTTTATTGAATTGAAAGTGTAGATTTCTGCAGTTACATGATAGATTGCATGGATAATATTGATAACGATTGTTAGTTTTTAAACAAGGAAAAGACTTCTACTCTTAAAAGCAATTTCTTGCATATATCCAGAAGATGTGACACTAACTGTTATCATGGAAAATAAGCACAAGAGCTGATGTAAAGCTTTCTTTCAAGAACTCATCGTGTGGCCCATAATTCACCCTGAAAAGCTGGTACTATGACAGCAAGAGCCCTCTCAAATATATTCATAACAATATACAACCACAGATTTCTGTTTATACTGGTCAGTGGAGAACCATCACTGCTGAATCAACGTATGTAACTTCTCAAATGTCTAAATTTAAAAAGAACATATTCCTGCTAAGATTCCTATCAACTCTTGCTGATTATGTTTCATAAAAGCAAATTCTCATATGGTGGGTTTTTAAAAGAACCAATTTTCTGACTCTCTTGAGTATATGAGACATTCAGGAATTAATGAAAACAGCAGTACCTGCCTGGTTTATAAGAATCACAGTCTTATTTCTCCATATATTCTTACAGGTCAACTCCAGAAACAGTTCAGGGTCAAAATCTCATCTAGTCACCTAGATTAAAAACTAATTTCTCTAAAGTATATCCTATATTGAAGCTTTCATGCAAATAAATAGCAAGGGCCTTATCCTCTCTTCCTTTATTAGTTGGGCATGTCATGAATTTGAACAGAACATTTTGTTCTGTACTCTGATTACATGCGTTATCAGGAAAAATCTATTCCTTGCGTACATACCATTAGTAGCAGCTCTGAGAGTGTGGTCCTATCACAGGGCTCATCACGGCAGTTCATCGTAATATTGACAGTTTAATCTTTTTGTTTCATATAAGATTAAAAGTCGCTTGCTATCCATTTCTTCATAACAAGGACAGTGAATCCAATTGGACTCAATCCGTAGCTAAGTACCATCTCTGTCATGAAGATGGACTCCACTTTCCCAAATATACTAGGTAATTATCTACCGTTATGGGGAAAATACTTCGTTGAGAAAACCCAAGAAAACTGATTTTCTAAAAGTATGTTTACTCACAACAAAGTGGCTGAACAGGAGGAATCAGCGACATCCTTTCCCTTCAGACGACTTACAAACCAGAATTGTCACTCACTCACCACCTCGTCAGCAGTTTGAAGACATGGTTCTATTTGGTCACTTGGTTTATTGGCTGTTGAAATGTGATGGCTATCTTTGAAATGAAATGACTTTTCAAAGGCTTTTTTTGGATCTCAGAATGTGTCAGTAAGAAGAAAGAGAAAATAAACACATGGAATTTGGACACAAAGAAAAACGTCCTCACTCAAAAACTGTTTATTAAAATGATAGTACGACACACTTCATCTGTGAGGTGGCAAGTCACAAATAAGAAATATGGGAACCTGTAGAGCTGTTGAAATTTAAATTATGTGGCAGTTTTCCATCAGAAATGCAACAGTCATTTAGAGTTAGGGTGTCCTGACAGATTTATGTTTCACTAAACAAAAGGACTTTCTTAACTACCGTGCAAGGCACAGAAAAAGATCCTTGTGGATTGGAAAGAATATAGGAAAATTGATGTGGTTTCTTCTTCTTGTTCAATACATTTACATATTTCACACCATTTTTATATTCATATTGTGGGCCAAATTAATATGAATGAAAGTCAGTACATCCCGTCAGAATATACTGAGACACTACATGTTAGAATAGCTGGCAAGAGGGGCCTCGGAAAGAGGAACTACTTTTCAATTCTATATAGTCCTGTGAAATTTCTAATTTAATTTCTGAATCATGTCATGGATGTTATTTGATGAGATTATTTCCTCACAGGTGCCCAGGACTGTGCAAGTGAACAGGTTTTATTAATCAATAAAAATGAATAGAGTGAGATTGAATAGAAATGTGAGTTTTGAAGAGTGGTTTTGAATATTTGGGAAAGTGTTTTTCATACTTTGGAAGGAGCAGCAGAGAGCTTCCGTATTGTCTGATAGGGGCTTCCCTCTCACCTAGTCTCCCCTGAGATGGGAGTTGGGGTGTCACTTCCTCATTATTATCAACAGTACAGCAGTTGCTCTGGAAAGCATGAGATGCTGGGAAGCTTTTCTTGGCATCCCCAGCCTTTTCACCCAAAAGACTTAGAGGCAGATGATGGAGTTATAGGGTCAGGCTATGGAAAGATTGGTCACCCAGTTGCCCTTGCAAGGTAAATCCTTTAGAATTAGTGTTCTCAGACAATCTCACTAGCCTTTGTCAGAGGAGGTGATCAAATCAAGCTGCTGGCTGTCATCACTTTCTTTTGGAATGATTTTTTGGGGGATTCTCTTTTGTTTCCTATTTTGTTACCCTAACAAAATCTGCCAGATTTTGCTGCTCTGTGCAGTGATCTTAAAGCGTAGCCTGTTGGAAGCCTTTGTTTGAATTCCAAAGACTTGCACCGGGATGAAATATGTTAGTTCATCAATGGCCACTTTGATCTCTTCTTTCCTACTATGATGTTGGTCATATCTTGCAATAGGGCAATACTGAATACCAAAATGCTCTGTCATATGTACTTGTCAAATCAAAGGCATAAAGCAAATGCATTGTGATGGAATAATTATCAGACAGTAAGAATACTTTTCAGGAAAGACTATTTCTTGACCTTTTTTAAATATAAAGCACCTTTTCTAAATATAAAGCACCTTTTCAACCTTAGAGGAGATGTATAGTTTATTTTATAAAGTGTGAAAATATCTGAGGTCATTAAGCAGAAATCAAACACACAAGTAGAGGGAATATGAGAATAGATTAAGATTCCAATTTGAATTGTCCCTTAAAGGATGCAGAGTTCTTTCTCTATGAGTTATAAAATGTCCATTCAATTTAAGCATGTTAACTACCAGCAAGATAACAGAGGAATATTTGTAATGTAGTGACTATGTAAGTTACTATAAATGACATGTAATTACACATAAACAGTTGCTACTTTGAGCTTTTTGCACTTAATGAATCCGGCAAATTGTTCTTCATATGGAATCAGATATGTATTTTATAAAAATATAAATAATGTAAATATCATATATTTTGGATAAACATTTTTATATGTAAATAGATAATGTATCTTTTATATATAAATACACACTTGTATTTATATATACACATTCTTAATGAAAGCCTATTGTTGGTTTTTGTTTCTTCCTGTGGGTGCTATTCTTTTGGTAAATATGGTTAAATGGCAATTTCTAAACTGTGAATAATGTATGTGACCAGTTGCCTCTCTCCATAAACATAATTAAGCAGGAGAGTGAGTCAAAAATATGCTCCAGCTTTTAGTTCATTTTTATAGACATTTGGTATTGATGAACTGAGCAATCAAGTGTCTGTGTAAACTGATGTAACTTTTCATATCCTGAGCCTAATTATAGCTCTAGTTAAACACAAGCTAAATTGACAGCAAGTATACTTTTAACCTGAAATTGCCTCCATTGCAGTGCTTATAATTGCAGGGCATTTGGGAGGGATATGAATTACTGCAAATTTTTCTTCTGTTCAGTAACATCATGGAAGACTAATGGAGCCCCTCCATTAGCTGATTTTAGCCAGTTTATGCTGTTAATTTGATTAGTCTCTAGGCCAGTTTTGTAATCCCTCCTACACAAGCCTAGGAAAGCATATAGCCATCATTCAGTTCCCACGGAGGCCTGGGAATGTTTCCATAGCCCAAGCACAAGGCAAGGAAACATTTTGCAAATTCAGTGCAAACTAGACCTCCATGATCCTACTTCTCATGGAGCTTATTTTCAAGTGAGAGAAATTATTAATAAGCAAATAAGCAACATAAGTACTTTTTTTTTACATTGCATTTTTACATTTTTTAAAACTCACACAACTAAATAACTATAATAAGTCCCAGGAAGGAAATAAAGAGAATCCTGTAATAGAAGATAGCTGTGGACATCTATGGTGGGCATCAGGTTAGGCTCCTCAGATGATGACCTTCCAATACAGACTTGAAGGAAGTTAAGAAGCCAGTATGCTGAGAGCCCTAGAAGAAGAAACAACTAACACAGAGCTCCTGCAGCAGGAAAGTTTGGCTTTGAGAGGTATTCTTAGGAGGCTTGTGCTTTTGCAGCTTAGTGAGTAACTAGGAGAGCAGGATGAATTGACTCTTTGGATTTGGATGGAGCAGAAAGAGAAAGAAATGGAATGGGAGAAGCCCCCTCCCTAAGCTGATTTTATTCAGTTTAAATTGTTAATCTGATTACTCTCTAACTCAACACTTTATTCCTATTGCCTCCAAGTAAAAAAAAAGTATGATAAAATAAAGTTTATTATGCTTCATACTCAAAGACCATCAACCCTAATACATGAATCATCCCACCACCATTGATGTAGACTCCATCAGAGAATAAACAGCTTATCATACAAAACTATCCCCAATTATCTAATTGTCTTCTTTGTCTGAATAATATTCAATTGGATATAATACACATTTTCTTTATCCATTCATCCATCAATGGATACTTAGGTTGCATCCATATCTTGGCTATTTTAAATAATGCTTCAGTGAACATGGGGGTGCAGATATCTTTTTTGAGTTAGTGTTTTTGTTTCCTTTGGATAAATACCTAGAAGTAGAATTGCTGGATCATAAGGTAATTCTATTTTAAATTTTTTGAAGAACTTCCATACTGGTTCCCATAGTGGCCACACCTAATTTATATTCCCACCAGCAATACTTACGTGTTCTCTTTTCTTCACATCCTTGCTAACACTTTTATTTCTTGTGTTTTTGAAAATAGCCATTCTAACAGGTGTAAGGTGATACCTCATTGTGCTTTTGATTTACATTACCCTGACGATTAGTGATGTCGATGTACCTTTTGTATCTTTCTGCCAGCTTTATGTCTTCTTTGGGAAGATGCTTATTCCGATCCTTTGCCCACTTTTTAATTGAATTATTTGTTTTTGTTTTATTTCCTTTTGGTATTGAATTCTGTGAGTATTTCTTTATGTATTTCAGATGTTAGCCCCTTATCAGATACATGATTTACAGATATTTTCTCCATTCCATAATGTAGTTTGCCTTTTCATTCTGTTGATGCTTTCCTTTGCTGTGGTATGGTATGTTTCCATTTCCTCTTGTCTCAGGATTTCCGTTTCTGTTTCTTTTTTAACCAGTCGTCTGTTTAGGAGCATTTTGTTCAACTTCCATATGACTGTGAGCTTTTCAGTTTTCTTGTTGCAATAAATTTCTGGTTTCATACCATGGGAGCTGAAACAGATGCTTGATGCTTGATATTATTCCAATCTTCTTAAATTTATTAAGGTTTATTTTTGTAGCCTAACATATGATCTATCCTGGAGAATGTGTATTTTTCTACTATTGGATGTAATGTTCTACATATGCTTTTAGCTCCATCTGGTCTAACGTTTAGTTTAAGTCCAGTGTTTTCTTACTGATTTTCTGTCTGGATGATCTATCCATTGTTGAAAGCTGGGTATTAAAGTATTCTACTCTTACTGTGTTGCTATTTCTCCCTTCAGAAAAATTAGTATTTACTTTATGTAGTTGCTCCAATGTTAGGTGCATACATATTTTTAATTATTATATCCTTTTCATGAGTTAATCCATTTACATAATGATATAATAACCTTCTTTGTCCTTTGTTATAGTTTTTAGCTTAAAGTCTATTTTGTCTGATAAAAATACAGCTATCCCTGCTCTTTTCATTTTCATTTACATGGAATATCTATTTCCATTCCTTCACTTTGATCCTATGTGTGTCTTTAAGGCTGACATGACTCTCTTTTAGTTACATATAGTTTAATATTTTTATTTTATTTATCCATTCAGCTACTTTGTGCCTTTTGATTGGAGAATTTTATCCATTTACATGTAAAGTAATTTTTGATAAGTATGGACTTACTATTGCCATTTTGTTAATTATTTTCTGCTTTCTACTTCCTTTGCCCCTCTCTTACACTCTTCCTTTATGATTTGATAATTTTCTATAATTATATGCTTTGATTCCTTCCTTTCTATCTTTTGTGTATCTACTATAAATTTTTGCTCCATGTTTACTATTGCAAGGCTTACGTGAAACATCTTATAGTTATAACAGTCTATCTTCAGCTAATAAAAATTAACTTTGAATGCACAGAAAAACTACATTTTTACACTCCTCCCAGATACATTTTGTCTTTTTGATATCACAATTCTTATCTTTTTACCTTACCTGCCCATTAACAAATTAATATAGTTACAGTTATTTTTATTACTGTAATTACCTTTAGCAGTGAGTTTTGTGGGGAAGCCTCACCAACAACACCTTCATATATCTTATTTGCCTAGGTCACATGGCCACTTCTAGCTGCATAGAAGTCTGAGAATATAAGCATTTTTAGCTGAGAGCATAACATTGTTGCCTGCATGAAATCAGGATGTTGTTAGCAAAGATAAGGGAATGCACATTGGATAGGCAATGAACAATGTCTGCCATACTTTCAAATGCTACTTTTATCATTCAGATGGTTCAGTCTCAAAGCTAGTCAGGTGGTTGATGCTCCTAGACATATCTTTGTTCTTTTCTTCTCCTTCTCCATTTTAAGCACAGCTAAAGAGAGAGTATTTCAGACAAATTTTCCATAGCTGCCTTCATCTATTCCCTGCCCTGATTTTCCCTCATTAAACTAATGTAGCTGTTTAGCAGGAAAGGCTGTCCCAGCACATCATAACAGAAGATGGCATTGCCAGCCCATGACTGGGTAGGATTGTGTTAAGATTTCTGTCTTCCAGAGATGGAACTGGGTTGTCAGTAAGCCACCATACTCTCATTTCTCTGTGACTTCTTGGTGATTTCTAGACATCTTGGAGGACATAATCCCTGTGTAAAATACTAAAGAGCAAAGTCAACTGAACTAAGCCCATCTTTATAAGATATATTATCCACAAAGAGACCAGAGTGACTACTGATACCTCCAATCATATCTTTACCAGGTGTCCTGGTGGTTTTATGCATCCCATCCCTCTGATAGGATAAAAGTCTAACTTCTCAGCATGCTATTTAATGGCCTCTGTAATTTTATCTCCTCCTACTTCATCACAAATCAGTCCTTAACCCTGCCCTTTAGCCTCAAGGAGCTTGAAATTGCTTGCCCTTCCTTGGACCTGTCCTGCTGTTTCCCTCCACACGGCCTTTGTTTTTTGCTGTGACCTCAGTTAGGAGTACCCTTCCCCCACTTCCTCACGTAGCTACCTCTTACTCCTTCTTCAAGTCATTGGTTCTCAACTGGGGTGATTCCTCCATCCCCAGCCAGGGGACATTAGGAAATGTCTAGAAATACTTATGGTTATTCCAACTCGGAGGAGGGTGCTACTACATCTAGTGCGTAGCAGCCCAGGATGTTGCTAAACATCTATAATTCACGCAACAGCATCTACAGCAAAGAATCATCCACCCCAAAATGTCAACAGTGCCAAGGTTGGGACATACTGCTTTACATTGTCCCCTCCAGAAGAAAACTTTTTCTGAACTTTCCAAGATTGTACAGATACCACCCTTAATGTTGCTGTAATACTATCAGAACTTCCTAAGAACTTTATACTTTGGTGATTTGGGTTTTAGAGTCAGAATCTCTAATTTTCAATTCAAGTCCACCACTGTGTATCCTTTGGCAAGTTACTGAGCCTCAGTTTTCTCACCTGCAAAAAAATTGGCATCAAATTCATGGAGTTACAGTGAGGACTGAATAAAATAATGCGTGCAAACTATTAGCACAGTGCTAGGCACTCAGTATACAGTAGCTGCTATTGTGCTGTTCTTGTGTTATCATTTATTTATTACTCTACTTCTAGGATCAGAGATGGATTTAGCAAGAAGCCAGCAAAACTTAAACTTCAGGGTCCCTCATTTTGCTCGGGCCCTTCCAGTGACCTGTACCTCTGTATTCAAAATTTCATGATATTGTCTTTAAGACTTCTCCCACTCTGCTTCCTCTTTCCATCGTATAAGCTCCAGACTCTACAAAATTTATACCTATCCCTGGTCAGAGCCTGGTGTAAAGGCTTGATATTTAGGACACACAATAAATATTCATGAATGTTAATAAGCTACCTAGGACTTTACCTCTTCAGCAAATTGAGAGAAATGCACTTATCCATGGTTGCCTGGTTTTTAAGAAATCTCCCATCACAACCTCTCTTGCTTGTTGCTGGGATCCTCTGGAAGGCATTTCACCTATCATTCAGGAATCGGAAGCATTCCTTGCCTTTTGTTCTCTCTTTCTAGTTGAGGATTCACCGTTGTTACAAGAACAGTGAGGAAAGAAAGTTTGTGCCATCACTGATTATTTGCTGAAGGGAATTTTGAGGCAACTGCAGAATGCTGTTTCCATGGGGACTGTCTGGGTCTCGGGAATGTTTGTTAGCACAAACTTGAAGCTATTAACAGTATTTGCTGTACAGTTATCTGCCTTGCATAGCTCCTCCCTCCCCAACCTCAGCTGCTTCCAACATTCCACCCTATGTTGTCAGGAATAAATACTTGTGTCTGTGTCTGTGACAGGCTTCCAGCCTTGCAGTACCAAGGTTGACATGAGAGCAGGAAAAGAACTGAAAGGTCAATAAGGAAGAATCCCATGATGATGGAGTAAATCTGGTCTGAACTGTCATTGACAACTACATGAGGCATTGAATTCTGACCACAGAGAAGCCCAGTGACAGGCACCCAATAAACATGGAAAGATAATAATAGAAAAGGGATCATAAGAATATTAAACTCTTGGGCTAGCAAAACCCAAATATGAATAAGAAATGATACTACACATATCAAACTCTTCTCACTGTATAGCTGATGTTGCAAGGATGGCTTGTAGATTTTCTTCCCATGATTTTTGGTCTCTCATCATTAACCTGATGGCATCCATCCACCAGAGGAGAAATCACACAGGTCTTCCCTGAAAAACCACAGGCAAAATCTCCTTGACTAATTTCCACCAGTGACTGTTATTTTATCAGTGCTTATTCTGATTAGAATAGAGGCTGGAAAGGGGACAGCCACATTTAATCATTTTGACCTAAGCAAAAGTAGAGGATGAAGGAAAAAAGAATGTCTCACTATGGGAGAATCTCCTGAATGCTTGTTTCTGAGCCCTCAATTTCCTTATCTATAAATGAGGTTAATATTCACCCATGGGATTGTTGCAGGGTAAAAATGAGTTGAGACATGGGAGAGATCTGTATGAGCCTTTTCCATGGATCCATTGTTTTCATTAACCAGAAGGATATGCCAGTGACTTCCACACTGATGGCTTCAGCCCAGACCTCTTTCTTTACTAAACTCTAGATCTATATATTCTATGATCCTAGATGCCTTGGTTTTAGGAACCTAAGGTGCCTTGGAGAATGCCAAGGCACCTTAAATGCAAACATACATATCAAACTGATTGTCTTCTCCCCCAAATCTGCTCCTTTTCTAACATTTTCCAACTCATGAGTGGCATCACCATTTATCTGAATAAACCAGAAACCTTAATGTCGATTTTCTAATCTTTAGTGATCTCTTTCTTCTTAGTACAGAATTAAAGCATTCTTAATGTAGTTCCAGGTTTCCTTATGTCTGTGAAGGCAGGAATGTAAAAGTAAAAATTACTTTTATGGAATACAGGTTCCCCAATAAAGTATTTTGTGTCTGAACTAGTTTAGCAGCTGGAGTTAAATAAATACTATTCCCTGAATTGCTAACCTGCAAGGATGAGGCCAGTACATAAGCAAAGAGTCCTTTTGAAAACAGGTACTATACGAAAAATAGGCATGATTTTGTTTATTTTAGCTTCCCTAAAAATGCAAAGGAGAAAACAGACTTTAGAGGAAGGGAAAAGCAAGAAAGAAAGCAGAGTCAAATGCTATTTTCTTGCCGCAAACACACTTTTCACTTACAAAGGAAATAATATGACTTCTAAAAATGTTTCATTGCCTTTCAATGACGTCTCACAAGCAATGCTATGCAGGCTGTTGAAGAATATGAAACTAGCTTGAAAGGATGTTTAGTTAGGTTTGCAACTTGATTTTATTTCTCATGAGTATATTTCAATATTCACAATTGCTACTGATCTCTGATTTTGGATTTCTGTTTACATTCAAATGCACTAATTTTTTTTAAGAAGGGGTGTATAGAAACACACAATTAAAGGCTCACTGGGATATCAGGGATTATCTAGTTCATCATCTTCATTTTCTAAAGAAACTGAGATAGAGTGAAACTAAGACTTGTCGAAAGTTATCTCTAGAACCTAGACTTTGTGAATCTCTACCTAGTTCCTACCTTATGGCTACTGGTATTCACTACCTATTCTATTTTACAGTTTTTTTTTAACAAAAAAATATTCTCTTACTGAAAGTTCAGTGAGAAATTTGTTTTGTTAAATTCCTTTTACATGCTTCATGACACTCTAATCATAATGAAAATAGAATGAAACTTTCACACAAGACCATGGTATTCTCTTCCCATTTTTCCGGATGCCTCTGCATCTATCACTCTGAATCTGCCCTTGACCTTGATTATTTTACCAATTGCTGCAAACTTTTCAGTAACGGGTCTTTTGAATTCATTACCAAAATAATCTAAACCTATTATTAAAACATGTATATCCTCACTTGTTTACATCTAAACATTAAACTTACATTTAAAGTTGAATTCAATAAAGCAACTATTTTTTAAACCTCAGTAACTAGCTTCTTAACCATATTTTTTAGGAATTGAATTAATTATTAAAGTAACAGATTATTTGCTCTGAGATTAACTGCCTGGTTTTTAAAGCCAATTTGTATGGGTAGACAGCCTCCCGGTCTCTGCATATTAAAATTCAGAGTAGATTTCAGCTTTGTTTAGGCTTCTTTGCAGATCCCACGTGATACTGCACTGTCCTCAAATGTAGTACACTCGCATGAACAATCCTTAGCATCCACATGTGAGGTGTATTTCTCTACCTGTATCATGGAGCAACACAAGAGCTCACAAATCAGTGATGCCATCTGCATCAGGAAGTATCACTGATCAAGCAGTGGTAAATGTGATGAGGGCAAATGCATAGTTTTTCAGGTTAAGCACCATTTTTACCTCTTCCCTACCCGCCTTACCACACAATCAAAAAAAAAATACAGCAGACACATATCAAAGCAAGCCTGGGAACACTAGTGCCAGTTCATACTGATATCTCTGGCTTCTAAGTGTCCTGGAGATTGGTGGTCTCCACTTGTGCAGGAGCGCTTAGCCCCTGACCACTGTGAGTGGCTCAGAAGTAGACATTTGTGCCCGTCAGAGCTTCTGAGGGTCAATACTTTTGTTAGAACTGTTGAGAAGGGAGATTCTTTCTTGGTATGTAAAGAATATAATTTTTCCTTAGTTTGCATGCATACAATTTGCTTTTTTCTTAATTTACAATTAAGAAACTTACCATTAACTTTAAATGAAATAGCCCATTCTGTGGTCATACATGGAACTGATAAAATATGATGTTGGTTAAGATGTTCCAGTGCTAACAGTCATCATTTCTGGGTTTCTTTCCTTATTTTTATTTCCTTAGGGAAATCAAGTCTGTAATTGCTCTGGCTTTTATATTGCAAAGATAGAATAGGTAGTCCTGTATGCAGACCATCCTAAGCTGCCCATTGAATACACAGTTATTTCCCAAAACCCCACTGCTCTTTATGGTATGTTAGAATAAATAGGCTGATGATTGCATCTGTGGATTATTTACTGGCTCCTTCTACTTGAATTTCTTTTTTCCAAGGTCTCCCAAAGTCCATAGTCAAAACATAGGCCAAAAAAGAAATTATGTCAGGTAGAGAGGTTTTTTTTTTTTTTTGGTGTGTGATTCCTTTATTTCTTGATATATACACATGAATGGTTCAAAAGTATGATCACCTAGAAATGCAGAACAGGTTTCAGTGAGCATAGGTTTCCTGTATGGTGGAAGTAACGTATAGTCCACTTACATGCTCATGTTTCTAACCCAAGCAAAGGTGCCAGAAAAACACGTGGCACAGTCCCAAGTGAATTTGGGAAGCCAGAGTTGTGATGAAACCTAAGATTTCTCAGAAAAAGTTTTTTGTGGGAAGCCTCTACTCCTACTTGCCTAGTGCTTTTCTGTGGGTTTCTCAGCATGAGTCCAAACCTCACAAAACACCTTCAAAGACTGGGTTGCCCAGTGTCACAAGTATGGTAGTAGGTCCAGCAGGCTGAATTACAGGGGCCCTCTATATAATATTAAGAGCAAATGAAGGGCCAGGTTCTGAGACTTCCCTTTGTCCTTCAGCTGGAAGAGTAAGTAGTTGAACTCTAAGTTGTTTTCCGCTTCTTGGCAGAAGGATGTTCAAGTACATCTCATACCCCAGCTGCCTTTTGTTTAAAGAACTTTTTGTTCTGGGCACTCTCTTGGCCCCATGCTGAGTCAAAGGAGGTGGTGTCTTGATCCACAAGGTGGGTATATTTGGTATGACCCGAGTGCCCGAAGTTATTGACCTGCATGACTTTGGGAATGGTTTTGTTGAAATGATCTTCCAGGGTGGGTGCACCGAAATCTCTTTTGTATACTTCTTCATCTTCATCCATGAAGAAGGCACCCCAGTGATAATACTTCTGTAAGAACTTATATTTGCCTTTAACAGCTTTGTTAGTAATGACTTTGCCATTTGCCCGAAGCTCGGCTCACCTCTCTTCCTCAGTCAGGTTTCTCATGCGTTCAGTTTCTGCTTTCCCCTTCTCAAGCACTTCTCGATCTTCTCTGTCCCTCTTGATTCTCTTTAGCTCCCGAACTTTCCATGCCTCATGTTCTTCCTCATCATTTTCATGCTGAGTGCACCCAGTGCAGCAAGGGACCGCTTGTTCTCCTCCAGTTCTTTCTTGGTTTCCTCTTCTACAATCTTCAGTGTGTACTTACGCCTCTCCTCAGCCAGGCGTTTTGCCTCCTGCTCCAGCTCTTTCTGTTTCAATGCTTCAGCCTCACGTTCTTGAACTGTTACGTGGTCCTTCTTTCGAATGAAGACTGGCTTAAGGTGAGGCTCCATCCCATCCTCACTGTCTGTATACTCTTCATACTCAGACTCTGATTCTGACTCTTCCCCTGAACGGCCCTCATCTTCCACCCCCATGACTTCCATCTCTTCATTTTTTCTCTCCTGTGCTCGTTGACGCATCATGCCACGACGCCGTTCTATTTCCTCATCATCGATTTCTTCCTCTTCTTCTTCACTGCTGTCTTCTCGTTCCATGCGCCAAGCATCTCCTTCCACTTCTGAGTCACTTTCTCCTACCACTCCATGTTCCACAATTTTCCAATGCCAAGTCAATCTCTCTTATACATCTTCACTAATATGGTACTGCAAACGCTGCAGCTGAGGGTCACTAGATGAATCTTCCTCCTGTTCCTCAGGCTCAATATTTGTACAATTCCAGAGCTGATATTCAGCCAGTATTTACCAGTACAACCATATTGTATCTATAGCTGACACCCATTTTATGGGTGTCCATTCTGATTGGTCAGTGTACATGCCAAAAATCTCTTAAAGCTGCTCTTAAAACATCATGGCTGTCCACTCACACCCACTATCAAAACCATGTGCTCATCTCCCCATGGCTCAGAATCTAGTCCCACATGCTCTGAGAACACTCCTGCCTCCCCCAGCCAAAGCCCAAGGTAATCAGAATAGACAAGAGGACACTCATTTCCTGGGCAGGAAATGAAAGATGAAGAATGGGACTCACTTCCTTCCACTTACAAGAGTCTAGAAGACAGGATACGTTGTTAGAGATACTACCATATTGGTTCTCTTATCTTCTCCATTCAAGAGATATTGGTCTCTGCCCTTGGGTTTTTGCAGGACTGAAAATGAAATCTTCTTGGGATCTCTTCTGCTATTGCCTTGTATAAATACCTGAATTTTTCAGTTTATTTATGCTCGGGAGGGTCAGGGAACCAAGAGATGGATCTCGGAAGGGAATGGGTGCATAGCAGTGCATCTCTCAGCAGAGAAGTAGAAGGATGTTCAACTTCAAGAGTCCACAGTGGAATGGAACAGGTCAATACAAGCAGGATCTGGCCCTGTTTTCTATCAGATAAATCTCCCAGGTGCCACATTACATACTAGTTTTCTTTAGCAGGAAGAACAAAGGTTTGGGTACATTAATCTGATTTAGGGAAATATGCATATATTTATTTAAATTGTATGTTTTCAGATAAGGAAATATCCTTAGTTATGATTTAAATAAATAGGAAGTATTAGGGAATGGATATTTCTTACCCCTACTTGAAATTTTGGATCAAAGAACCATACCCCTGACAGAACAGGCTCATGAAAAATAGTAGCTGTTTTTCTGTAGTGAGAACATGGTCCCTGGCCCAAAGGCTTGTCATCTTATGAGGAATCCTATTGCAACCATATGTGGGAAGGGTTACCTTGCATTTCCCTGATGAACCAGCTGAGAAAACTATTCAGGGTTCCATGGGATTCTGGGGTCAAGGTCTGCTGGCTCAGAGTGATGCAATGTTTTCCCTGGTGTTTGGTGTAAGAGGAACCAGGCTCAGCTTTGCACACTCTGGGATTGAATGCTTTCTGTTGTGTTTGTACATGTCTCAACCAGGATTCTAATCTATTTGAGAATTTTTTCATCATATGAGTGATGCCCCAAAGGCTTTAAAAGAGAAAATATATGCACACTCCAACATAAAGATTTATGGGTTTCAGTGCAAAACGTTCCACTGGGGAGATTTTAAAAATTAATTTGTATTCAAGGCAGCACAATATGGAGTATTTGAGGCATTTAAGAATTTTAAATATGAGGGAGTGTGCTGAATAGGGAAGCTATTCATCTGCAATAGTGTATCAGGGTTTAGAACAGGTGGGGAAACTGAAAATTTTTTTTAATGGAAAAAAATGTTGCAAAATTGCCTTTTGCTTTGCCCACACAGGAGTACTAAGAAACCAAAGCACCAGGCTTCATCTCTGCTAAAGAGCTCTGAATATGTAATACTGCAGTCACTTCTGCACATTTGGTAGAAGCCACCATGTGTGTTTGTAAACAACTAAAAGACCCAGCTAATCTTGAGCAATACACAAATGAGCCATCTTTGTGAATGCCAGTTGCCTGCTAATAACTTTCTAAAATTGCTCTCCAACACTAATTGAAACCATAAATCCTCATCACATTCAAAGCCCAACTGCTGTACACCATTAGCTCACTTCAGTTCTTAATCTTCTTCTGGGCCACTTTCTTGCTTTATCCTTCTTCCCCTAGGAGCAACCACATTTATTATTACAGTTCAAATACCTTGAGATATCCCTGTTGGAGAGCTATATAACATCTGCTAAACATGTCAATATGAGGGCGTGCTTAATAGGGATACCTATTCCATTCCCACTGGAACAAGGTAAAAAAATGTCGGGGAAATATAATTTCACTCATCTTATCCAGATGCCTGTAGATAACACAGATCAAAAGAATATTTAAATTCCGTTTTGTTAAGACAGGCTACTTCTGTTATATGGTGGAGCAGGTAGGAGGTTATGGTTGCCCCTAGACAATTTGCAAGAAAAGAAAAATGGCTTGTGGACTGTCTGACAGCTTTATTCTTGTGGCTCTGGCAGAAAAATAGGCAAAAAAGATTGCAGAGGCGGCTTAGTGGAATATAACACAAAAGTTCAGAAAAATATTAACTGGTTGTAAAATGAGTGGGAGGATGTAGTAAAGGAACTGGCATTTCAGTTATATGAAATCACTTATTACAACATTTTTATAGCCAAATTATGCTCCCTTTCTGTGCTGTATCTTTGGGTCTATTTCCCGGAAAAGATGGTAAGGAATTCTTCCATGAGGCACAAAATTTTTATGTGGAAGAAGAGAGAAGCACCAGCTATGAATCATTTTATGGTTGATTCACACTCCTGATCCCAGTGAAGACCCCTTGGCAGTTTGGGTCTGATTTATATTGGGTCCTGTGCTTTGGCAGTTCTCTTCTGGCCTCATTTATTTACCTGGACAACCACTTCTGGGCCTTCTAATGGACACTTGTAATTAATGGAATGCTCTGATACTTGTATCCAGACAAGTCCATTTGGAGCCTTCAAATAGCTAAGACAACAATGAATGATGCAAGTTTTCTGTTCCTTGAAGCAGAAAAGACTGACTCAGTAAAGTATTTTTTTAGATGATGGCCCACTTGGTGGAATCATCTTAAGTTCATCCCTGTTAGCCAATGCGCTCATTGAACCTAGAAGAGAAATTGTACTTTCAACCCTCTTGTAAGGAGTTATAAGAATTTGGACATTCCTTTAAGACAACTCTTCTTTAGCATAAAAATTGAAAAACACAGACCATCCACCCCTGCAACAATACATCCTATAGCTGCAAAAAATACTAATATGTATTTGTTCAAATTAAAAAATCAGTAATGAAATAGGGAAACATTGCATGAAACAGTTAAGTAGGTTTTCCTATTTCAGGACATCCCAGTGCTTCTACTATCCTAACTTCATATCTTCAGGAGAGGAAGGTATGCATTTCTGATATTTATCTTACCACAGGACCCTTTATTTTATGGAAAGTTGCATGTGGTCAGTGTTCCTTAGAAGCGTCTGAGAAACATTGCCCTTCTCTATGCAGAGCTCTACTATACAAGGAAAAATAATGTTTCTTTTAATGTTAGGCCATTCTGAATACCTGCATTTTCAATTTTTTTTGAACTCCCCTTCTATAGAATAATGATCAAAATATCTATTTTGTTTTATTTTATTTTAGGCTTTCAAATTCCTAGATGATTTAGCCCAAGCCCATTTTCTCCCTTTATGATGCATTACTTAGCTTTCCTTGCCCCTCACACTCTAGTCCAATTTACTTCTTGCTGTTCCATGTTTACTCTTTGTATTTCTCACCTCCATATTCTTGAACACAATGCTTCCTTTTTCTAGAATAAACTTTCTCATTCCTTCTACTTACTTTGGACTTAACCATATTTTCCAGAATAGTGCCAAATATTGCCTTCCACAAATCCTTCTTCAGTATTACTGTTGGGAATGAGTCTTTCCTACTTTAATGTTCCTGTTGCATTCCATGGACCTCTTCTCAAGCTTACATCAACCTTCCCTTGTTCTGGTTGTTTGCTGATTTTTGTGAGTCCTTGTACTCTAATATGAATTCTTTGAGGGTAGGGACTGTGTGTTTTGTTCATCTTTGGGCAGAGAGCCTGTTACATTGTGAGAACAAACAGAACCTAGGTCAAGGCAAATTGAGATAATACCTTGGACTCCTTTTCTATCTGACTCTCTTCCTTCAGATTTCCTCGATGTTTCTGAAATAGCCAGGCCATAGGACGGTGGCAGGTTCCACATCAGAGATGGTCTAAGGCCACCCTAGCAAGCCTGAGTGTAGTGTACTGTGCTCCAGTGTTAGCATTGTTTTATAACTTGCCTTTGACAGTGCTCCTGGCTGAGAGATGAGTTTCCATGGGCATGTCTAGTTTACCCGCAGAATTGCTCTAGACTTACACCCATATGCTGAGCCTGCCAGGCTGGGACAGGAGGTTGATTTTACAAAAGTCTAATGTACCCCTCTTTCTCAGATCTAGCAACCACAAATGCACACATCCCTGTAGAGGATGCCATTTCCAAGTTCTTTCCTCCCTCATAATCTTTGAAGTCCCCTTCCTAGAGTCCTCAGGAAGATACTCCTCTTAGACTGTCTTGTTCGCATAGCTTCTTCACTGAGTACGATCTTAGCTCCACATCCTGCAGTTTGAGAGACATTTTTCACCCTCTTTTTAGTTTCTTGCCCAGCTTCAGCTCTAGGAACCCCAGCCTCAGTCAGAGGTCAGGACACAGTTACTTTGCATAATTCCAGGAAGCAGTATAACACAGATTCAAGAGAAAATACGAGCACTGGAATTCAGCTGTCTGGGTTCATGTCCTGGTTCCAACACCAAGGAGCTATGAAATTGGGCAAATATAACCTTTGTGACCTCCGTTCACTTAGCTATAAAATTAAGATGATAGTAGTACCTATTGCACATGGTTTTTGTGAGAATTAAATAAAATGTCACATGTGAAGCATCAGGCACAATGTTGGCATGTTGTTAAGTGCTCAAAAATGGTAGCCTGTGTTATTATTTTATTTTATTAAGGACCGATTTAAAGCTTAGAGACCACCTGTGCAATGTGCTTTATCCCCACTACCCTCACATATAAAATGGGTGTGTTCGTCATCTATTGCTGCGTAGCAGTGTCTCAAGCTTAGTGGCTTCAAACAATACACATTTACTATCTCACAGTTTCAATGGGTCAGGAGTTCAGGCATGGCTTAGCTGGATCCTCTGCAAGGTTACAGTCAAGGTGTTGGCCATGGCTGGGTTCTCATCTGGAGGCTCCACAGGGGAGAGTTCACTCCCAAGCTCCCTGAGATTTTGGCAGAATTCATTTCCTCTGGAACTGGGGGGTTCACTTCTTACTCGAAGCCAAAAATGGAGAGAGAGACTCAAGCAAGACTGCAGTATGGTGTGATCAACACATCCCATCCCTTTGCCATATCCTCCTGGTTAGAAGAAAGGCACGGTCCTACACACAGTTGAGGAGAGGGGCCTCCACGGTATGGGGGCCATGTGAGTGTCTGTTCTCTGCAGGGTGGTGATACCAAGAGAAACCTTGTCATCAGCTTTGTGAGGATGAAACAAATCCGCAATATGAAATATTTGGAATAGTCTCTGGAACATGGCAAGTGCCCAGTAAGAGCTTTCTGTTTATAATCAGGCCTGTGAGTGGAGGAGGAGGCTGGGTTGGACTGAATGAATGAACTATGTTTGAGATTCATAACTGGGATGATTCTTCCCTACCAAGCTTTATGCAGGGCTTATTTCCCTAGTGGTTCTCCATCAGTGGCTGTGATTTCTGCTGTGGGTGGTGTTGAATGTCAGCTGTAGGTGGATATTACTTGCATTAGTCATGTGTAACTGATTTAAAGTACACTGTATTTTCAGGCAAGTGTCTGTAATTGCTATTTTTGCTAATTGTGAGAAAGACTTGTTTGCCATCTCCCTTCACTCCTGTAAGAAAGTGAGTCAGAATCAAGGAGTGGGCTTGAATGAATTGGTTTCCTCTTGTGTGAGGTACTTACCTATTAGTTTGATGCAACAATTTGACTTAAGCTAACTAAACTATAAGCAAAGTTCAATCATAGATCTAGGAATCAGCTCAGAAATACTCTGACCAAGCACAGGCTCCCTGGTACATAGACAGAGCACAGAGAATGAGTTTTCTCATTTGACCTGGCACCTGTTCTCCAAGTTCCATGCTAGATGCTCAGGGGACAAAGGGGAAGAAACTGAGGCAAAAATCATACTTGTGAAATTTTAAATATATGGCCTCAAAAATCTTTGATGCTCCTCCCACAGAGGGCAGTGGGGAATTTATGTCTCCTCTTCTTGAATCTGTGCTTTCTGACTACTGACCAAATAGAATATGGCAAAAATGATGTTTTGCCAGTTTCTAATCTCTGATCTTAAAAACCTTCAGCCTCCAGTCTCTGGAATGCTTACTCTTGAAACCAAGTCACCATACCCCACAGAGAGGCCATGTGCAGATGCAGTGATAGCCAGCTTCCCCATTCAGCCACGTGAGTGAGCCATCTCTGAAGTATATCCTCCAGTGCCAGTAAAGCTGATGCCATGAGAAACAGAGATGAGCTGCCCCCAGATTATAGATTCATCAGCAAAACTATGGTAGTGTAGTGGGTGTTTAAAGGCACTAAATGTTCGGGTGGTTTGTTATACAATAATAAATAATGACAGCAATGCCTTTACCATCTGGAAGATGAGACAGACACTAATCAAAGACTAACAGTGGCAACTGTATATCTATATGCAAAGATGACTGCTCTGCAGGATACGAACATAATTCCATGAGGCCATCAAGCAAGGAGCTTCTGTCTTAGATTATGTAGTGAAGAAGTGATGCTTGAGCGGAGATGGAAGGAAGCTAACCGGGTATAGGAGGGGCAAGCAACAGCTGCTCCAAGGCCTCATGGTGCACAAGAGCAGGAGCTCTTTGAAGAAGTGAAGAAGGTCAGGGTGGGTTGCAGAGGCGACAGAGCAGGAGTGAAGCACGGATCACAGGCAAGGCAGGCCTGGTGTCTGAGTGGGCCTGCCCTCATGCTGGGCGAGCCCCGAGAATAATGAGACTGTGGAGCTTGCAGACACATGTAGGGCAAGTGGGAGAGAAAGGGGTGAAGCTTGATGGGGGAGTCGCTGAGCCCTGCCCATCTTACTCACACATGCAGCCCACAGTGAGCGACCACACTGTCGGGACCGCGGGGGGATCTTGGTTCCCTAAGGAATGAATTGTTTCCTGATGGAAGAAAGGCTGAGAGACTTTTTCTTAACAGTTCTGACTCCTTTTCTAGACTGCATTTCTCAGTTGACCCAGTTAAGTAGCAATGTTACAGGAGTTTTTAGTAGATTCACAGGGGCCAGTGTTTCACAGACTGTTTTCTATTTTTACATCTTTACAGGAAAAAATATTCCTTACAGTTAAGCATACTTGCTGGGATTTTGGCCGGCTTTCTTCCTCTTGCCTCTGTGCAGATGGGAAAACAGAGAGCAGAGAGCTTTACATACATTCTGTTCATCTGTGTGAGGTTAGTTGCTTCCGCCCTCCTCTGTCTCCCAACTCTTTTGTTTGTCTCTTATTTTTCAAGCAGGATCTTCTGTCCTTAACCTTCAGATTCACCCCTTCCTTCCTTTCCACATCCACAGCATGTCCTTGTCACCTCACACCTTAGCGTCAGCTTTGTGTAAACAACAGTTATTTTTCGAATGCCTCTTGCATTCCAGGAGCTAAGTGCTGACTTTTAGGAATGAAGACTAGCATAATCTGACAGGGCAGTGGTACTCAGCCCTACCAGAATATTAGAATCCCTGCAGGGGTGTGGAGGAATGGAGGTGGGAATTTTTAAATATAGCAATTCCTTGCCTATTCCCAAAGATTCTGATTTTATTGGTTTTTCACTATTGGAATGAGAGATTACAAATAAACCAGAGAAGTGAACTAGAATGGTCCATGTGGCAACTGATCAGACTGAGAGAAATCAGTGTGAACTCATGTTTGGCTTAGTCTAGACACAGATGGCTACATGTAAAAGTATTTATAGAATCATACACACACACATAAATATGTTTCTGTAAACACTTATATATATAGGTTAGCATGTTCATATGTATCTCCTGGCTCTGTGAACTGAAAGGACCTAGGTGTTATCCCAGTAGCAAGGAGCGCACCTAGAGCCCAGACCTTGGTTCCTAATACCAATGTTTAATGAAAGGGACCAGAAATCCTTAGAGAAATGGCTGATTTGGGGAATAAGGAAGGGCATATATAAGATAGGCCTGGAGTATCTTTTGGTGCCAGAAAGTGAAGAAGTGCACAAAAATAAAACACACAAAAAACTCACAATGATCGAGTATGTTAGCGTGGCACTCAAAGAACTCCTAGAGACCAAAGCTGAGAAAATCTGAGTAAGAAAAGAAATATAGCAGTATTGGGTTATAACCCAAAGTATAAAATACATTTCTGTTAGTCTGTACTGGCATAGTAAATGACTGAATAGATAAATAAATAGAGAGAAGAGAGAAATGAGAGAACTCTCCCCTGCAGAAGATTTCCAAATAAGTTGTGTGTGTACTTTGCCCTCAAGAAGGTGGAACATAACTCTCCACTCCTCACATGTGGGCTGAGTACAGTGACTCCTTCCCAAAGATTATTTACGTTACAGACATGGGGAAAGAGCAACTCCACAGTGGAGAAACCGACAGACAGTATCTCAGCCAGCCAGGTGGTCAAGGGTATCATCAACGATGGTGAGTCTTGTGGACAGTGTGTACCCTTGACGTGATAAGATGCCAATGGCACTTTACCACTGTGATCTTCTCCTAAAAATTGTTAGCTCCAGACTAATCATGAGAAAAATGTCAGAAAAATCCCAGTTGCAGACATTCTACAAAATACCTCATTAACACTCCTTGAAACGGTCATCAAAAACAAGGGCAGTCTGAGGAACTGTTGCAGTCTAGAGGAGCCTAAGAAGACATGGCAACTAAATGTAATACAGTATCCAGATGGAATCCTGGGACGGAACAAGGAATATAGGCAAACAAATAAGGAAATTTGAATAAAGTATGATATGTTACTATTAAACATATCAATATGAGTTCATGTATCATGGCAAATGTACCAAAATAATATAAGATGTTAATAGGTGAAAGTGGGTGTGGAGTGTATGGGAAATCTCTGTGCCATTTGCTTAATTTTTCTAAAAAAAACAAACAAACTACTAAAAGCCTTCTAAGATAAAAAAAGTTTACTTAAAAAATAAGTCTGTTTCATAGTATTTGGTCACCTCCATATTGTTCATCTTTAAAGCAACTTAACAGACTCTAAGTCCTTTGAAGAGTCTTTCCTTTTATATTATTTTAGCAGGTACTACAAGGTCGGCAACTCTTTTTGTTGAATTTATTGTGATGGCCTGACAATGTGTAATTTTTAAGTAACATGTTTCTTTTATAAAATTGAGAAGGATTTAGAGCAAAAAAGAAGTATATTAAAAGCACTCATGATTACATCATGTCTAAGAAGATCATCGTTAATGTTTTGGTATTCTTCTACATAGTCCATATTTTCCACTGTAAAGTTGGAATCATGCACAGTGTACTATTTGAAACTATTTTTATTAATGGTCTATTACAAACTTTTTCCTATTCCATAAATAATCTTCTTAAAGCATAAAGTGAAAATTTTAATAGCTGGACTATGTTTAATTCCAAAGTTTGCTCAAGAACATGGGGAAGGAAGGAAAGAGGCAGGGTAAAAGACAGGAAAGAATAGGAGCATTTGTAGATGATAACAGTGGTTATGGCATCGGACATCAGGAGTGGTTGACTTGCTGGTATGGTGGGAGTTTGGCAGAGAAAAAACAACCCTCATTGCTCTTCCAAATCCACTTCTATGCAGCCAAAAGGACCTAGAGAGATAATCTCACTGTTTTCCTTTTTCCACTGCAAATGAGGAGGAAGGATGGATATTGGCCAGCAAGATGAGTAGCATCTTCAGTGCTGTATTATTTATTTGTCTCATTAGATGGATGTTCCAAGGCTCAGGAGTTAGTTGGCAGGCATTTAATAGCTCTGTTGTGTTTTTGTAGAGCTCTGACTTTTTCAGCTCAAAGCCTCTTTTGTCCATTTGTGTAACAGTAGTGTTGTCAGGAAAGAACTAATTGAGAGAATGCTGGTTTCCTCCCCTGCCCTCAACATATATTAAAACACAAAGTCACCAGCATGGTGTCGGCATTGATGCCATGTTGCAAATCCTTCATGTATTTCTGCCCTTCCCAAATCCCCCGCCAAAAAATAATTAAACTCCATCGTGTCCCAGCCAATTCTTTCTCTACAGAACAAACTGCACTTGAGTTATACTAAGTAGTGTTGCCTAGATTCTTAGTTAGGGCAATGTGTATATTTCTTCCTTAACCAATTGTCTGGAAGCAGAAAAAGAAATCAGATAAGCTTTATAAAAACCAGTTGCTGGGTTTTCAATTCTGTGATATCCATTCCCCTTTTGGACATTTGGAAGCAAAATTGAAGGGAAAACTTTATCTGAGTGGGTGGCTGTAAGTGGAGGCTTATTTTTGGCTGGTATAACAAGGACATTTAGAAAACAATGAGTGTTTGCATGAGGAGTGAGGAAGGCAGTCACGAAAGTGTGGGACCAGTGTAGATTTAGAGTTTTGAATAGAATGTGGGTGACTGCTGACATTTGAGAAGTTTTATATGGGGTGGATTACAGATGTAGGAATTAAATATGTGGGCATTTAATTGGCATTTAATAATGCCAAGTTAACAACTGATTCAATTTGGTGGAAATAAATCCATCAGATGATCGATACTTTTGAGAAAGATACTGTAGGATCATGCTGATAAGTATTTCTGGAAGTTAGGGAATATAATATGGCCACTGAAAACCAACCTTTCTAAAATACTACAACTTCAAAATTAAGGGTTTTGCTTTAGAGAAAATTTCAGGACCATATGAGTCTATCTTAAACTCCATACCAGGAAGGTTTGTTAGAGAAATAATTTGAAGCCCCTCTTAAAACTTATTTTAACTTGGAGAAATTGGATGACACTAGGATATGTACTAGGCTAAAGGAATCAGAAGTTCTGGGTTCCAATCCACGTTTTGTTACTACCTTACTATGCAAAGATAGACAAATACAGAATTGTAGGCAATTGCATGTGGTAAGTTCTGGTGATATGAGATCAGAAAGTTTGGGTCCAAATCCTTGCTCTATCACCTAGCTACATGACAATAAGCAGGTCAGAGAACCTTCCTGAACTTCAGTTTCTTCCTCTCTAAAATGAGGATACTGATAATAAATAGAAGCCTTACAATCTCTACCATGGTGTCCTAGGAATGAGGCAAGGAAGATGTAAAAGCCTGATGTATATAATTAAAACATGAAATGCTGACAGAGACCCCAAGGTGGTGTTGCTTTGTTGTTGTAATTATGATTGAGGAAGCTTTAAGACCTTGAAGTGAATTGTTTTCCTTGTTCACACAAGGCTAGACTAACCCTGTCCCTAGAATGAAAGGAAAAGCTTTGTCTGTAGGCCTTTCCCAATGCTAGAGGAGGACATAGAAATGATGGACTGCCAGCTGACCCGTGAGCTGGCCCTGGGCAGTCAGACGCTCCTCATCACCTCCCCTGTCCGTACAATGTATATTCTGCTCACCATTCCCACAATGGGAACTGTTCAAAAATAAAGGGTTGTCGAGACCATCTGGACTGAATACATGACTGAACCCAGTTAAGGCCTCTGTATCAACTTTTAAGACTTGGCAGGTGGGTGCAGACATCTCCTTGTCTTGCAGCTGTCCCAGACAAAACTCATTTAAGTTCTCTTGCTTTAATTTGCCACTACCAGTCTGGTGTGGTCTGCCTCTTTCTTCCGTCTCTTCTTGCCCTCCACATAAGGGAGCCAGCCTGTGAGCCAGCAGCCCACCAGAGTGCCAAGAAACTGTCCAGAAAGGGAAAGGATTTCCAGTGAAGGAGGCCTGACTGAGCTATTATCTGTGGTCACATCAAATGGATCTTGAATTGCAAAGTAGTGCAATGAATAATGCCAGGGCCAGTATTTCAGTTGTCATAAGGGCTATGGAGGGGGACTCTTTCTCATACTTGTCTCTCCATGAAGAACCATGAGGTCCTTATCAAGAAGGCAGTGTGGACTGGGCCAGACCTCACAGCCTTGACATGAAGGGGAGACCAAGGATTCTCACTGGCCAGGCTCCCAGGATGTGGGTTCTAGAAACCCTTCCATTTTGGATTGTCATTTAAAAATTTTTAGTTTACACACTCTTGCTTTATATTCCCCACTACTAAAGTGTAAGCTCCTTGAAGATAGGCATGCAACTTTTTCTTTAGCAAGAAAGCATGTAGCAAATGAGGATAAATTGATTTGGAGTTCAAAAAACTGAGTTCATATCTCATCTCCAAAGCTCATTAGCTGGACGAGATAAAGCAGGAGGCTCCTACATCCATCTAAGTCTTATTTTCTGCTTCTGAATAATGGGTCTTATTATAGTCTCTAATGGGATAATTTGGTTTTATTTAAATTTACTTAGTATTGACACTGAGTGCTAGGATGTGCATGCTTAGTTCTCTGTATGGATTCAGTGATGAAGCCTCAGAACTCAGTGAGGTGCAATATGATTATGTCTATCATGCAGATAGAATCATTTGCCATTTTACAGAAACATTAGAAGGCCTGAGACTCTATCCTTATTTGTTCTGTGCTCTTTTCTATTTAGACTTACTGCCTGGGTGATGTCATCTGGCCTCATGGCACAATCTAGGTGCCAAGGACTTCTAACAATATATCAAGTCCAGACTACTTCCCTGAACTTCAGACCCACATACCCAGCACCCAGTCAGTGTTGAACAGGCATCTGGACACGATGGAAGCCAAACTTCTGATCTTCCCCTAGATGCGCTCCTTTTCCACTTAGGTCTTATTGGTGTTTTACCCTGTCTTTCAGTTGCTAAGGCCACAAAACTTGGAGTCATCCTTAAATCTTCTCTTAGGCTGACCTCCCACATCCAATCCATGAAGAAATCCTTTCAGCTCTACCTCTGGAGCCTAAGTCTGAGTGTCTCCTGCTGTCCCCTAGTCCACACCACCATCATCTCCCACCTCGAGTTTTCAAGAGCCTCCTGACTGGTCGCCCTCCTTCTGATCAGAGAAATGCTTTTGGAAGGTCAAGTTAGCTAATGTGTCTGCCCTGTTCTACATGCTCTGATGGCTGCCCATCTCATCAGAGTGAAACCAAGTCCTCCATGACCTGCAAGGACAGACATGATCTGTGGCCTCCTCATGGCCCATCTGGCCTCATCTCCTATCAGCCTCGCCCTCCTTGACCCTTCTCTAGCCTTTCTGCAGCCTGGTTGATTCCCAAGCCCATCAGCCCATTTCCTTCTCAGAACCTTTGTGCTGCTTGCTCCCTCTGCCTGGAATTCTCTGTCGTCACACAGCCGCATGGCTCCCTCCCTCACTTCTGTCAGGCTGGTCTCAGACATCCTCAGTGAGGACTCTCCTGGCCCCTCGTTGAAGAACCCTAACCCGAAAGCACCCATCACTCCATCCCTTCCAATCCCCTTTCCCGATGTATCTTGTGCCTTAGCGTGCATCATTGCCTAAAGTACTACGCATTTCCTTTATCATCTGCCCCTCCCTCTAGAATAAGAACGCCACAACGACAAACACACCCTTTTTGTTCACAGCTGTGCCCCCTGTGTCTGGGACACTGCATGACACTTAGGTGCTCACTACATGTTTTTGGAATCTTTGAATAAAGAAACCGAACACCATAGAGATTAAGAAATCGCATACAAAAGGTCAAAAACAGGCAGTAGTATTGGCAATCTGAGACTTAAGGTCTCTCTGAGATGGGGAAAGGTGGGATTCATGCCTTTCTGGCTTTGGTCCTTATTTCTAAAAGCCCCTGATGTGCTGTTCTTGCCAAAAAGTGTTTTTTAGATCTGTCTTCAAGGGTGCCCAGTGAGGAAGGCCTGCCGGGTGCCTGGCATATAACAAGCTGACAGTGCTAACTCCTGGAGTTCCATGGGTAACCCACATTCATAGCCCTTGACATGGCCTGTCAGCTTCCACTGCCTTCGGTTCTAAATTTGTGTGATCTTAGCATAATTAGCCCGGTCTTTGTCATTCCACAACTGCTAAGTATGCAGTGGCTGTGGTGTGTTATGGCTCCTCTTGGAAGCAGATGACATATCATGAAATATTTATTAAAAAAACAAGTGCAGGCTTTCTTAATTATTACCACTGACTGCTTTACCCTCAAAGTCCAGGAGAGACAAGGCTGTGTACAGCAGAACTGCTTGAATATGATAATTTCCTTTTGATCTTTAATTTTCCTCCTATGCATTTGGGCACATTTTACAGCTTCTTTGAAAAGCTACACTCAGCCTCTCCGGCTGCTTGTTTGTTTTCCCCAGTCTGCAATACCTTTTGTTCCATCATTTACATTTCTTAGGCTGCTTCAGATGAATAAATATTGCCTCAACTGCTCTAGCTTAATAAAACTATTATTGCTCATTAACTCTCTGTGCTAGAATTAGTTGGAAAATATGCACTGGGGTTGTTTCCTGGTTTTGTGTATTAATATTTTAAAAAATCATTTCTTTCTCTGGGACTCTTGAAGTTTAATCTTGAGAATAGACAGATTTTGGGGACAGATTTTGATGAGACAGAGTTAGTAACTTCAGGTCATTGTTACAGAGGACCTGTTTGTCACTTTATGAGATCACCAGTTCCTGGGTGGGCAAGTAGAATTAGAATGTGAAGTGTGCACCAGCTTTTCACAAGCCCCCTGGAGCTTATAAGAGGAAACTGAAGTCATTAAAGCCACTTGGTCTTGTTCTCATCTTGACCCCAAACCTCCCTTCTGTCTTCTTCCTGTTTTCCTGTGAATACTAGACACATATTTAATGAGTTGTCACATGTGACAAACCCTGGGGTCTCCCACCTCCGTAGAATGGGACCACCAGATGGAAAGGCTGTTGCATGAGGATCATAAACTCATTAGCTATGGGACCGCGTTCAAAAAGGAACATGACATCTCTCAGGTGCCTTTTGCCCTTTCAACTGTCTTATACCTGCCTTTTTTTTTTTGAGAAGACAAGGAATTTGGGATGGATAGAACCTTTGCAGCAAAATCTCAAAATATTCATTTACTGTTAGACAATACTAATGAGGGAAGTAGAAGCTAATCTTATAATCCCCATTTCATAAATAGAAAAGTTGAGAAATTGAGAAGCTAAGATCCAGAAGTTCAAGTGGAGAGAGTGACACATAAAATGCAATAGCAAGATGAGTACTGAGAGTGCACGATCCAACTCAAGATCTAGAACAATCTTAATACCATTGAATTCACCTATAGATAGATAGTCCTAGAGCTAACTACTATCCTAAATTTTGTGTTTATTATTCTGCTTTTTACAAAATAATATTACTACATTTGCTTACATTTCTAAGCAATACATTTCATGTTGGTTGTTTTTAAGCCCTGTAAACTAGTAATACACTGTGACGTTTTTCCCACTAATAGAACATAACCCCATTTTAACCAAACCGTGCAGTCCAGAAAAATTCAAGCACATGAGACATGGGGACACATTACTTACAGAGTAGTGCAATGACTAGAACAAGTCTGAAAGCTAATTGGCTAGAATTCTGGTGTCTGGATGTTTGGTGCAAATCCATCCTCGTTCTGACTGTTCCTGGTGATAGTTACCTGCTTTACTGAATATCAGTGGGGACAGTTCTGCAGTCTGTGTCACCATTTGGAGAAGAGTCACTAAGCGGAGCCACTGGCCTGCCCTGGACTGTGACTGAAGTGTTTTTAGGTCACTGAAATTGGAGATGGTTTTTGAGTGGCTGGCTTTAGCTCTGTTGATCAGTGTAGCCCCATTTATGCCTTCTCTGATCAGCCTCAATAGATGTTTGTTGAGTTTACTAGTCTTTTCAAAGAACTGACTTTCGCTTAATGAATTATCTCTATTTAAACACTGTGTTTTTATTTCACTTAGATTTTTTTTCCTTCTACTTTTCTTGAATCTTTGTGCTTGTTCCCCCTAATTCCTTTAGTTGCTTAACTTGTTAACTTTCAGCCTTTCTTCTTACATACGCATCTAGAGCTATACATTTTCTTGAAGTATGAATTTTGGCCCATGACTCAAGTCTTGATTTGTAGTTTATCAGCCAGGACAGCCTAAATAGGCTGCAGTAATAAACAGCACCAAATTCTCATTGAGTTAAAACAACAAAGCATTTCAGTTACTGCGGCTGCTGGTTCATTGATCACACTTTGAGTAGCCCTGTTTTAAATTCATACACTTTCCTCCTTACTAAGCGATACCTTAAGCTAGTAATAGCCATGAAATAAGCTATGTACCTTAAGCTATGAAATGCATACATATCCTCTATCCCTGAAGTTAACGTATTTTTATTATCTCTTCAGACACCTTCTGTGGGCTTATTTTGATGGTGTTAATCCTCCTTTCCAGGTAGAGAAATTAATGGGCAGAAAGAGGTCTCTTGCCAAGGCAGTAGCAGGATGCTCACCTCCCATGCTCTTATCCAACTGTCTGGACCGTACCTGAGGACAATTCTGAGAGCTCCTGCAGAATACCACTACAGCATGCCCTTACCACTTTTCCCTGACCTGCCTACCTTGAAAAATAACCCCCAAATTAAAATTCTATTGTGTAGACTTAATCTCATAATACCTGCCATGTCTGTGGCTCAACTAAATGAGGTTCCTTCCATATAAATCAACATTGGAGCATCTTATAACCCTATCCCACCACTGGTTGTGTCAGGTGTGGGCACGTGACTCAAGGTAACCCAGTGGAAAAGCTTCATGCAACAAGAACAATGAGGACTAACTAGATTACTCAGATTCTCGTACCCACAGCCCAGGTGTAATGTAGCTCTTGTTCTTCCCCTGATATACGACTCTTCATGTTCAAAATGTTGAAATTTCTATTGTAGTAGAAGAGACTTAAGAGAGCTTGTTTTCCAAACTTAGGCTCATAGGGACATACTGTTTGATTGTTCAAAAGACAGTGGTGTTCCAAGGATGAGAAGTGGGGGTGGGCTGTCGCTTGGCAGGGATGTGTGATTTTAAATTGTCTGCTGGGTGATAATAAAAAAACAAACTTGTGGATCTTACCATTGTTTTCACATTTTTTATAAGCAAGGCACCCTCCTATTACCTGTCCTGGGGCTGAGTATGTTCGTCAGGTGCCCTTGGTATGCCACTGGCTTCCAGAGGTTGAGGGGTGGGGTTGTGAGCAAGAGCTGGGCCCCTCTTCCTTGAGATGATAATGGAGGGAGCAGCCCTTCCCACAGAGCACCCAGGAGAAGCAGACCTGTGATAATGGCTCATGTGCATGACTGGAGGTAAGTGCTATATGCCGTGGCCTTGGAAGCTAAAATCCTAAAGGGAGTGGATGCATGATGTGTGAACAGCTATGACTGAATTATAGGAATTTAGTCAATGGAAATCCTAGCTGCTACCCCCAGTGGACTGTGAGTATCAGAGGCTCTTTCCCAAGCTTACTGGACTTCCATAGAGTCCAGAATTCTTCATTCATTTCTCCAAAAGGATTAAGATTTTCCACCAATGCAGTGGGGGAAGGTGGTACTAGATTTGGTTTAATTAGAAAAATTAAGGACTCTGATGTTTCCTGTATCTGTGTGTAAAGAAGCCAAGTCATATCTATTAAGCTGCCTTGCTTATTTCCCTATTTATTCTTTTTTTTATTAAGGTATTATTGATATACACTCTTATGAAGGTTTCACATGAAAAAGCAATGTGGTTACTACATTTACCCATATTACCAAGTCCCCACTCATACCCCAATTCAGTCACTGTCCATCAGTGTAGTAAGATGACACAGATTCACTGTTTGCCTTCTCTGTGCTACACTGTTTCCCCGTGATTCCCCACACCATGTGTACTAAACATAATACCCCACAATCACCTTCTCCCACCCTCCCCACCCACCCTCCCACACCCCTCCCCTATGGTAACCACTAGTTCCTTCTTGGAGTCTCTGAGTCTGCTACTATTTTGTTCCTTCAGTTTTGCTTTGTCGTTATACTCCACAAATGAGGGAAATCATATGGCCCTTGTCTTTCTCCACCTGGCTTATTTCACTGAGCATAATATCCTCCAGCTCCATCCATGTTGTTGCAAATGGCAGGATTTGTTTCCTTTTTATGGCTGAATAGTATTCCATTGTGTATATGTACCACCTCTTCTTTATCCATTCATCTACTGATGGACACTTAGGTTGCTTCCATATCTTGGCTATTGTAAACAGTGCTGCAATAAACATAGGGGTGCATATGTCTTTTTGAATCTGAGAAATTGTATTCTTTGGATAAATTCCAAGGAGTGGGATTCCCAGGTCAAATGGGATTTGTATTTTTAGTTTTTTGAGGAACCTCCATATTGCTTTCCCCAATGGTGGAACTAGCTTACATTCCCACCAGCAGTGTAGGAGGGTTCCCCTTTCTCCGCATCCTCACCAGCATTTGTTGTTCTTAGTCTTTTGGATGTTGGCCATCCTCACTGGTGTGAGGTGATATCTCATTGTGATTTTAATTTGCATTTCCCTGATGATTAGTGATGTGGAGCATCTTTTCATGTGTCTGTTGGCCATCTGAATTTCTCCTTTGGAGAACTGTCTCTTCATATCCTCTGCCCATTTTTGAATTGGGTTATTTGCTTTTTGGGTGTAGAGGGATGTAAGTTCTTTATATATTTTGGATGTTAACCCCTTGTTGGATATGTCATTTACAAATATATTCTCCCATACTCTGGATGCCTTTTTGTTCTGTTGATGGTATCCTTTGCCATACAGAAACTTTTTAGTTTGATGTAGTCCCATGAGTTCATTTTTGCTTTTGTTTCCCTTGCTCGAGGAGATGCGTTCAGGAAGAAGTCGCTCATGCTTATATTCAGGATATTTTTGCCTATGTTGTCTTCTAAGAGTTTTATGGTTTCATGACTTACATTCAGGTCCTTGATCCATTTCAAGTTTACTTTTGTGTATGGGGTTAAACAATAATCTAGTTTCATTCTCTTGCATGTAACTGTCCAGTTTTGCCAGCACCAGCTGTTGAAGAGGCTGTCATTTCCCCATTGTATGTCCATGGCTCCTTTATCATATATCATTTGACCATATATGGTTCGGTTTATATCAGGGCTCTCTAGTCTGTTCCACTGGTCTATGGGTCTGTTCTTGTGCCAGTACCAAATTGTCTTGAGTACTGTGGCTTTGTAGTAAAGCTTGAAGTTGGGGAGCATAATACCTCCAGCTTTATTCTTCCTTCTCAGGATTGCTTTAGCTATTCAGGGTCTTTTGTGGTTCCATATGAATTTTAGAATGATTTTCTCTAGTTCGTTGAAAGGTGCTGTTGGTATTTTGATAGTAATTGCATTGAATCTGTAGATTGCTTTAGGCTGGATGGCCATTTTGACAATATTAATTCTTCCTATCCATGAGCACGGGATGTGTTTCCATTTATTGGTATCTTCTTTAATTTCTCTCATGAGTGTTTGTAGTTTTCAGAGTATACGTCTTTCATCCCTTGGTTAGGTTTACTCCTAGGTATTTTATTCTTTTTGATGCAACTTTGAATGGAATTGTTTTCCTGATTTCTCTCTCTGATAGGTCACTGTTAGTGTATAGGAATGCCATAGATTTCTGTGCATTAATTTCTTATTCTGCAACTGTGCTGAATTCAGATATAAGATCTAGTAGTTTTGGGGTAGATTCTTTAGGGTTTTTTATGTACAATATCATGTCATCTGCAAACAGGGACAGTTTAACTTCTTCCCTGCCAATCTGGATGCCTTTGATTTCTTTGTGTTGTCTGATTGCCGTGGCTAGGACCCCCAGTACTATGTTGAATAGAAGTGGGGAGAGTGAGCATCCTTTGCTTGTTCCCAATCTTAAAGGAAAAGCTTTCAGCTTCTCACTGTTAAGTATAATGTTGGCTGTGGGTTTGTCATATATAGCCTTTATTATGTTGAGGTTCTTGCCCTCTATACCCATTTTGTTGAGAGTTTTTATCATGAATGGATGTTGAATTTTGTCAAATGCTTTATCAGCATCTATGGAAATGATCATGTGGTTTTTGTTCTTCTTTTTGTTGATGTGGTGGATGATGTTGATGGATTTTCGAATGTTGAACAATTCTTGCATCCCTGGAATAAATCCTACTTGATCATGATGGATGATCCTTTTGATGTATTTTTGAATTCAGTTTGCTAATATTTTGTTGAGTATTTTTGCGTCTGTGTTCATCAGGGATATTGGTCTATAGTTTTATTGTGGTGTCTTTGCCCGGTTTTGGTATTACAGTGATGCTGGCCTCATAGAATGAGTTTGGAAGTATTCCCTCTTCTTCTACTCCTTGGAAAACTTTAAGGAGGATGGGTATTAGGTCTTCACTAAATGTTTGATAAAATTCTTCTGCTCTCATCTTTATTATGTCCCTCCTTCTACTGACTTTGGGTCTCATTTGTTCTTTTTCTAGTTTTGTTAATTGTGAGTTTAGACTGCTCATATGGGAATGTTCTTCTCTCCTGAGGTAGGCCTGTATTGCAATATACTTTCCCCTTAGAACGGCCTTCACTGCTTCCCACAGATTTTGCCATATTGAATTATTGTTGTCATTTGTCTCCATATATTGCTTGATCTCTGTTTTTATTTGGTCATTGATCCATTGATTATTTAGGAGCATGTTATTAAGCCTCCATGTGTTTGTGGGCTTTTTCATTTTCTTTGCATAATTCATTTCTAGTTTCATTCCTTTGTGGTCTGAGAAGCTGGTTGGTACAATTTCAATCTTTTTGAATTTACCGAGGCTCTTTTTGTAGCCTAGTATATGATCTATTCTTGAAAATGTTCCATGTGCACTTGAGAAGAATGTGTATTCTGCTGCTTTTGGGTGAAGAGTTCTGTAGATGTCTGTTAGGTCCATCTGTTCTAAAGTGTTGTTCAGTGCCTCTATCTCCTTACTTATTTCTTGTCTGGTTGATCTGTCCTTTAGAGTGAATGGTGTGTTGAAGTCTCCTAGAATGAATGCATTGCATTCTATTTCCCCTTTAATTCTGTTAGTATTTGTTTCACATACGTAGGAGCTCCTATGTTGTGTTCATAGATATTTATAATGGTTATATGTTCTTGTTGGATTGACCCTTTTATCATTATGTAATGTCCTTCTTTGTCTCTTGTGACTTTCTTTGTTTTGAAGTCTATTTTGTCTGATATAAGTACTGCAACTCCTGCTTTTTTCTCCCTCTTAATTGCATGAAATGTCTTTCTCCATCCCTTCACTTTTAATCTGTGTATGTCTTTGGGTTTAAAGTGAGTCTCTGGAAGGCAGCATATAGATGGGTCTTGTTTTTTTATCCATTCAGTGACTCTGTGTCTTTTGACTGGTGCATTCAGTCCATTTACATTTAGGGTGATTATGGATAGGTATGTACTTACTGGCATTGCAGGCTTCAGATTTGTGGTTACCAAAGGTTCAAGGTTAACTTCCTTACTATCTAAGAGTCTAACAACTCACTTAATATGCTATTACAAACACAATCTAAAGGTTCTTTTTGTTTTTTGGTTTTTTCCTCCTCCTTTTTCTTCTTCCTCCATTCTTTATATGTTAGGTATCATATTCTGTACTGTTTGTCTATCCCTTGATTGACTTTGGGGATAGTTAATTTAATTTTGCATTTTCTAGTAAATAGCTGTTCTGCTTTCTTTACTGTTGTTTTATTATCTCTGGTGACAGCTTTTAAACCATAGGAACACTTCCATCTATAGCAGTCCCTCCAAAATACACTGTAGAGATGGTTTGTGGGAGGTAAATTCTCTCAGCTTTTGCTTATCTGGAAATTATTTAATCCCTCATTCAAATTTAAATGATAATATTGCTGGATAAAGTAATCTTGGTTCAAGCCCCTTCTGCTTCATTGCATTAAATACATCATGCCACTCCCTTCTGGCCTGTAAGGTTTCTGCTGAGAAGTCTGATGATAGCCTGATAGGTTTTCCTTTGTAGGTGATCTTATTTCTCTCTCTGGCTGCTTTTAATAGTCTGTCCTTATCCTTGATCTTTGCCATTTTAATTACTATATGTCTTGCTGTTGTCTTCCTTGGGTCCCTTGTGTTGGGAGATCTGTGCACTTCCATGGCCTGAGAGACTATCTCCTTCCCCAGATTGGGGAACTTTTCAGCAATCCCCTCCTCAAAGACACTTTCTATCCCTTTTTCTCTCTCTTCTTCTTCTGGTACCCCTATAATGCAAATATTGTTCTGTTTGTATTGGTCACACCGTTCTCTCAATATTCTTTCATTCTTAGAGATCCTTTTTTCTCTCTGTGCCACAGCTTCTTTGTATTCCTCTTCTCTAGTTTCTATTTCATTTATTGTCTCCTCCACCGTTTCCAATCTGCTTTTAATACCGTCCATAGTGGTCTTCAATGATTGGATCTCCAACCGTAATTCATTCCTGAGTTCTTGAATATCTTTCCGTACCTCCATGAGCATGTTAATGATTTTTATTTTGAACTCCCTGTCACGGAGAGTCATGAGGTCGATGTCATTTAAATCTTTCTCAGGAGTGGTATTCATAATTTTACTCTTGAGCAGGTTCCTTTGGCATTTCATATTTGTGTATGGCGCCCTCTAGTGCCCAGAAGCTCTACTCTCTGAAGCTGCTCAGCCCCTGAAGCAATGTCAGGGGTTGCATGGGGAGTGGTTTTGGTGCCTTGGGGGAGGAAAGAGCTCTTTCCTGGTACCTGGCTGCTATACCTGTCTCCACTGCCTGAACCAGTGGGCCGAGCACACAGGTATAAGCCTCTGTGCTTTGTGTTTTTAGTTTCTGTAGACAGATCTTCCCTCTGGCTGGCCTAATGCCAGGGTAGGGTTTCCTGGTTTGCAAGCCCGGTGGGGCTGGCCAGGAGAAAGGTGCAGCAATCTGCCTGTCACAGAATGGGTTCTTGGAGCTGTGCAGGCAGCCAGGGAGCTGGAGCACCTGAAGATCGTGAAAGCTCTCAATCTGCTGGGCAGAGTGCACCCGGATAATTTTGTCTACCTGTCCTTCTCCTGAACAGTTAGCTCTGTGCAATCCTTGCCCCTTTAGTAGCCCTCTTGCTAAGGGCTTCTTTGTTAGGAAGTCTCTCAGACTGCCCGCCTTTCTTTTGTCCCCGAGCAGCTGGGTATATATCCCTGCTTTCCACAAGCAGCTGGAATCTTAGTCTCTCCAGGAATTCTGCCTATCTTAGCTTTCCAACCCCCTAATTATGAGAGTATCATGCAAGCACCATGAAATGTAGGTTTGTACCCCCAGAGCAGATCTCCAGAGTTAGGTATTCAGCAGTTCCAGATCTCCACTCCCTCCCTGCTCCGTTCCTGTTCCTCCTGCCAGTGAGCTGGGATGGGGGAAGGGCTTGGGTCCCGCAGGACCACAGCTTTAGTAAGTTACCCTTTTCTGTGAGGGCTGCTCTTATCTCCAGGTGTATGCAGTTTGTTTCAGTCCCCTTTCCTGTTGTTCTTTCAAGAGTAGTTGTATTAGTTATATTTTCATATTATATGCGGTTTTAGGAGGAAGCCTCTGTCTCACTTCTCACGCTGCCATCTTTTCCTCAGTAAATTCTTGTGGCATAACAATCCAAGTATATTGTTGGTTTTCCTGAGACTCTTTTTTTTTTTTTGGATTCATTGTCTCTGTATTCATTTCTTTTTGTTCTCCGCATCAATAGTCTTTGAACTTCTTTTGACCCATTTCCTTCCCTATGTATTCTTATAGTATCCCCCATGGCTTGAGGAAATCTGTGTGACCCTTTATTCTTTGCAGATAAAAGGGCCAACTGGCTCAGAAACATGTATCAAAATGAGTCTCCCCCAAACAGCTGTTTGCTGTTTCAGGTCAAAAGGAGGAATTACCCAGTTTCACACGGGAGTTAGTATCTCAGAAATGAATTACCATCCCCACTTCTTTCCTTCTAAAGGTATCTAGCAGGCTCCCTTTCCTATGTTTGATGAGACATTCTGGCCAATGCAGAGTGGAAACTTGATCCAAAGAAAGAACAAATGGGTCCTCAGGAGAATGGTGAAAAGTAAGGAAAGCAAAAATAGTTTCTCCACAAATAAGGGATATCTTGCATTCTTCCTCCTAAGAAAATGACTTATTTGGAAAATCACAAAAATTTCCCATAGCCTATCTGGACCCTCTGGACAGCATGTTACATCCCTCCTTCAGTGATACTCACATATCTTGATAGTTGCAAGCCCAGCCTATGTCCCCCAAGGAAACATCAATGCTTCTCTGCCCTTGAAGTCACCACCAGGCTATTGCTGGGCTCCCAGAGTTCATTAACAGTGGGCTTCCAGAAGCCCCTCTTTGCCCACATGTGGTAGACTATTTTTTCCTAACATAGCAGGGAAGTCACAAAAATAATGTATATTATAATTCCTGAATGATAGAATCCATTCAGGGCTCTAATAAGAAAGATTTCAATTCTCACTCCCATAATCCAATGCTCTTCCTCATCCAGAGAATTAGGATTTGGCCACAGCAACTATATCAATTCAGGAAGACACTTAGACAAGGCTAAGATATAGTCTATTTTCTGAATTCACTCATATTCTTGGGGCACCTTTCTCTGGTCCCAGTATACCCTGCTTCCTTGGGACAATAAGAGAACCCCCCCACACCCCCGTTCTGGAATTAACCTTTTTGAAACTCTTCCTTCCCTGAAAGCTATATTAAAATTAGCCTGGATTGACTTACTCAGTGCTGGGACACATTTAATAGTAGTCATTAATGGCTCCTTTATTTATTGCTGCATAGAATCAACCCAAAATTTAGCAACTTAATTAGCAATGTTGATATAATGTTTTTCCCAGTTTCTGTGCATCAGTTATTTGGAAAGGGTAAGTGGGTAGTCCTCACTTGAGTCTCTTGCACAGTTTTATATTGTTCAGAGCTAGCATCATCTGAAGGCTTGACTGGGGCAGAAGGACTTTCTTGCAAGATGACTCATTCTCATGCCCAGTTATTTGGTGCCTGCTGTTGATTGGGGCCCTTATTTCCTCTCTGCAAGGTTGGTTGACTATTCTTACTGCCTGACACCTGGCTTCCCCAGTGTGAGTCATCCTAGAGAAAGGTGGGAGTTGAAATGCCTTTTGTGCTCTAGCTTTGGAAGTCACTGCCATTTTCACTGTATTCCATGGTTGGGGCACTTAGAACTATGTCTGCCTAAATTCTGTGGGAAAGAGAATCAACACTACCTCCTGATGGAGGAATGTCAAAGTCATATTGTAAGATGAGCATGAGTGATGGGATAAATATTATTGCAGCCATTTTTTGGAAAACATAATCTGCCATAATGCTGATCAAAAATTTAATGAGTATCCCAAGGTTGTAATTGTTAGAAACGAGAGTTTTCCTAAATTTCTGAGTATATAGAGCCTTAACCCAAAAGTCTGTATATGTAGTATTAGAAAGTAAGGGTTGTCCTTGCAATGTAATCTAGAACAGCAACCAGAAACGGTGTATGAGAGATTCTAAAATGAGACACGTTTAGCTCCTGACTTGGGAGATCTTTTAGGGTTGAAGAAAGGCAAAATACTAGCATTTATAATTTGAGAATGTTCCTCTCTTCTCTCTTCCCTACGTTAGGTTAAAATAAAGGGTTCCAAGATAGTGTTTGCTTAGGGAAGCTCTGACCTCTGACTTCATAAAACAGGTTATTTGGGATTTTAGGATGGGGCTGAGAGGGTAGGGTTAGAGTGGAGAATGAAATGAAAAGAAAAAGCCTTTAGGCTTACCATAGTGAGCTGATCTGTTTGACCAAAGTGAGTGAGAAGAAAAGAAAGCACTTTGCCCTGGGGTGAAGGAAGAGTCAGGAGTGCAGTTTGACAAGTCCTTATAGGTAACTGTTAGCTATGAGGATAGGAGAAGAATAAAGATTTCATGTGTAGGACTGTGCATTTACTATTCTTTAATATTCTTGATAAAGAGGAGCAAAGAAGGGGATTCTCTTTAAATTAATTTTGCCTGCTGAATTGTGCTTTTGAATAGATTCATCTCAAAGAGTGAAGCACTTGGGTGTCTGGGTTCAAGAACCCAGAAATTAAATGTGTGGTTAAAATTGTGATCTCTGAAGTTACACAGATCTTGGTGTAAATCTTGGCTTATCCAGTACCAGCAAGGGGCTTGGGACAAATGATCTACCTCCTTTGGGCCTCAGTTTTATCCCTAGTCAAATGAGGTAACACATACCTAAGTCTTATCCATTAAAATGCTATGTCTTCTAAAACATTTAAAATTCTAGAGCTGATGCAGCCCTGCATCATATGACTTCCTATTGTTTGGCATCCAGGCAAAAATCAGGGCTTTGAAAAATAGAGTACCTGAAACAGAATAATAAGAGGAGATGCTTTAAATAGAGGTTCTCCAGCAAATCCAGGGCACAAGACTCATTTAAGACAATTAAAGCTTTTTAGCCCTTGCCATGGAAACTGGGTCATCCACCCAGTTTCCATGGCTTCTGTTTGGTGTATCAGTTTCATCAGGGAGGAAAATAAGTTGTAAAAGAATCAAGTAGAATTCTTTAAAAAAGAAAAACCTAAACTCTGATGTGTCCTGGTTAGATTTTAACTCTTCTTCAGAGATATTTAAAGTGAAAGAAGGTGGAAACTGTGGCAAAATATCAACTCTCTCCAAAGCTTAGGGTTTTATTTGCGAGAACAGAGGTTTTCTTTCTTTTTTACTTAAGGGTTAGTTAGATGGATTTTTTTCCCCATTGTGTTATAAAAAGGAGGCCTTTTAATATGATTCATACACAATATAAAATTATTTTTAAAGAGTCTCCTTGTTTTCTATCATTTTCCTAACCTGTAGGGTTATACTTGAATCTAGAGTCTTGGGTTGCTGATGGAAGTAATGATAGCAATTTAATATGAAAAGCCTGCAATATCTTGAAACCCTCTTTGACCCTCCTATACCCAAGTCACTTATTTCTTCCCTCTCTTATTTCCCCTCTGCTTTCTCTAGGCATCGTCTCTGCCATTTTTTTAAGCTAGTCACAATGCTTAGAATTTTTCATATATTCTCTCATTTAATTTTCATGACAGTTCTCTGAGTCACATATTATTAACTCCAATTTAGAGGTAGAAAATATAAACCCAGCATGATTAATTAACCTGCCCAAGATTCCACAGCCTGCAAGATGGCAGAGCTAGGATATTCTGATTCCACATTTATTTCATGTTATTTCTCCCATAACATGCAAAATACTTCATTTACTTTTCAGCTCAGCCACCAGCACTAGTAGTTGACTTTTTTCTCCCAGAACACACCAAGTAACACTTTCTAAGAATTACATCCAAAGTTGTAGGATACAGAATTAATGCACAGAAATCTGTTGTGTTCCTATATACTAACAACAAACTAGCAGAAAGAGAAATCAGGAAAATGATTCCCTTTATAATTGCATCAAAAATAATAAAATACCTAGGAATAAACCTAACCAAGGAGGTGAAAAACCTATACTCTGAAAACTGTAGACACTCATGTGAGAAATTAAAGAAGACAGAAATGAATGGAAATCTATCCTTTGCTCATAGATAGAAAGAATTAATATTGTCAAAATGGCCATCCTGCCCAAAGCAATGTGCAGACTCAACATAATCCCTATCAATATACCAACACTATTTTTCTTTTTATTTTTTAAATATAATTGATTTTATTATCATTAATCTACAATTACATGTGCAATATTATGGTTATTACACTACCCCTTCATCAGGTCCCACCCCACCAAGCCCATTACAGTCACTGTCCATCAGCTTAGTGAGATGCTATAGAATCACTGCTTGTCTTCTCTGAGTTGTACTGCCCTCCCCATGCCCCCCCCAACATTATATCTGCTAATCGTAATGCCCCTTTTTCCCTCTTATCCCTCTCTTCCCGCCCATTTTCCCCAGTCCCCTTCCCTTTGGTAACTATTAGTCCGTTCTTGGGTTCTGTGAGTCTGCTGCTGTTTTGTTCCTTCAGTATTTTTTCTTTGTTCTTATACTCCACATATGAGTGAAATCATTTGATACTTGTCTTTTCGGCTTGGCTTATTTCACTGAGCATAATACCCTCTAGCTCCATCCATGTTGTTGCAAATGGTAGGATTTGTTTTCTTCTTATGGCTGAATAATATTCCATTGTGTATATGTACCACTCTTCTTTATCCATTCATCTACTGATGGACACTTAGGTTTCTTCCATTTCCTGGCTATTGTAAATAGTGCTGCAATAAACATAGGGGTGCATCTGTCCTTTTCAAATTGGGCTGCTGCATTCTTAGGGTAAATTCCTAGAAGTGGAATTCCTGGGTCAAATGGTATTTCTATTTTGAGTTTTTTGAGGAACCTCCATACTGCTTTCCAAAATGGTTGAACTAATTTGCAATCCCACCAGCAGTGTAGGAGGGTTCCCTTTTCTCCACATCCTCGCCAACATTTGTTGTTGTTTGTGTTTTGGATGTTGGCCATCCTCACTGGTGTGAGGTGATATCTCATTGTGGTTTTAATCTGCATTTCTCTGATGATTAGCGATGTGGAGCATCTTTTCATGTGCCTGTTGGCCATCTGAATTTCTTCTTTGGAGAAGTGTCTATTCATGTCCTCTGCCCATTTCTTAATTGGATTATTTGCCTTCTGTTTGTTAAGGTGCATGAGTTCTTTATATATTTTGGATGTCAACCCTTTATCAGATACGTTTTTTATGAATATATTCTCCCATACTGTAGGATGTCTTTTTGTTCTACTGATGGTGTCCTTTGCTGTACAGAAGCTTTTCAGCTTGATATAGTCCCACTTGTTCATTTTTGCTTTTGTTTCCCTTGCCCGGGGAGATATGTTCATGAAGAAGTTGCTCATGTTTATGTCCAAGAGATTTTTGCCTATGTTTTTTTCTAAGAGTTTTATGGTTTCATGACTTACATTCAAGTCTTTGATCCACCTTGAGTTTACCTTTGTGTATGGGGCTAGACAGTAGTCCAGTTTCATTCTCTTACATGTAGCTGTCCAGTTTTTCCAACACCAGCTGCTGAAGAGGCTGTCATCTCCCCATTGTATATCCAAGGCACTTTTATCAAATATTAATTGACTGTATATGTTTGGGTTAATGTTTGGATTTTCTATTCTGTTCCACTGGTCTGTGGGTCTGTTTTTGTGCCAATACCAAATTGTCTTGATTACTGTGGCTTTGTAGTAGAGCTTGAAGTCAGGGAGTGTAATTCCCCCTGTTTTATTCCTCCTTCTCAGGATTGATTTGGCAATTCGGGGTCTTTTGTGGTTCCATATGAATTTTAGAATTATTTGTTCCAGTTCATTGAAGAAAGCTATTGGTAGTTTGATAGGGATTGCATTGAATCTGTAGATTCCTTTAGGTAGTATAGCCATTTTGACAATATTGATTCTTCCTAGCCAAGAGCATGGGATGCATTTCCATTTGTTAGTGTCCTCTTTAATTTCTCTTAGGAGTGTCTTGTAGTTTTCAGAGTACAGGTCTTTCACTTCCTTCGTTAGGTTTATTCCTAGGTATTTTATTCTTTTTGATGCAATTGTGAATGGAATTGTTTTTCTGATTTCTCTTTCTGTTAGTTCATCATTAGTGTATAGGAAAGCAACAGATTTCTGTGTGTTAATTTTGTATCCTGCAACTTTGCTGAATTCAGATATTAGTTCTAGTAGTTTTGGAATGGAATCTTTAGGGTTTTTTATGTACAGTATCATGTCATCTGCAAATAGTGACAATTTGACTTCTTCTTTACCAATCTGGATGCCTTGTATGTCTTTGTTTTGTCTGATTGCTGTGGCTAGGACCCCCAGTACTATGTTGAATAACAGTGGAGAGAGTGGGCATCCCTGTCTTGTTCCCGATCTTAGATGAAAAGCTTTCAGCGTCTCGCCGTTAAGTATGATGTTAGCTGTGGGTTTGTCATATACAGCCTTTATGATGTTGAGGTACTTGCCGTCTATACCCATTTTGTTGAGAGTTTTAATCAGGAATGGATGCTGAATTTTGTCAAATGCTTTTTCAGCATCTATGGAGATGATCATGTGGTTTTTGTTCTTCTTTTGTTGATGTGGTGGATGATGTTGATGGATTTTCGAATGTTGTACCATCCTTGCATCCCTGGGATGAATCCCACTTGATCATGGTGTATGATCCTCTTGATGTATTTTTGAATTCGGTTTGCTAATATTTTGTTGAGTATTTTTGCATCTACGTTCATCAGGGATATTGGTCTGTAATTTTCTTTTTTGGTGAGGTCTTTGCCCGGTTTTGGTATTAGAGTGATGCTGGCTTCATAGAATGAGTTTGGAAGTATTCCCTCCTCTTCTATTTTTTGGAAAACTTTAAGGAGAATCGGTGTTATTTCTTCTCTATATGTCTGGTAGAATTCAGAGGTGAATCCATCAGGCCCGGGGGTTTTGTTCTTGGGTAGGTTTTTGATTACCAATTCGATTTCGACGCTGGTGATTGGTCTGTTTAGTTTTTCTGTTTCTTGCTTGATCAGTCTTGGAAGGTTGTATTTTTCTAAGAAGTCGTCTGTTTGTTCTATGTTTTCCAGCATGTTAGCATATAGATTCTCATAATATTCTCTTATGATTCTTTGTATTTCTGTGGGGTCCGTCGTGATTTTTCCTTTCTCATTTCTGATTGTGTTTATGTGTGTAGATTCTCTTTTTCTCTTAATGAGTCTGGCTAGGGGTTTATCTATTTTGTTTATTTTTTCAAAGAACCAGCTCTTGGTTTCATTGATTTTTTCTATTGTTTTATTCTTCTCAATTTTATTTATTTCTTCTCTAATCTTCATTATGTCCCTCCTTCTGGTGACTTTGGGCCTCATTTGTTCTTCTTTTTCCAATTTCAGTAATTATGTCTTTAGACTATTCATTTGGGAATGTTCTTCCTTCTTTAAATAGGCCTGGATTGCAATATACTTTCCTCTTAGAACTGCCTTTGCTGCGTCCCACAGAAGTTGTGGCTTTGTGTTGTTGTTGTCATTAGTCTCCATATATTCTTTGATTTCTGTTTTGATTTGGTCGTTAACCCATTGATTAATTAGGAGAATGTTGTTAAGTCTCCATGTATTTGTGAGCCTTTTTGATTTCTTTCTAAAATTTATTTCTAGTTTTATACCTTTGTGATCTGAGAAGTTGGTTGGTAGGATTTCAATATTTTTGAAATTACTGAGGTTCTTTTTGTGGCCTAGTATGTGGTCTATTCTGGAAAATGTTCCATGTGCACTTGAGAAGAATGTGTATCCTGTTGCTTTTGGGTGTAGAGTTCTGTAGATGTCTGTTAGGTCTATCTGTTCTAGTGTGTTGTTCAGTGCCTCTGTGTCTTTACTTATTTTCTGTCTGGTTGATCTGTCCTCTGGAGTGAGTGGTGTGTTGAAGTCTCCTAATATGAATGCATTGCTGTCTATTTCCTCCTTTAATTCTGTTAGTATTTGTCTCACATATGCTGGCGCTCCTGTGTTGGGTGCATATATATTTATAATGGTTATATCTTCTTGTTGGACTGGCCCCTTTATCATTATGTAATGTCCTTCTTTATCTTTTGCTGCTTTCTTCGTTTTGAAGTCTATTTTGTCTGATACAAGTACTGCAACACCTGCTTTTTTCTCTTTGTTGTTTGCATGAAATATCTTTTTCCATCCCTTCACTTTTAGTCTGTGTATATCTTTGGATTTGAGGTGAGTTTCTTGTAGGCAGCATATAGATGGGTCTTGCTTTTTTATCCATTCTGTTACTCGGTGTCTTTTGATTGGTGCATTCAGTCCATTTACATTTAGTGTGATTATTGATAGGTATGTACTTACTGCCATTGCTGGCTTTAGATTCGTGGTTACCAAGGGTTCAAGGGTTGCTTCTTTATTATCTAACAATCTAACTTAACTTTCTTGTTAACTTATTGTAAACACTGTCTGATGTTTCTTTATTTCTCTCCCTTCTTATTCCTCCTCCTCCATTCTTTCTATAATAGGTGTTTTATTCTTTGCCTTTAGTTAGTGTTTGGATGGTCTGCTTTCTTTGCTATGATTTTATTTTCTCTCGTGACATCTTTTTAGCCTTAGGTGTGCTTCCATCTGGAGCAGTCCATTTTAAGATATCCTGTAGTGGTGGTTTATGAGAGGCAAATTCTCTTAACTTTCGTTTATCTGGAAATTGTTTAATCCCTCCATCATATTTAAATGATAATCGTGCTGGATACAATATTCTTGGTTCGAGGCCCTTCTGTTTCATAACGTTAAATATATCATGCCATTCTCTTCTGATCTGTAAGGTTTCTGTTGAGAAGTCTGATGATAGTCTGATGGGTTTTCCTTTGTAGGTGATCTTTTTCTCTCTCTAGCTGCCTTTAATACCCTGTCTTTATCTTTGATCTTTGCCATCTTAATTATTATGTGTCTTGGTGTTGTCTTCCTTGGGTCCCTTGTGTTGGGAGATCTGTGGGCTTCGGTGGACTGCGAGACTATTTCCTTCCCCAGCGAGGGAAAGTTTTCAGCAATTATTTCTTCAAAGACACTTTCTATCCCTTTTTCTCTCTCTTCTTCCTCTGGTACTCCTATAATGCGAATATTGTTCCGTTTGGATTGGTCACACAGTTCTCTTAATATTCTTTCATTCCTAGAAATCCTTTTATCTCTCTCTGCCTCAACTGCTCTGTACTCCTGTTCTCTGTTTTCTATTCCATTAACAGTCTCTTGCATCTCATCCATTCTGCTGTTAAGCCCGTCAATCGCTTGTCTGATTTCTGCATTGTCTTTCCTCAGTTCCCTCACTTCCTCCCTCAGCTCTTCCACATTTCTCTGTAGGTACATCAGCATGGTTATGACTTTTATTCTGAATTCTTTTTAAGGAAGACTGTGCATTTCCATCCCTTCAGACTCCCTCTCTGGGGTTGTCTGGTTGATTTTGGTCTGAACCATATTTCTCTGTCTTTTCATGGCTATAGAATTGGTCACTGATAGTTGCCACGTATGTCAGCTGGGCTCTTTAAGACTTTAAAAAGAGAAGAAAAAAAAAGAGAAAAAAAAAGAAAAAAGAAAGAAAAAAAGAAGAAAAAGAAAGAAAAGAAAAACAAAAACAAAACAAAAAACAAAACAAAACAAAAAAAACAAAAAAAAATGCCCACCGGACGTAGATTCTGTGGGAATGCTCTAGGTGGCGCTATTGCCCCACTATTCCACAGCTGTGACTGTGCCGCTCCGCAGGGCCCTTTATCGCTCTGGCAGGGGTGGGAACGAATAGGAGGCTGTTGATCTCAGTGAGAAGTGTTAAGTATGGCTACGCTTCCTCAGTCGCCAACTAAGGCGTCTGAAACTCCCCAGGACTCCCAGCCTGCTGGGCTGAGTGTGCTGGGGCGATCCGGCTCCTCCGCTGGGCTCCTGTCTCTTTAAGACCGCTGAAGAAAGCGCGCACTTTTTTTTTTTCCTTCCCGGAGCCGGCTGCAAGCACCCTGGCGCGTTCCCCGCTCAGATCCTGCCCCTCTGTCTCTCCAATCTCCGCTGCACTGCGCAATGTGGGTCAGCGCTCCCCGCGCAGATCCCCGGGGCTGGCTACTTCGCGGGGTGCACTTCCACTCCCTCCCGGCTCTGGATCCTCTCCTCCCGCCCATGCGCTGGGGTGGGGGAGGGCTCGGGTCCCGCCGGGTCGTGGCTCCGTATCTTACCCGCCTCTTGGGGTGCCGAGTCCTCTCGGGTGTAGCTGCACGCTGTGTGCTTTCCTGTGTATTCTCGTCTCTCTTTTAGGAATAGATGTATTTGCTGTGTTTTCGTAGATAAATACAGTGTTGTTAGGAGATTTCTGCCGCCCTGCTCACACCGCCATCTTCCCGGAAGTCCCCAGACATGGTACTTTGATCATAGTTTAGGAAGTATACCTCATTTAATCTTCACAGCTATCCAAAGAGTTAGGTGTCATTATCCCCATTTTACAGTTAAGAAAACTGAGGCACAGACAGTTAAGTAACTTGCTCAAGAGTCACACAGCTATTCGGCAGAAGAGCTGGGATTCAAACCCAGGCCTGTTGGACTCGTGAGCCTGTAAGGTTCTTTTAGGCTCCACTACCTCTGGTCATACTCTGCCTTTCATGTTGCCTAAGTGTCCTCAGCCCTTTGATTCTAGCAAAACATGTTGCTCTTTCAAGTCAGAAAGGGAAAAAAAAAAAAAAAAACATCCAAAGTCAGGCAACTTAAGTGAGGTTAGATAAGCTCATTTTTCAGTCCTACAAAAGTCATCAAAAGATTGCTTTTAAAGGATGTTTACACACCGATTTATCTCTCAATAATTTATTAATCTATTAATGTCTCTCCTTTTTTTCAACTTTATTCTCAGAAGAATCAGCCAGGCTTTCTCTTAGGGTGTGTTTTAGTGCGAGGATGTGGAGAATTGGACTGTTAATGGGTTTCCCATTATTGCTGGAGACTGCACTCTGAGAACATCAAAAGCTGAGGGAGGGGCTTAGTCAGGCAGAGGAAAAGGAGCCCCTCCAGTGCCTTTTCTCAGCTTTCTTCTGAAATGTCCGTTAATCAAAGCAAAAGATCCTCTGAAGATCTTCCTTCCCACCATAGCCTGGCCCAGAATCTTGTCACTTTATGCCTCTGTCAGTGATGTAGCCTTATAGCTCTAGATGTCCCCTGGAAACTGTCCTCTTTGTGAGAACCCTCATCAGGTTCTCCACAGAAGGAGTAAGAGATCAGGTGGTAATGAACTCCCCTGTGGGAATCTTTTCACATCATCACACTACTCTACATAATATATTACTGGGTTTTTTTACATTTATAATAATTTAAGCATATTATGCTCTATTTACATATATTGCAATTTAAATATACCACAGTTTTATTTTTAATTATACCTCAGTAAAGCTGAAACAATGCATAGGGATCTAGTTACAGAGGTATTGGAAGAGCTGAAGTAGACAAGGAAGGGCAAGGCAGCCCAGAGTTTAACAACTGCAAGCAGGTGTTCTTTGTGCTGGACTTGGAGGGCCTAGGAAAGGAGATGGTGTTATCAGAATCCCAGAGTCAGAGAGCTGGAACCTGGGGGAAGAGTTGGCCTGGGGGACTCTGTGGCTGGGACTGTCAGCTGGAAGCTGGAATTCTGGAGCAGCAGTACTAACAGTGAGAGGGGCTAAAGTGAGGCTTTCCCTGATGGAGTGAGGAGCACAGAGCAAAGTGTATCCAGAAGCAGCCAGGAATGTGCAGGAGTCGCAGCCACTGACAAGGTGCTGCCTGAAGCAGAGAGAGATGGGGAGAAATATCCTGGACTCTCCTTTCTTCCCAACCTCCAATCTTTCAGCATTGCCTCCTGTTGGGTGAACTTAGCTAGAAACCAGTTCTCAAAGAAGCCTGGGAGTTGCAGTTTGCCGCATTCCACTCCTGTGGATGCAGAGCAGAAATAAGAAAATGTAGATGGTTCTGAGAGTGAACAGGCAGATGATCAGCACGGGCACTAAAAGAAGTGACATCACCATGAGAGCTTTTAAACAGGGGGCCACAAAGCCTGGAAACACACAAGGATATACACAATACATAGTTTACTGACATTGCATTATATACATATGTTCAATGACATTAAACAACATGTGCAATGTTCTGACCCTCATTAGGAGTACATAGTTCAGTGCACTATGAAAATTACAAAATAATGGTACATTAATGCATTTCCATGAATTCCTACACAGGCATCAGAGATCTGTTGCCTTCCGTGATTTGTGCCTCTGATTTTCATTGACTACATTTTTAGCATATCCTAAAAGAACTGTGTTCAAGCTGGTTTTTAAAAAAATCTTCTGTGTTTCCATCTGCGTCATATATATTAACTTATTTAATTAGCAACTGTTACACACTAACTTCCATCTCCAGTTTATTCCAGAGAGAAAATCTGAGCTAAGCTGCTTCAAAGTAAACTTGGTCCATTTTCACATGCCCCCTTTCAATGAGAAGCAACAAAGGGCCTAGTGGTCAGTATGAGTTGAAGAAATAAATTAGGCATGTGCCACAAGTATATGGCTGTGGGCCATAATTCATTTCGAAGTGGTAGCTTTTGCATTATAGAAGTCTAGAATGCTATCTACCTGGCACTTAAGAAATCAAGAAACATGAGAAGTACTCCTGGTGGATTGTAATTTGAACTGAAGAGAGTATTTGGAGTTATTTCTTACCCAGAAAGAAAAGTTCAAAAAGAGAGGAATGTAAGTCAGGTTATTGGGTAAAAAGTTAATCTCAGGATCTTCAGAGACCATGTATGATGGACAGAGCCTGTGAACTACTCTCTCCTCCACTTGCCTGTCTGAGTTATTACTCTTAACACTCAGTTAGTTGTCCAAGCTGTAAATCTCAAGCTTCCCCACTCCTTATTGCCTCTCACTTTTCTTGGCAAAAAGTCCTGTAAATCCTTTTTCTTATGCTTGTTTCAGTCTAAGGGTCTTGCTCATTCCCCTGAATAACTTTATTTCAAATCTACATCTGCTCAAACCTTGTCCACTGTAGTACCTTCCTAACTGGTCTCCCATTTTGATTCATTCATTTAATAAATCTTACAATCTATATTTCCATGTAGGAGCTGGAGTGATATTTCTAAAATCCTGGCCTAATCATGTAACTCCTTGGTTAAAACCAAAATCGGTCCCTTTTCCTATTAACTAAAATCCAGTTAAAGACTTCCCATTAAACACTGAAAAAAACTATTGACTCAAACACGGCAAACAAAACCTTTCTTAATCCTGCTCCTTCCTAACTTTACAGATGCTCTCTTGAAATTTCTTTATAATCAAGGGTTCTGTCATTTTAAGGAACAGAACTTCATTCAAAGTAGTTAAGGTTTGGATATAAAAATTTCCAGCATCTGTTTTAATTTTCAGTTCTGTTTGTCAGACATTGCTGGTCCTCTGCCTTTGTGGTACATGGTGGGACTGCCCTTCCCCTTGTGTTGAGTGAGTCTGAATGACTAGTTGAGGCCAGTGTCTTTTGCATGGTTGCGGTGTGGGTCACTTCCAGACTGGAGCAGTTAATTGCTAGTGCAAGACTTTCTGGAGCTCTTCCCCTCTGTCACAATGTTTGACAGTGTTCATCATGGTGTCTGCTCTGTTGGTTTCCTTCCCAGAGTAAGGAGGCCTGGAGCAGAGCTCCAAGGTGTAGTATGAATGAGAAATGAACCTTTCATGTTAGAAGCTTCCAAGTTTGGGCAGTAGTTATAACTATAGTACAAGGGTTGGCAAAATTTTTCTATAAAATCTTTGCGGGTCACATAAGTAGTTGATGCTCCTCCCCTTTCCCTCTTCTTTATGATCTTTAAAATTGTAAAAGCAGTTCTTAGTTCAGGATGTCCCTAGGTGGTATCGTTCCAAGGGCTGTCGTTTGCCATCCCCTGTTATAGTGTAACTTGCTGTAATTTGACTGAGACAGTATCAAGAACAGGAAACAAAACATGTGGTTCTCTCATCATTGCCTTTTTCTGTGAGTCTCTTCAGTTCTTACTTATCTCTGAACCAGCTTCCTCGGTCTCTTGCCCTGCTCATTGCCTAATCTAGTCACCACAGATCGTTCAATATGGCTTCCCTTGTCTTGGCTTCTCAGCCTAAGTACCTTCAGTCTATTAGTTCAGATTCTCTGAAGACCATCTGGTTGGTTACTTAACAGCCATTTATTGGGTAAGAGATCCAACTTTGATTTAATCAGCAGTAGCTGAGCAGGTTGTGGTATGTATTGTCATCTTCCAGGACAAGCTCACTTAACAGGGACCATGAACAGCGAATGTTTATAGATTTTTCTAATAGAGTACTCTAACATTTTGTGCAGACTTTCCAATCCCTTGTTTGGTGTATGTAATACATGTTTCTTCCCTGCTCCTCACCTGGCAATCTTCGATCCATATCTCAAGTCAGCCTAAATATCACCCCCTCTCTGAGGTCTTTCATAACTATTAGCATCATCTCACGCCTGCTGTTCAACCAAGTAGACAAAGTTAGTTACTTCTCCTTTGTAGTCCCACAGACCTTGTATAAACATACCAAATTAATCCAATGTGATGATTACCTGTGTATCTGCCTTAAAGGGAGGTCAACTTGATGGAAAAGACCCATCACTTACTCACTATCATGATAGCTTTTCTTACTATAAGGAACATTGTCCTAGTCCTTGAGGAACATTGTCCCATCATAATTTCTGTTATTCCATACTTAGATTTGTCTTTGGCATCCATATCTGAGGTCCTAACTAATATCAATTATATAAAATGGAGATTCAGTGAATTTACATTTGCCTTTAGAAGAATATTTATTTTTATTAGAATCTTATTTTTATTAGAATTTCCTTTTCAGAGGTGTAGGAACTACAAAATCTGTAGGTAAACATATGTAAAACTTAGCCCCCCAAATAAAATTAACCTTCTAGCCTGAAGGCTAACAGGAATTAGATAGACCCTCTCTTAGCCTACATTCACACAGCAGCTTTTTTGTCTCCAGTGCATTGCAACATTACAGACTTTTTAGTGAATTGGGATATAGCTTCAGATACCAAACTGCCACCAGATGGTTTAACTTTAATAAAACATCAAGCTGCTAAAAATGCCATACCATTTTGGCTCCAGCATTTAGTGTACTGATTGCTTATAGTTTCTGGAATGCAGGCACACAGTAAATAGAGCAAGATGTGTAAAATATTTATTTTATATTATTCTTTGGCAACATTTGGATCACATACTGTCACTTTTTAAGCATTAAGGAGTCTTTTTAGCATGTAATTTCATTTAACAGTAAGAGTTACCCTCTTAAAAGGTCACATAAAACTTGAAAATGCCAGAGTTTATGACCTGGGAACCCCTTTTAGGCATTTCAGTCAGAGAATGGCAAGTAGCCGTCAGAGAATAATCAATTGTTGGTTGATAGCAACTCATTTTATTCATAGATTAGCACATTCTTTGCTCTCAGATGGGCAGTGAAATGTTCTTTTTGGGTGTTCCCTAATATTTCTCAGGAGGGAAGATTCTTGTAGGGTGGTGAACAACAGAGTGGATGTGAAGTGGTGATAAAGAGGAAATGATGTGGAGTGGTCAGTAGGTAGTTGAGGGAAAAGCAGTATGAGTTGCAGGGGAATAAGTAGAGAGAAGGGGAAAAGGCTGGTATTTAGAGGCAAAGGAAGGGGGAAAAGATCTCCAAAGAGAGAGAACACAGATTGAGAAAAATAAGTTGTATTTTCCTATGAGCTGACCACCGACCTGTGTACCGGACCCTCGATGAGTGGGTGCTGGAGTCAGAATACAGCTGGTGTGCCACAATGTTCCCATGGTCAAGCGCCCAAAAACAGACCCATTCTGCCCCGGGCCAGCCGCTTATTTTCCCCATGAGGTCCTCATGACAGATTCATGATCCGGAACAGGTCCCAGTGATGGGGTGAGTAGGTGTTATTGAACCTAAACACCAAAGCAGAGTTCAAGTAAGAGAGCTTGACCAAATTGAAGTTTCCTTTCTCCAGAGTGAGTTAGGCCCACTGAGCCTCAGATAAAGCAGGTGATGAGGATGTCTCTACCTATACCCTCATGTCCCAGAATGCTCAGTGACTCATTCAGTCATCATGAGATAAGAACTGTCTGATGACAACCAGTAGTGGGCAATGGAGCCAGACCAAGCTGGCCTAGATTCTTTTCCAAAGCTACCAACAGGAAGGAATGAGAGCATCTAAAGAGGGACACAGAGATCCCAGGCCTGTAGGAGCAGTCCTAGGCTCTTACCATCCCTTTGACAAGAAAGAGAAGACAGGCCATGCCATGCCCACATATGACATACCCTTTATCACTTCTGCAAGTTTGCCCATCAGTGTCCTTAAATTTCAGCAACTCTTCCCTTCTGGGGAGGCAAAGTTTCTTGTTACTGATCCTAGGAAGGTAGGAATCAGGTTAGGGGTAAGAAAGGAAGGGAAGAGTCTTGACTTCCCCTAGGCACCAGTAGTCCTCACGTTGTTATGTTATATAAATACAGTGTGGACAGAATAGAATAGTGTCTACTGAGTGCAATATTCAGGTCATCCCAGACCTTTGTGAATTTCCATTGAACAAAACTTCTTAATTGTTTATAAACCTCTGGCTCTTGGATCCTCAGTATTACCAATATTTCATACTTTTACCAAACTCTTATATGTGACCTCTTTACCTTAATGGTCTTCTTTCTGAATGCTGCCTGCCTGCCTGACCACTCAAAGGCCTCCAACTCCTCTTTTAAGTGACCTCACATCTTTAATTCAAAATTCTGATTCTTGACTTTAAAAGAGAGTAGATATTTAGGCAGTGCATATTTTCCAGTAGGAAAGCTTTTTATTTTTTTTTAGGACAACAACAAAAGGTCTATTTACAAGGGACCAATTTAGCAATGTTCATTTCCATAGTCATTTTCTTTTTATAGGCTGTAAATAAATATGCAAAATCATGTAACTTCATGGTAATAACATGACCTGGAAATTACAAGGTAATTAGGCTCAAAGCATCTCAGTATAGTACTCCAAGAATAATTTACTTCTAGGTGCCAGGAGTCAAGATTTTTGCTGCTAAGCACTAATGCAAAATGAATTAGTACTGGAAGTTCCAAGCTGCAATACTCCACAGATTATGGGGCTGCCTCTCTAGTTACTGGATGTAATTAATGACTGCATGGAGTGTAAGCAGTTGTGTCATAAGAATGTTTAGAGATGCCTTGTATTGTGATTTCAAAACAAGTGTATGTGGAAGGTGAATATAAGCATCTGAGTGGCCTGTATAAAGAACCAGTGCCCTAAAAGTCAGGGTTCAATCAAACCTGGATGTATCCAAAAGCTTGAAAACAGAGATGATAGTCTGATGTGTAGTTTGAGTTAGTTGAGAACATTGGAAGAGCCTGGAAGAGATTTTTCCATGATGAAAATGAAAAGTTCTCAGATCACAGTTTGGACTGTCCAATCTCAGTGGAAAAGAAACTCAAGCCAAGCATTTCCCCTAAATCACGAGGCTAACTGCCTGCCCCAAAGGCAGCCAGCCAACAGGCCTGTGGTGGCCGTCTTGACATGTACAATGTTCTCGTGGGCTGTCCTTATCGGCCGCACCATATGGCTGGCACTGAAGGGGCCTTTCTTTCTACAGAAAAGAAAGAGAAAATACTTCAGGTCACCTCTGCATTGTCTGCCTGAGCATCCTGAGAATACAATAAAGAGATACACCATGTTCTAGCCTGCTAAAGAGCTGGCATTGGCCATGGCATTTTGTGGCTCAGTTGTAGTGGCTGCAAGTGTACTGGGAATAGAGTCAATGTTGCTGCCTCTTTAGGGCCTCAGGATGGTGATACCCTCAATCTTAGGTGGTACCCTAAGATCACTTCTGTTCTCAAGGTTGCCCTCTCCCATGACTCTTCTGCGCTCTGATCATCTTCCCTGCAGCCTGCCTCTTCAGCCCCAGCGAAAGGAGCCATTCTGCTCTCGCTAACCCTGGGGTATCCTTGTGTTTTCCCTGCATCTGCCCACATCTTCTAAGTATCTCCTTCCGTAAGCCTTCTTTGGATTACCCTAATTTGAGTAAGCCATCTGCTTCCTGTTGGGATGCTGCTGATATGATTACTGATGTTTGGGGGGGATATTTTAGTTAAATATTTGTCATTGATATCTATTTTAACTGTTAAAATCTGGTGGTCTGGGGAATACAAATTCCAATCCTTTGTGATTTTCTTTATTTTTATTTTTGTAACTCGTGAGCTAGAATGTGGTCCATTTTTATAAATGACCCATGAATGTGTAAACATTCATATTCTTTATGTGGAAGACAGGATTCTACATAGATTCATTACATAAAACTTAAAAAAAATCAGCTTCACCAACAGTGTACCTTTGAAAAATCTTGAAGTACCACATTTGAAGTACTCCTCGAACATGAATTTTCTCCCCTAAAAATATGGTAATGCACTATTGAAAAATGTAAGCCAACCCCCCAGAACCCTAAAGAGAGAAACATTGCAAGCTCGGATGTGTAGAAAAGGAGACCAGTGGACAGGTGGCTGCTGGGCTGTCTGCTAAGAAGCTCAGTCGCCCTGGGTCAGATCTTCAGAACTTTAGGCTTCAGAAACAATCTCACACATAGCTACATGCCACAGACTTTTGGAGCACTCACGTGTAACCAGACCTGCAAGTGTTGAATCCACAAATACTGAGTGACCTGCATCTTGTGAATCGTTGGCTGTCACTAGTCAAGACGCACAACAGCTATGATGCAAGCAAGGTCACAGCCACACCAGGACAGAGCACCGGTAAGAATGCACATGTAGAGGGCACGGAGATGATGGCAGTATTGGGTGTGCGGCATGCAAGGCACACATATGTGCTAAGGCTGCAGGCAGTCTGGACATGTGTCAATAGAAACCATAGAGAGAGGAGAAAGGTGAACAATTCAGATATTTCTACATTTCTTTTTCTCCTGGTCTTTGCTTTTGAATCTGTTTTTGTAAGACCTAGTGTCTAATAAGAGACATCAGCATACTTAAACTTCTAATGAATGTGCATTAACTTTTAATGCTCACATCTTGTATATGTTTTTCAATCATTTTGTTTGCTTGATTTACTAGTGACTAAAGAGATGTGATACAATGTCTTGTTATGACTGTGTCAGTTTCTGCCTGGAATCTCTTTTCTTCACCAATATAACATATCTGTCATGTATCCTATTTCCTGATCTTGGTTCTCTAAGGAGACAGTTATCCTTCAGTTAATTTACCCTGTCATTATTGATTGGTAATGAATTAATATGTTGTCCGAATCCATAGGCTGTATCAAGAAAGCTCCTCTACTTACAAAATGTTCAGTTCTGAAAGAGTCTATTCATAAGTCAAAGAGACCGCTAATGCTTTTTGTTGCCATAGTTAAAGTGCTTCTGCTCTGGTGTGTTTGTTTGCTCATATTTATAGGATCTTGCATCAATGAGCATTCCAATGTTAAGAGTGTATATTAGAGTCTCTGCTGTATTAGTTTGAATTGTGTATCTGCTCCACAATGAGGAAGAGATAGAATGTACTTTGGGGGACATAACAGACATGTAATTCATATCCTCCTTCAAGAAAGGACTCTTTCCTCAGCTGTAAGATTTTCTTAGCTGATAGCATCCAGTTGTTCCTCCTCAGTGCACCCTAGGTTTTGAGCCAAGATAAAGCTTTTTCTGGGGTAGCCCCAGCTAATGACAGAGCAGCCCAGTGGTATGATGGCTTAACCTTTTCTGCTCAGTGGAAGACTCCCCTGTAGGGCAGTCTGTGCCCTGCAGGGTCCTGATGGGCTGCCAGGTCTATCTAGCATCTAAAAACCCTGCCCAGTTCAGCTTCCTCCCTTTTCCTTTCACAGATGTTACTTTCTAATGACCCTTCTGCATGCCTAACTCTGTCTTAGTATCTGCTTCCCAGAGGACCCAGTGGACACCAGGGTTAATCCAAAATGTCCATTCCAATCTAGTTCTTTTACTTTTTCTCCATGCTGCTTCTATAATCTGCCTGGAAAGATAAAAATCTTATTTCAGTGTTGAAATAAGGTTTTCTTTCACCCTGTGAAGTGATGTGCCCAAAGATTCATTGGTAATTTCAGGGAGCCATTGGTTCATAGTGCTCCTACAGCGCTTGCTCAGTCTCAAGGTATTTTTCCTGGACGAACCCAGTAGTGCTGAGGCACAAATGTTACGCTGCAGATGCCACTGACAAGATATGCAAGAAAATGATCCGCAGATTCCATCCAGGGTGCCAGTCTGCATTCATGTGAGGGGAGACCATGCAGGGAGAAGCGGAGTTTTAGGCAGTTTCAGTTCTAAATGGGAGGTGTTTGTTTTCAGAGTTTGGTCTCCATCTATACCTTTACCATTCCTAGAAAATGTTAGCATAGGAGAAAAGGGTTGGTAAACTGTGCTTGGGCATGGAGGGGTCAGAGAGTGAAGTGAAGTGAACTCCAGACAAGAGATATGTGGCTTGCTAAAGAAATGAGGATAACAACAGTAAAACTGGTCCTTTAGTTACTTGACTCATTCAGAAAAGTGACAGCATGTGGCCAAAATGCAGATAAGGTGTTCTCACTATCCATTTCATCTGAACTTCCAGACTTTTGAAATTCTAGACACACCCCAGTAATACTATCCCAACGTAACACATAGATGATGTGGATTTACCATGAATATACAGGGTAGGCACACATTGTGGGATGGGGTTGAGTGAGGGTCTAGGGCTGGTGCTGATGGCCTGGTGGGCCACATCCGGTGTGGCGGATAAAGCCTCACAGAGTTCTAACAAGCGGGTGACACATTTGTTCACCACAACTTTTCCTTTTGTTCACAACTCAGTGAGGCTGCCCAGATCCATGCATCTTCAAGCTAGTTTCTTTTAGTCTGTGTTAAGCTAGAAACAGCTGCACTGTGATTCCTGCCTGTTTGGGAATAGGACTGCAGGGGTTGGGAGTGATGACAAGTTGGTATTAGGAGTAGAAAATGAAGAATTTAAAAAACGAGGATTCATCTACCTTGGGGAAGGGGGTCTCTATGAAGGCGATTGTAGACTAAGTGATTCGGAACCAATTGGTGCCCCTCTCTCCCCATATGTCCTGGAGGTAATTCCAGATGTGCAGGTAGAGAAGTGCCTGGGAGGGGTCGGGGGTCATCTTGCTGTCATGAATCTCTTGCAGACTGGTTCCTAGAGCTCCCTCAGCCCTGCCTGGCATCATCTACTGTATCTCTTGGCAGCAGTGTGTGTGAAAGCTCCACTCTTCCTTGGGCACCTTTCTCCTCCAAATGTCAGCATCAGAGAACCCTCCCGGAGAGCAAAAAAATAAATAAATAAAACCTCTTGCAGCTTCTTTAAGACAGAAGCACTTTACACATGCATTTTTAAAAGAGGGTTGCCATGCTTCCTTTTTTTACTTTGGGTAATCCATTTACTGTGTTTTGCTGGAGATAAAATGGAGAGCATCTATCAGTGGAGTTAGTGTATACTTGTTTCCCCTGCCTCAAAGGATTGTTTTGCAGTATGTCATTGCTACCTGTTTATCACACCTTATACATAAGCATTTTCCCAAACAGGTTCCGTGGGACAGTGGTCCTTTGAGATGCTCATGAAGAAACAAGTTTGGTTCAATTTGGTCTTGAGAAGTGCTGCCTACTGTACCTCGTTTTTAGAGATTCATAGCTCAAGTTAAAGGATCTGAGGAGTCATTAAGCTTTAGTGTTTCCTAAACTTATTTGATGATGGACTTTTTTGTATGTATATAACCTTTATGAATTCCACAACAGAGAATACTTACTGTACCTGTGTACCGAGGACATGCAGTTAAACATTAAGAGCCTAATGCACTTAATGCTTGGGTTTGAATCCCAGCTATGGCATTTACTATGTGACCTTGGACAAGTTTATTATCAGTTTTGTACATCAGGCTCCTCACCTGGAAAATGGGAATAATAATAATACCACATTAGGATTGCTCTGAGGTTCAAATGTGTTCAGGTATTTAAAGTGCTTAGTGCAATGTCTGACACATAGTGAGTATTCCATAATGTGTCCTGTTGTCATTGTGACTTTCTGTGTTTATCTTCAGAAAACTATTAACGTAACAACAATAAGTAAAAAGTAAAGATAATTTCATGGTTGACAAACTTTCTTATATATATATACTCAAGTTAAGATAGGAAATGTTGTTGTTGTTATACCCATTTTACAGATTAGGTAAAAAAGGCCAAGAAATTTGAATACATTTCATGAGTGGACAGTAAAGCGGAGAGCCAGAATCAAATATGGCTCTTTGACATCAGATCTTGTGCCTTTTCTTGAATATATTTGGTTTTCCTAGGATTACAAATGAAAAAATGAAAACTGTCCACTTTAATTAGCTGAGAAGATCTGCTTTCAAAAGATATATAGCTTAAACCTCAAAGTTAGAACTTAAAGGCATTGTTGTGGATATAATTTAACTAAGGCAAATAATACAAAGGCGTTCTGAGTTATAAAAGTCCCTACGCTAGTATTACAGAATAATGAAGAGCACTTACATGGGGTATAAATCCAGCCACTAGGTTATAAACTAAAAATCAGTACATGTGATGTGACCAAGAATTGTTATGCTTTTTTGCATGCACGTGAAAAGTCAAGATATTGAAATACTGAATTTCTATGACAGTTTGAGAGTTATAGGGAAAATAAAACTGAATACTTGATATTTGGATTTGAGCTGAAAATTCTTTCTTTGTCCTTATTTTAGCATAATTGATCTCCTTGCATAATCTGAAATTTGGAAAAACTGGGCTGTGGCACTTAAAATTCCCTAGAAAATGCAGTTTGGTGCATTAGTCCTATAGATCTTAGACCTATATGTTACTACCATTCTTGACTCATCTTTGATTCTCTGACTAATGTTGGAATAATTAGGTGATCTTTGAAGCAGTTTTTGGGGGATGGTGTCAAGACTACTATGTTCAGACTATCCAAGATATTTGTTTAAAAAAACAAAGGTGGCAATAATAAAAGGAGGGTAGGGATAGGACCATGATATCACTGACTTGCCATGGACTACTTCTATAAACAAAGACAATCTCATCACAAGTTGAGTTTCTGGTCAAAAGAATTAACAAAATCAAGTAAAAACATCCATGCAGAGGGGTGGACAGGAGTAGAGGGGAAAATATTTCATTCTGCCCAAATCACAGTGGTCCAATGTTATGACACCAGATTGGTCCAACTTGACAAACGGAAAATGACATAAACCTTTCCCTTAGATCACTATTACTAGACTTTAGAGCCCTATATTCCCCCCAAAGTTTTTCTTTCCTTATGAATTATTTTGCTTCTCTTCATTAGAAAATGGTATCCATTTCTTACTTCGCTTTGCCTACTAGGGGGCTCAGAGCAAAACTGCTAAATCATAGTCATGACTGTGTGTATCTGAAACTTGATGCTGTTTCATCCCCTCTGCAGTTATGATTGCTAATATTAATTTCTTTACATACAAATTTGTATATTTGTGTGCTGATACTATGTCCTTTTTTATCTATAGAAATGAGAGTGAAATGGAGGCAAGAAGGAAGGAATACATTTAAGAGAAAGATTTTCAACAATTAAGCATTGAAAAATTGAAAAATTTTCTTCATTAGCATTGAATGAACTGATTTCTCCCCACCTAAATATTTTACTTAATGATCAAATTAGTACAAAAATTATATTTAAATATAAGCATTGTGAGAAGATTGAAGGATATGCTCAGGTGGGCGACAAAGAGAGTGATGGACATGAGCTAGCTGATGGAGAGACTGATCCCAGTCAGTACCTGTGACTTTTATTAAAGGTTCAGAGGAAACAGTTGTCAAAATTAAGTTAAGCATTTTGCAAAGTAGAGAAATCCCATTACTTCCATCTATCTGAAAGCAGCCAAGAAGACAAAAGGAATTGAAAAGTGAATTCTGGGGGGAATTACACAGGTTCACCCAGACGGTACTCTCCTAGTTACAGTTTTCTGAATATTTTACCTGACTCTAAGATGGTGGCATTTCCATGTCCTTTTAAAAAGTTTTTGTTTGCTGCAGGGCATCAGGAAGGAAATCCCTAGGACACTTCATGTTTCCCAGGCGAAAGAGAATTCATTTTCATTGCAATTTGGAGTGAAAGCTGGCCTTGTTGTTTATCTGGGGGCCCCTCCTAAATCCTCCATTCCAACAACTGCGTTTGACAGCAAGGACACCTTTGGCAACAGAAAAAGGTAAAAAGAGGAAATGAGCAACTTAGCTGGTTCTTCCCCTCTCCCCAGCTGACACATTTGCTGCTATGACTGTGGGCGTCTCCTAATGCCTGTGGTGTTGTGACACAGCTATTTTCTCATTGTTTTATCTCGGATCTCAGGTTGCAGACTTGCAACTTTCTGAAGACCAGTGACTATTTATTTATAAGCCCCTAGCAGCTATTAAGCATGTATGTGGAGGCAAGCAAATTGCTGCCAAGTGCATAAAGCAAAGTGATTTGTGTCTACGATTTACATTTATTCTCCAGGTATATTTGACATTAATGTTGTGACTGAACTGCCATGATGAAGATTAGTTATATAAACATTTTTTGCTGACTTTGTGAGCAGCCAAGTTGATTGTTTTATCTGATTTCCTAAGGTTGGTGCCTAACAGCATGATGGGAAGCATTTCTTAGCTGTGCTTGGCACCTTCATGGATTAAGTGCCCCAGACCAGTCTTATCTAATAAGCATTTGGGGAAAGGTTTTTGCTAGCTACAGTGTTCCAACTTACTTGATTATGAAGGAAAAAGTAGAAGAATGATCAGTTCTTGGAATTTTGCAGACATTTGGACTTGGGTAGAATTCCCCAGAATTAAGTAAGAATTGTGCTTTGTAAGTGGGTAAAGATGTGCTCCACACACAAGAAAATACAATTTGTTCAATTTTTCCTGCTCAACCAGGTCTAGGCCCCAGACACCTTGAGCTGTAGAAAATTAGGCTCTCAGGGGCTTTGTTTTTCTCCTTTGTGAAATGGGGAGAATTATAGAATCTCCCTGTGCTCAGTGTACTACTCACATTGGCGTACCTGGATGAAAGGGACATATGCTATAGATGCCCTTAGGGGGCCCAACTCAAGTCTTACAAAATCAGAATCAACAAGGTAGAGGCTGTGTATATCCAGTTAGGGCTTAGAAGGTCCTTCTACTGTCCCTTGAGATCACAGAGAAACCCTGAGAGGCTTACATGTCCCCAAGAACTCCGACTTAGAAAGGCCTCTGGCTGTCGGATTCACTGTCCAAGCTCGCATATGCCTTCAGCTCAGAGACTTCTGCAGCAGGCCTGGGGTGGGAGCTCTCTGCCCAGGTTCCAAAAGCCTCAAGGCCTAATGTTTCAGGCCTTTGGCGTCCATAGCTATTCCACCAGAAATATAGTTCTCAGGAGTGGAGGTGAGCCCCTGGGCTCTCTCAGAAACCCCCATCACTACTGTATGCCAGCCAGACTGCTGCCAGCACAGCCTACCTCCCTGAGCCCCACGGCCAGATAAAGCCCATGTGTTGAGGTTGGATAGTAACTGCTGTTTTCATCTCTGTAAAAAAAAAGTCAGGCTTAATGAACTCTTGAAGCAAGAAAGCCCAGATCTGGCAAACAAAGCCTAATAGGTTTTTTGTGCTGGGCCTAGAGAAAAACACCTCTTGTTTTTCCAAGTCCCATAGGTGAGCCAAAAGAAAGCATGATTTACTATTTCAGGAAATTTTCCTGACTCACTTATATTTGAATTCAGTTCCCTGATGTACAGTTGATGCATTAGTCAGAGTCCAGAATAAGAGGACAAAGATGAGGGTACAGTGTGGGGGAAACCACAGAAATCCTCCAGGAGGAGCAGTTACCACCCACTGGCCTGGGAAAGCAGGGGAAGGAGCATCGATGGGGGCTTGTAGCCAAAGCAACTCTGGGTAGAGGGATGCCCTCCATCCATTCCACTGAGGAATGCTGCTTGGAGGAACCAGGGGTCTGGCTGTCTTTCATGCCTCTGAAAAGTTATCATGCTGGAAGCCAGAAAAGGCAAGGGAGCCCATTGATGTGACCCCTGCTGGCTAAGCTCAGGACAGGGAGCAGAGAAGGATGCAGAATGGGTGAGGGGGCCAATGAAAGATCCCCTGCACACCTTCTTTCCACTCTGGTCTTTTGTCATATCAGCTGCTGTTCATTGGGTGCTAGTCATGGGCATTAACCAATACTGGGCCTGTTCTAGGCACTGTACATACGTGATCTAGTTTAACCCCTGCAACAGAGCTGACCAGTTGTTTTAGGGGTGAAAAATGGGAAGCCCAGAATCCAAGTCTTCTTGGTTTCAAAGGCATTTCATAATCAGGACACTAACTTTACCTAAGGAATTGGCAGATCAAACTGCCATATTTTAGCTGGTGTTTGTCAGTAGGAGATAGAGCTGATCTTCTAGGTGTGTCCTCAGAATGGTTCAGAGACACTTTTTTCATAAGTTGTCATTAGGGAAGCTCAAATCTAGCAGGTAGCAGTGCTTTGCTTTCTCTCATTAGCCCTTTACTTGTTAATTTATATATTTATTTCTTAGAAACTTTATTTTCAGAGTGTAACATGCATGCATAAAAGTACTCAAATTCAAGTGCATGGCCTTATGGATTTCCACAAAGTAATTTATTGTATAACAGCACCAGACCAGAAACAGAACAAGCCCCCAGGCCCCTTTATTGAACTTAGCCCTTCCCCACCATCCTGACTTCAGATCAACATATATTACTCTTTAGTCCTTGGTGGGATGCAACAAGGAGATGAACATATTTATTTTATACTTAATGCAGGTTGGTTAATGATTTATTGCGCTAGATCAGGGGACAGCAAATGACAGCCCATACAGTCCACCACCTATTTTTTGTAAATGAAGTTGTGCTTTGAAAATGAAGTTGTTTTGGAATACGGCCATGCCCATGATCTGTGGCCACTTTTAAGCTGCAACAGCGGAGTTGAATAGTCCTAAAAGAGACCCTATGGTCTGCAGAGCCAAACACATTTGCTATATGGCTCTTTTAAGGAAAAATCGACCACCCCCTATGCTACAGTATAGGGGCAGAGTGGTTAAAAAAAAATGACCCAGTCTGTCTCCTCAAAATGCTTATAAATCGGTGGGGTAGGAGGAGTGATGGTAAATAAGTAACTGTACAAATAAACAATAAACGTCAGGCCCTGAAAGAGTCTTCAAAAGAGTGCCACGTTAGGGACAGGAGGGCTCTATGGGCCATTCGCTTTGTGCTGTCACATTTTTCAGAGTTCCCCTCCCTCGATGTAACACTTTTGTTTTACCTGGACAGGAACAATGTGTATCAGCTACTGTGGAAACCATGGGTGACAAGCCTGGCAAGAATAGTTTTCAAGCACCCACCCTCCCCGGTTCAAGGGGAGCGGATGCACAAGACTGCGTTTGAGCCACTTTGCACAGTCACTCCCCACACCATGTCATGTGTCTCCTGTACAATGGGGGTCACCTTGCCTGCGCACCTCTAACCTGCTTCCTCTCTTTGCTTACGCAGCCACCTATCCCAGGAGCAGCCTGTGGCTGTGAATGCCTCGTCCCTGTGAACTTGGCTGCCATGTGTGATTCCCGCAAAGGCGAAGAGAAGCCCTAGCCTGGGGTGTCAGGTGCAAGCCTCAAGTGAGCCAGGTAGGCTTACATTTAATATTGTTGGGAAAGGTTTCATCTCGTTTTTGCCCCTGAGGAGTTTACAAGGGTGAACGTTTGGGTTTGTCTGTGGGGGAGGAGGCTCGCAATGACTTTCTGCCCTTGCCGCGGTCTGGGATTGCGTGAGAGCAGCTGCACGGGAATCAAACCCAAGGTTTCAGCGAGGACACACCAGTGCCACAGGACGCGTCAGCTCTAGGACTGCCAGGGGCTAACTCGGGTTTTGTGGTGTGGCTTGTTGAAATGTTCTTTTTTTTCTTTCTTTTCTTTTAAATATTTTATTGATGAGAAATGCATCCTCACTGAGCAGGCCCCTTGAACTGGGTTTGTAGCTCTGAGAGGGTCATCTTCACAGCTAGTTTTTGAAACAGCCATCTTCAAACCCACCCCAATCTCAGGCAGTAGCCTCAGAGCTTTGCATGTTCTCAGCACATCTCCAACAGCAGAACATAGCCTTGCCCTTCCAAGCTGCTGGATAAAAAGAAAAAATTTGGAGATAATTTTGTCTCTCCCTGAACAAGAGGTCTCGGAAAGACTGTCAATACTGACAGGAGAGGCAGAAGTTACAGAAGTTTACATTTACAGGAATTAGGGTTTCTTTAAGCCAGAATGGTGAAACCTCCAGGCAAATTTCCACTCACTTAGCTCAGGCCTGACTTAGACATCAGTAACCAATCATGGCTCTCCTTTCTGCTGAACCTGGCCCAGGCCTCAGACTCATTCTTAACATTGTATTTCTGGTAGCTACTATCAGGAAATAAAATATAAGCTTAAACAGATTTACCATTCCAGAATTAAGTCATCACTTTTGAGGAGACAACATATTGTGAAATATAAGGGTAACAATAGCTGATGTGTACTGGGTATTATGTGCTGGACATTGTTCAGAGAGCCTCATCTCGACCCAGTCATTTACTATGAACCACATGAAAACAGATTTTGTTTGGATTATTGTTGCACCACCAGTGCCTGGGAGAGTCTTTCATACACAGCAAGTGCTTAGCAAATCCTTGTTACTTTAATGAATTCTAAGAACAACGGTTATTATTCTCATATTCCAGATATGAAACCTGAGGCCCAGAGAGCTTAAGTAACTCAACTAAGTGAGTAAGGGCTGGGGCCATGATCTGACGTTGATTTAGTATTTTATTCATACTTTTAACCACACTGCTTTACTCTTCTCATAGTAGCTGTTTGATATCTCTGTTCTTACTTATTAATATCCAGTAAGTTGGTTATTCCATCCCATTGTTTCTCTTTATTCTTCTCATCTGTCCTTTTTGACATTTGACATTCCATCTCTGAAAAAGAAGAAGAAGAAGAAGAGCAGGACTTGGCATCCAAATGCCTGTGGGGTTTGGGGTTTGGACAGAAGACATAAGCAAGGGGGGGCAGGCCAGGTAGTGGCCTGGGACAGTGGAAAAGACATGCCCTCCGGACACCAGCTACTCTGCTTCAGCAATTGCAGCTGTAGGGAATCCAAGACAATATTGCCGAATCTTCCCATGTGTCAGTAGAATAGGAAATCTGAACTTGCATATGAAAATACCAAATGAAAATAACAATATGAAAAATCCCATAAATGAAATGTTGACAAGCAAGGCAATTTAAAAACGAAAACAAACAAAGTATTCCAAGTCAAATACAATATCTCTGTGAGCTCAAAATAGCCCTGGATTTGTAGTTCACAGCCTATGGGGGAAAGACAAGTTTAAACAGAAGTAGAAGTGTTTTTGGATAACTAGCTCTGGAAAAAAACAATTGCTGGGAGATACTTGTTCAGTTTAGAAAAGGGCTTCCTAGGAAATACAACTGCAATAATGGTAGAAGCTCCATACTTTTGTATGGTGCTTCATATTTTTCAGTTCACTTCTATGTATGCATGGGAATTTCCCTGAAAATCATCTTGATGGTTTAATTACTTGGTCAATATTAAATAGTAGGATTCAGGATTCAGACCCTGATCTGCCAGTTCTCAGCCTGGCTTTCTTTTATTGACACAAACCCTGCAGGCAGATGGCAAGCCCCAACATTCACAATTCTTAGTCTGTGCTTTTTCATCTCGTATATAATCAAGAGGAAAAGGCTCTGATAAGAGGCAGAGCTTATACCCAGTTTCTGATGAGTGTTCAGTTAAGAGAAAAACAGGACCATCATTTGAGGATACGTGTATGATTCCTAAAGCGTGTTATCCTTGGCAGATCAAGGTTGTTGATTTCCATTTGGCCCTCTCCAAATCAACTCTAATTACAAATACACAAGCCTAGCGATGGCTGGATAAATAATGTAATGGTGTGTATTCCTAAATACTCAGCTAATGACTAGTAGGTTTGGGGTTTTGCTCCTCCAAATGTAGCTTACTGCCAGCCAGAGCTGAAATGTGACATGTTTTGCATACTCCATGGAAACCACTAAATTAAGAAGATTTGAAAATCATCAGTTGGAGGGAGATTTTTCTGATTGCTGAGTCCGCGTGGGCCTCTTGAATGTTAGTTCTGTGCAGGAAGAGCTCTTGGCATTTGATGCCTCCCTGCCAGGTTGTGTATTTGACAGCTGTTCTGGGGTGTCTTTTCCCAGCCACTGGCCTGGCCACTGTCATAAAGCCAATTAGAGTTGCAGACAATTAATGTTATTTTCCTCAAGTGCCCCTAGAAATGCTTATATCATGTGGTACTTCATCATGAAATCTGTGACCTTTGGAAATATAAGCACAGGAAAGCATAAAGCTTGGCTATGCATGTACTATGTTCTGTTAAGTTATGAAAAATATGAAGTAGATTGTAGTTGCCACATGCAGAGATGTCCATGGGGGCCTTTAAGAATCTCAGGATTCTTAGAAATGAAGATAGATGCCCACACAAAAATGTAGATAAACATTAAAATGTGAGAAGTATACTGAACAGCAAAGCATTTACAAATGTCCACCAAAGTATTTTTAAACTATTGTGAATTGTAGCATGTTCAGATTGGGGCTCCATAATTAATATTTTATACTAGTTTTGCCACATTTTAAGAAGGATATTAGCAAACTGGAAATGAAAAGAGAAATTCTGACATTTTAAGATGTGTTGGAGAAAATGGACTGTTTGAACTAGAAAGAGAAGATTTTGGGATAAGAATGGGGGGATTATCCTCAAAGGATACAATGAATTCTCCATGAGAATGCTTGTGTTAGTCCAGGGGTTGTCCCTAGGGATTCCCAGGGACTGTCTAAAGCATAGAAGTGCTTTGTAAAAACTTCTTGAATGAGTTCAAAAAAATGAATAGGGTGAGTTGTGCAAGATATATATAAAGAGATGAATGCATGAAAGCAGCTGTTATGTGAAGTGGTTGCTCTATGTGGTATGTTCCCAATTAGCTCCCTGGCTATCTGCTCAAGTCAGGACTATAAACTGGTGGCCTGAGGACCATCATTTGCATATGGATGGATATTGTTTGTCAATTCTGTGTTTTCTTAAAGTTTGGTGTTTAAGAAAGCCTTTTAATTGAGATGATTGCATGCATTCTCACTCTCTCTGTCTTTTGTCTCCCTGTACATTTGAATAGTTGACTGGAGATGAGAAACCGCTTCTCCCATTCCATGTAGCCTGTGCGTCCTCGGGTTTCCACATTCTTCCTGTTGTTTCAGAGTCAGTTTCATTTCAGTCATTGGTCTGACCATCCTTGTCATTGAAGGTAGCTGACCTTGCCTCCCTTGGCTTAAGCAGAGGTGGGTGTTAACCACCTGTCATGGGTGTGGAGATGTGTGGGTAAAATTGTAATATTTCCAGAATCTCTCGCCTGGGTTTAGTGCATCTCCATATCAATGGGTAATTACCTGGGCTACTGAGGGCTTATCTGAACCTGAGAGGTTGGAGGGGACATTTCGCTTGCTTCTGCCAGAGCAAGAGAGAGATGCCCCCAGACTGCAGTTTGTAAGCAATAAATGAGTTTTAAACTTTATTTCTCCCTTTGATTGATTTCGGTTTCAGCTAGGTATTTTGCCCTGGGATTTCCTCTCCCTGAAGTTACAAGATGGCCTCTTTGTCCTGAAGGAGAATGGGCCAGACTTTTAAGTCTGAGGTGTCTTGGTTCAGTGATGAATAATCATGCCTTGTTCATTAGATAAAACAGCACTGGTCTAGTTTCGGCCAACTCAAAAGGGCTTCCTTTCCACCCAGCCAATCTATCAGAAGGACCACTGCTTCAGTCACAGAATTCCTAGGCCTGTGTGGGTCCAGACTGCACTAAGTGTCCTCAGAATTCCATCTCGTATCTGCCAAGATGATTAGCTAAAGCTGCATCTTCATTCTGCCCTATGCCTCTTCTTTTCTCACACTGGTTTCCCTCCGGAAGCACACTCAGAGATACCCCTCTAGGATCAAATCAAGGAGTTGCTATAGGAAGGGGAGGGGAGGGAGGAACCCATGGAAATGAGTTGTGTCACCAATTAGTGGCATCAGTATCACAAAGACCTGGCATGGACCATGTTTACAGGGAGCTGGGAGCAGGGGCTTGTCTGAATTTAAAGGTTGCCATGGTTGTGCTAAATGCTAATCACTTTTCATCACACTGGCTAATGAGTGCAGAATATTTGGCCCAAGTCCTTTTCAGCTATTATTCCAGGCTGGCTTCCGAGAGAGCTGCAGAGTTTTGGCTCCAGCTGTGCCCCTTCCTCTTTGCTTCCTTCAAAGAACATGAATTATTCTTAGATGCAGTCTTCTAAAATTTAGACAGTGATTCACAGGAGAGTTGGAGAGGCAGCAAGAGCAAAAAACAAACCACCTGCTTAGGATCCAGGGTACAGTTGTTGACAACATACCTAATTAGGTCAAATGGGTACTAAAACGCTGCATGTAAGTGCCTCCGGTATCTTACGGGTTCTGCATAACCATATTGGAAAAGGCTGAATTGTCATATTACTCACTGGAAAATGGGAGCTAGTGAAGCTTTTAGGGTGATCTAATCTACATTCGCCTAGCAAGTGCTGAATAAATACCAGTGAGGCTGAGAGGCCATTTGCCTGGAGGTTGGGCGTTTGATGTGGCTGGGCTGAGAGGTTTGCATTTCCACCATCTCTCAGGTGCATGAGCTGGTGGAAGGATGGTGTCCTTGGGCCACACATGTTTTGGTCCCAGAGTCATTGTCCAATATGTCAGGCCATCAAGGCAGATGGCGAGAAGAGTGATGTTTCTGAACTTTTGGAAAATACACCACTTGAGAGTCCAGCTGGGAAAATGCCTGAAATTGGAAAATAATGTAATAGAATATTTGATTTGCCACCAAAGACCTTAGCTGGGAAAACTGCCACATTGAAATGAGAGGACAGCTTGGCTCACTTCAGTCTTTCAGCTTTACTTAGTAACTGCCTGTCAGTAGGCTGGGTCCTTGACTCCCAGTGGGACCCCAAAGTACCCGTTTTACCTCTCTCCTCAAACCACAGACATCCACGAGCACACCCAGGTAAGGTTTGGACTTATATCTAGTCAGTTGTAACATTAGCCTAAGAACAAAGGTCAGGGCCATTGGCCACTAGGTGTTTCTTCAGAGGGCCTGTAGGTGGCCATCAGAGTGGATGGCAAGGTAGGTAAAATGTCATTTCATTTAATTCAATTTCCTTTTCTCCATGGTGCCAGCTACTAACTTGGCTTATCTGAGGCAAATTTGTTTTTCTGTGATTCACCAGAACCTTCTGAACCAGAATACCTCAGTCCTCCAAGATTAGCCTCATGGAGCCACTAACTTGAAAGTGGGATTGTCCCTGGTCCATTCGCATCCTAGTTGTCAGGGTAAAATGTCTAGTGTCTGTCATTTTTCTCCCAATATTCTCTGAATTTATCAGAGAATATTTCCTTGGCATGCACCCTACCTGTGAAAAGCTGCTTATTTTAAACACCTGCAAGTGTCTGTTTCCCCCCCGGCTAAGGGAGCATCCTTGGCATGTCTGAAATGCTGGAGAGTTAATGGCTCCAGAAGCAGCCTTCAGCCAGGAACAGATAGGAACGCAGTGAACAGTACTCCGACTTCTTTGCCCCTCACTTAGAACAGTTCTCTCAAGCTTGCTCTGTGGTCTCATGGTCCTTGGAGGCTGAGTCCAGGCCAGGCACAGTGGTATCGGACTTGACAACACATTGCTCCCTGCACTTCCTTCCTTTCCTGTCTCACATACCTACTCTTCTCTTGGTGTTTCCTGCTACCTCCCAAATAAATCATTCACTCTAGAATCCTCTGCTAATCCTGGGCTTTAAGAGAATCCAAACTAGAAGAGTCAACATCCATGCATTAAGGAGGGTGTGCAACTCAGATATGGGATTGTGCACTTGGGGGCCTGCATTTGGCCCTGGGTTTTGCTTTACCAGGAAGCATTGGCTTTCCTGAGGACACTCACAAAAAGCTAAGAAAACTGCAGAAAACAAGATAGATGGACATAAGAAAAAAGAAAGTCAGCATTTGCTAACATGCAGAAGTGGCCAACATTTTTATGCTTGGTTAAGGTTTATTTCCCACAGTGAAGTGTAACTGCCAAAGAGGACAAGGGGCCATAACTGGTTTTGTTCACCAGTTTGTTCCTACAAGGACACAATAATTCTAAGTAAAACTCTGATCATTGTAGAATACTTAATGTATATGTATGTATATATGTATATATAAACTAGTGTATTTGTGCAGAAAAGCTCCAACCCTTTTGATGACACAGTTCCATTGGTTAATTCCTCCATTAGTTAATTGGTTAACTCCTTCTAACTGGCATGGCTCCATTAGCTCTATTGGTTAATGATACCCTTTCAGTGGTGTGGGGGTGGGGAAGCTGAATGCTTTCATTGCCGTCCTGGTGGTTGAACAGGGGACCAGTGGGTCACAGATTGGGGTAAACTGACTCTTCCTAGGGAGGTAATGAAGGGCATCTTTCACCTACATCTTAAATAATAGTAGGAGTTCAATAGTTAGAAAAGGGGAGTGAGGTGGAGGCTGATGACTGTTTATTCATTCCACAAAGTGTAATTTAATACCAGCAATGTGGCCGGGATTCTGTTCAGCATGGACCTTTAAAAGCAAGTCAGACAGGGATCCTGCCTTCTCAGAACTTTGAAGCTCTTTTAGCATTGCGTTCTATGTGGAGTTAGACCAACCATCCTGGAAGTAGACAGCAAAGAAGTAAAGAATCATAACACAAGTAATTGAAGATTATGATAAATGCATTATCATAGTAGAGTGTTTCACAAACTTCAGGGGGCTTCTGCATCACGTGGGGATCTAAGTGCAGACTCTGATTCAGGAGGTCTGGGGTGGGCAGCCTGCTGTTCTTCCACTCTAACCAGCATCCACAAGAAGCTGGTGCTGGGCCTTCAGTCCCTCTTGGAGTGGCATGATGATAGACCGCTGCTCTCAACTCTGTCAGCACATTGGAGTTACTTGAGAAATTTTAAAAATAACTGTTGTCTGATTTCACTCCAGCAGTTTTTGTTGATTAAGAGGAGCCTGGACATTGGGATTTTTTTTTTAAGAGAGTAATTTATGTATCATAAAATCCATCTCTTTTATTCTACATTTTAAGTGTACAATTAAATGGTGTTTAAAATATGTACACTCTTACCACCATCACCACAGTCCAATTTTAGAACACTTCCTATCATCCCAAAATATCCCGTGTTCATTTGCAGTCAGTCCTTATTCCCACCCTCAGCCCCCCTACTTTCTTTCTCTAGATTTCTCTTTTCTGAATGTTTCCTATAAATAATATCATGGTCTCTTATCCCTGGCTTTTTTCACTTGGCATGTTTTGGAGGTTCATCCATGTTGTAGCACACATCATTATTTATTTATTTCTTTGTCTTGCTTAATTGGTTCTATTGTATGGATATACTATATATTGTCTATCCATTCACCAGTTGCCTGACATCAAAATTATCTCTACTTTTTGGTAAGTAGTGTTGCTTTAAATGTTCACATTCAAGTCTTTAAATGGACATATATTTTCATTTCCTTAGGATATCTAAGAGTGTATTTGGCAGGTCATATGGGAACTATATGTTTAGCTTTTTAAGAAACTGTCATGGGGAGAAAATCCTCCACCAGTTTAGGTTATTTTGATGGTCTGTTAATTAAGTGTACAAAAGAGAATATTAACAAGAGAAAAACAAATTTAATCTTGTACATACAGGAGCCCCATGAAAGTATGAGACCTGCAGGCAGTCAGGAAATTGTGGCTTATATGCCATCCTGAGCTACGGAGAAGGGGTTATGGGTTGGGACTTCAAAGGGGAAGAAAGACAATTTACAGGAAGACAGGAAGCATTTGTTTAGTAAACAAATGTTTTCCATGCCATGAAGACACAGAGAAGAATTTTATCTCTAGGCCCTGCTGAGCTTTGCCCCAAATCTGCAACACCTAGCCCATATCTTTTGTAGTTATCTCTGGTGATGGCACTTTTCATGAGCAAGGCCCTCTATGTAAATTGTTTTAGGCATTTAAGGTGATGTAAAAAGCACTTCCTGACTCTTTTGGGCCTTGATTGACTTCAGCTCAAAGTAATCCACATGCCAAAGTGGAACATTTTGGAGATGCTCATTCTGAACCCCTTCAAAACTGTTCTTCAAAGTGGCTGTATTATTTTACATTCCTACCAGCAATGTATGAAGATTCTACTTTACCTACATCCCACCAACACTCATGTCTCTGTGATTACAGACATCTCTGTGAGAGTGAGGTGGCATCACATGGTGATTTTGATTTGCATTTCTCCAATGTGTAATGATGTTGAACATCTCTTCATTTGCTTATTAGCCATTTATATATCTTTTTCATGAAACATTTAGTCCTATGATTTGCTCATTTTTAACTTTGTTCTTTGTCTTCTTATTTAGTTGTAAGAGTTCTTTATATACTCTGGATGTAAGTCCTTTATTAGTTATATACTTCTGAAATATTATGTTCCAGTCTATGGCTAATCTTTCCATTTTCTTAACAGTATCTCTTGAAATTCAAAAGCTTTCAATTTCCAATTTCTTTCCTTTTATAGATTGTGCTTTTGGTGTCATATATAAATAACTCTTTGCCTGACCTAAGATTACAAGATTTTCTTCTAAAAGTTCTATAGTGTGTCTTTTTGCATTTAAGTTTGTGACCCATTTGAGTTAATTTTTGTAAATTGTGTGAGGTAAGGGTCTTAATTCATCTTTTTGTGCACAATGTGGATATCCAATTATCTCATCACCATTTTATTGAAAAAAAATCCTTTCTCCATTGGCTTATCTTTCCACCTTTGTCTTAAATAAATTGATCATACATGCAACAGTTTATATCTGGACTCTAAAATCTGTACTTTGTATCCACATTATCTTGGGATTTTATTGTAATTGGGATTCTTAAAAGGTCCCCAGGTGACTCTAATGGGCAGGAAAGTTTGATAAATTATTATGATAATGAAATTGAGGGATGGAGTAAGGAGATCACTTTTGATAAGGTGGTTGAAGCAGGTCTTTCTGGAGCAGTTATTTCCACTCTGGCCTGAAAAATGAGAATAAACACCTATGAGAAGAGTTGAGGAAAGCATTTTCATGATTCATGCATCCTGGGTATTTGCCAGGCCAGGCTGTTGATGTTTGCAGTCTGGCCAAGGAAAGTGAAAGTGGTTATTCTAACTCAGTAGTTCCTGGCCTATGAAGCCTCAAGTTCCTAACTCTACACATTAGGCAGCCTTTCATTCCTCCAGTGATTTTCAGATTGAGGTGCTGTCACCTCTTTGAGATACTCAAAGATATAGTACCAGATATGCCACAGGATAAACCAAGCATTCATTCACTCATTCATTCAGTAAATATTCATGGAGTATCTCCTGTATGCAGAGCACTACACAGAACACTAAGCACTAAGGATTCAGTGATGAATAAAACAGTCTTTGCTTCATGGAATTGACATGGCATCTCCCTAGAGAAACAGCTACACACACACACACACACACATAGATTTTTAGTTCTAACTAAACGCAGTGGTGCCAGAGAAAGAAATTAGTGCACACACTCACTATGTAACTGTAGGGCTCCTTCATTACTTTTAAAGACCCTGAAATAGACAAAGATAACCTCAAAAGAATGAAATAAATGGTTTTCTAGTGTTGACATCCATGGTCTGACTACTTCATATGTTGTTCAACATGCTACTTAACCACTTACTTTCTTTTGGCTCCAAATCCCCCTTCTCCCACTGTGAGATGCTGGTGCTGGACCCTGTAAACATTTTCCTGTGCCATGCAGTGGCTTTGGCATTTGTGAAAAGAGGGCACTGGTATGAACCTTCAAGACCCTAGAGGTGGGAAGACACTACCCTTCAGCCTTTCAGTCTCCTGTTATTTACTAATCAGTGGGGAAGCTGAGTGATCTGTATGGACAGATGCCCAAACCTGACACTGGCAGGCCACCTCGAGAGACCAGTGCAGGTCTGTGCTCTTTGACATGTTTCATGGCCAGAGGTTAACCACATGCTCTGTCAGAGCACACCCACTTCAAAGAGGCCTGTACCTGGCCTTGGAGGTAGACTTGTCTACCTTCTGTCCCTCCTGCCCACTCTCACTCAGGCTACAGGCAGGGGTGGCTCTTTCACTCCTGCTGCCTCTGGACCCCGTAACATCTTTTTTTTCTTTTTATTGAGGCACAGTTGATGTACAATGTTACATTGGTTTCAGGTGTACAACACAGTGATTGGACAGTTACATACATTACTAAATGCTCACCATGGTAAGTGTAATGAGCCAGAGAAAGACAAATGCCATATGATTTCATTTGCATGTGGGATCTAAGAAACAAACAAAATGGAAATGGACTCATAAACACAGAGAACAGACAGGTGGTTGCCTTAGGGGAGGGGAGTGGGAGAAATAGGTGAAGAAGATAAAGAGGTTCAAACTTCTCTTAAAATCTCTTTTACCCTTTTTTTGTAATTGACCACCTCTTACTTTACAGTTCTTTATATTAAAATTTCCCTGCTGAATTAGTGAGATTTCTGTCTTCCAATTGCTGCTCCCTGGCTGACATAGCCCAGAATTATCATTTGGGCACAAGCAGTGAGATACATTGGGTGGCTCCTTCAAAATGGAATTTTTTAAAAAAAGGAAGATTGGTTCACTTTCTGAAAGCCCAGACTCCTTTCACAGTCCCATGTCATACGCGATCAACATTTCCCCAGGCTGTGCAACTTACGCTCAGCGACAATGCTGGTTAAAAATTGATGATGTCAATCCAAAAAGCGGATTTTTTTTCTTCCAGCTCAGGTTTACAGCAAGATTGAGGAAATTGTTGGGAATGATAGAAAAGGATCCAAAACAGCATTGTAGCCTCTGGGATTTGTACACAGAAGGGTGTTCATTCCAAAGTTGGTAATGTGTGGTGCTTCCTTGGCCCTGAGATGTATCTCAGAGCTGATGTGATGTAGAAAGGATAATTTGGGGGTATCCAGCCTTTTAAATGTCTTTATTCTTCCTCTGGCCTATTTGTGAAGGAAGCAACATCGCACGCTGGTTAAGCACCTAGACGGTAGAGCCTCTCCAGGTGCCTAGGTAAATCCTGGCTCAGCCACTTTCTGTGTGAAGCCACTTGGCCAAACTACTTAACAGGCCTCAGTTTCCTCATCTATGAAATGTCTTCTTTGATCCAGTCAATGGTAGTGAAAGGGCTTGGGAGTGGGGGTGCTGGTTGGCACTCACCTGCTGGCAGTGTGTGCCTTCAGGCAGCTAAGAAGAGGGCTGAGGCCCCGGGATATTGCCAAAGAGTTGGGAGTTACACAAGGTTGGAAGCAAAGAAGGGTAAGATTTTTTTTTAATATAATTCATTTTATTATCATTAATCTACAATTACATATGCAATATTATGGTTATTAAACTACCCCTTCATCAGGTCCCCCCCACAAACCACATTACAGTCACTGTCCATCAGCGTAGTGAGACGCGATAGAATCACTACTTGTCTTCTCTGAGTTTTACAGCCCTCCATGTGCCCCCCCAACATTACATCTGCTAATCGTAATGCCCCTTTTTCCCTCTTACCCCTCCCTTCCCACCCATCTTCCCCAGTCCCTTTCCCTTTGGTAACTATTAGTCCGTTCTTGGGTTATGTGAGTCTGCTGCTATTTTGTTCCTTCAGTATTTTTTCTTTGTTCTTATACTCCACATATGAGTGAAATCATTTGATACTTGTCTTTTTCGGCTTGGCTTATTTCACTGAGCATAATACCCTCTAGCTCCATCCATGTTGTTGCAAATGGTAGGATTTGTTTTCTTCTTATGGCTGAATAATATTCCATTGTGTATATGTACCACGTCTTCTTTATCCATTCATCTACTGATGGACACTTAGGTTGCTTCCATTTCGTGGCTATTGTAAATAATGTTGCAATAAACAAAGGGGTGCATCTGTCCTTTTCAAATTGGGCTGCTGCATTGTTAGGGTAAATTCGTAGGAGTGGAATTCCTGGGTCAAATGGTATTTCTATTTTGAGTTTTTTGAGGGACCTCCATACTGCTTTCCACAATGGTTCAACTAATTTGCATTCCCACCAGCAGTGTAGGAGGGTTCCCTTTTCTCTGCATCCTCGCCAACATTTGTTGTTGTTGGTGTTTTGGATGTTGGCCATCCTCACTGGTGTGAGGTGATATCTCATTGTGGTTTTAATCTGCATTTCTCTGATGATTTGCGATGTGGAGCATCTTTTCATGTGCCTGTTGGCCATCTGAATTTCTTCTTTGCAGAAGTGTCTATTCATGTCCTCTGCCCATTTCTTAATTGGATTATTTGCTTTCTGTTTGTTAAGGTGCATGAGTTCTTTATGTATTTTGGATGTCAACCTTTTATCAGATACGTTTTTTATGAATATATTCTCCCATACTGTAGGATGTCTTTTTGTTCTACTGATGGTGTCCTTTGCTGTACAGGAGCTTTTCAGCTTGATATAGTCCCACTTGTTCATTTTTGCTTTTGTTTCCCTTGCCCGGAGAAATATGTTCATGAAGAAGTTGCTGATGTTTATGTCCAAGAGATTTTTGCCTATGTTTTTTTCTAAGAGTTTTATGGTTTCATGACGTACATTCAGGTCCTTGATCCACCTTGACTTTACCTTTGTGTATGAGGCTAGACAGTAGTCCAGTTTCATTCTCTTACATGTAGCTGTCCAGTTTTTCCAACACCAGCTGCTGAAGAGGCTGTCATCTCCCCATTGTATATCCAAGGCACTTTTATCAAATATTAATTGACTGGATATGTTTGGGTTAATGTTTGGATTTTCTATTCTGTTCCACTGGTCTGTGGGTCTGTTTTGTGCCAATACCAAATTGTCTTGATTACTGTGGCTTTGTAGTAGAGCTTGAAGTCAGGGAGTGTAATTCCCCCTGTTTTATTCCTCCTTCTCAGGATTGCTTTGGCTATTCGGGGTCTTTTGTGGTTCCATATGAATTTTAGAATTATTTGTTCCAGTTCACTGAAGAAAGCTATTGGTAGTTTGATAGGGATTGCATTGAATCTGTAGATTGCTTTAGGTAGTATAGCCATTTTGACAATATTTATTCTTCCTAGCCAAGAGCATGGGATGCATTTCCATTTGTTAGTGTCCTCTTTAATTTCTCTTAGGAGTGTCTTGTAGTTTTCAGAGTACAGTTCTTTCACTTCCTTGGTTAGGTTTATTCCTAGGTATTTTATTCTTCTTGATGCAATTGTGAATGGAATTGTTTTTCTGATTTCTCTTTCTGTTAGTTCATCATTAGTGTATAGGAAAGCAACAGATTTCTGTGTGTTAATTTTGTATCCTGCAACTTTTGCTGAATTCAGATATTAGTTTTAGTAGTTTTGGATTGGAATCTTTAGGGTTTTTTATGTACAGTATCATGTCATCTGCAAATAGTGACAATTTGACTTCTTCTTTACCTATCTGGATGCCTTGTATGTCTTTGTTTTGTCTGATTGCTGTGGCTAGGACCTCCAGTACTATGTTGAATAATAGTGGAGAGAGCGGGCATCCCTGTCTTGTTCCCGATCTTAGACGAAAAGCTTTCAGCGTCTCGCCATTATGTATGATGTTAGCTGTGGGTTTGTCATATATAGCCTTTATGATGTTGAGGTACTTGCCGTCTGTACCCATTTTGTTGAGAGTTTTAATCAGGAATGGATGCTGAATTTTGTCAAATGCTTTTTCAGCATCTATGGAGATGATCATGTGGTTTTTGTTCTTCTTTTTGTTGATGTGGTGGATGATGCTGATGGATTTTCGAATGTTGTACCATCCTTGCATCCCTGGGATGAATCCCACTTGATCATGGTGTATGATCCTCTTGATGTATTTTTGAATTCGGTTTGCTAATATTTTGTTGAGTATTTTTGCATCTACGTTCATCAGGGATATTGGTCTGTAATTTTCTTTTTTGGTGAGGTCTTTTCCCGGTCTTGGTACTAGAGTGATGCTGGCTTCATAGAATGAGTTTGGAAGTATTCCCTCCTCTTCTATTTTTTGGAAAACGTTAAGGAGAATCAGTGTTATTTCTTCTCTATATGTCTGGTAGAATTCAGAGGTGAATCCATCAGGCCCGGGAGTTTTGTTCTTGGGTAGTTTTTTGATTACCAATTCGATTTCATCACTGGTGATTGGTCTGTTTAGTTTTTCTGTTTCTTGCTTGGTCGGTCTTGGAAGGTTGTATTTTTCTAAGAAGTTGTCCATTTCTTCTACGTTTTCCAGCTTGTTAGCATATAGATTCTCATAATATTGTCTTATGATTTTTTGTGTTTCTCTGGGGTCCGTCGTGATTTTTCCTTTCTCATTTCTGATTGTGTTTATGTGTGTAGATTCTCTTTTTCTCTTAATGAGTCTGGCTAGGGGTTTATCTATTTTGTTTATTTTTTCAAAGAACCAGCTCTTGGTTTTATTGATTTTTTCTATTGTTTTATTCTTCTCAATTTTATTTATTTCTTCTCTAATCTTTATTATGTCCCTCCTTCTGGTGACTTTGGGCCTCATTTGTTCTTCTTTTTCCAATTTCAGTAATTGTGTCTTTAGACTATTCATTTGGGAATGTTCTTCCTTCTTTAAATAGGCCTGGATTGCAATATACTTTCCTCTTAGAACTGCCTTTGCTGCGTCCCACAGAAGTTGTGGCTTTGTGTTGTTGTTGTCATTAGTCTCCATATATTCTTTGATTTCTGTTTTGATTTGGTCGTTAACCCATTGATTAATTAGGAGAGTGTTGTTAAGTCTCCATGTATTTGAGAGCCTTTTTGATTTCTTTCTAAAATTTATTTCTAGTTTTATACCTTGGTGATCTGAGAAGTTGGTTGGTAGGATTTCAATATTTTTGAAATTACTGAGGTTCTTTTTGTGGCCTAGTATGTGGTCTATTCTGGAAAATGTTCCATGTGCACTTGAGAAGAATGTGTATCCTGTTGCTTTTGGGTGTAGAGTTCTGTAGATGTCTGTTAGGTCCATCTGTTCTAGTGTGTTGTTCAGTGCCTCTGTGTCTTTACTTATTTTCTGTCTGGTTGATCTGTCCTCTGGAGTGAGTGGTGTGTTGAAGTCTCCTAAGATGAATGCATTGCTGTCTATTTCCTCCTTTAATTCTGTTAGTATTTGTCTCACATATGTTGGCGCTCCTGTGTTGGGTGCATATATACTTATAATGGTTATATCTTCTTGTTGGACTGACCCCTTTATCATTATGTAATGTCCTTCTTTGTTTTTTGCTACTTTCTTCGTTTTGAAGTCTATTTTGTCTGATACAAGTACTGCAACGCCTGCTTTTTTCTCTTTGTTGTTTGCATGAAATATCTTTTTCCATCCCTTCACTTTTAGTCTGTGTATATCTTTGGATTTGAGGTGAGTTTCTTGTAGGCAGCATATAGATGGGTCTTGCTTTTTTATCCATTCTGTTACTCTGTGTCTTTTGATTGGTGCATTCAGTCCATTTACATTTAGGGTGATTATTGATAGATATGTACTTATTGCCATTGTTGGCTTTAGATTCGTGGTTACCAAGGGTTCAAGGGTTGCTTCTTTACTATCTAACAATCTAACTTAACTTTCTTGTTAAGTTATTGTAAACACAGTCTGATGTTTCTTTATTTCTCTCCCTTCTTATTCCTCCTCCTCCATTCTTTCTATAATAGGTGTTTTATTCTTTGCCTTTAATTGGTATTTGGATGGTCTGCTTTCTTTGCTATGATTTTTTTTTTCTCTGGTGACATCTTTTTAGCCTTAGGTGTGCTTCCATCTAGAGCAGTCCATTTAAGATATCCTGTAGTGGTGGTTTATGAGAGGCAAACTCTCTCAACTTTCGTTTGTCTGGAAATTGTTTAATCCCTCCATCATATTTAAATGATAATCGTGCTGGATACAATATTCTTGGTTCGAGGCCCTTCTGTTTCATAACGTTAAATATATCATGCCATTCTCTTCTGGTCTGTAAGGTTTCTGTTGAGAAGTCTGATGATAGTCTGATGGGTTTTCCTTTGTAGGTGATCTTTTTTCTCTCTCTAGCTGCCTTTAATACCCTGTCTTTATCTTTGATCTTTGCCATCTTAATTATTATGTGTCTTGGTGTTGTCTTCCTTGGGTCCCTTGTGTTGGGAGATCTATGAGCTTCGCTGGACTGCGAGACTACTTCCTTCCCCAGTGAGGGAAAGTTTTCAGCAATTATTTCTTCAAAGACACTTTCTATCCCTTTTCTCTCTCTTCTTCCTCTGGTACTCCTATAATGCGAATATTGTTCCGTTTGGATTGGTCACACAGTTCTCTTAATATTCTTTCATTCCTAGAAATCCTTTTATCTCTCTCTGCGGCAGCTGCTCTGTACTCCTGTTCTCTGTTTTCTATTCCATTAACAGTCTCTTGCATCTCATCCATTCTGCTGTTAAGCCCGTCGATCGCTTGTCTGATTTCTGCATTGTCTTTCCTCAGTTCCCTCACTTCCTCCCTCAGCTCTTGCACATTTCTCTTTTGGTCCATCAGCATGGTTATGACTTTTATTCTGAATTCTTTTTCAGGAAGACTGTGCATTTCCATCCCTTTAGACTCCCTCTCTGGGGTTGTCTGGTTGATTTTGGTCTGAACCATATTCCTCTGTCTTTTCATGGCTATAGAATTGGTCACTGATAGTTGCCACGTATGTCAGCTGGGCTCTTTAAGACTTTAAAAAGAGAAGAAAAAAAAAGAATGAAAGAAAGAAAAAAAAGAAAGAAAAGAAAAAACAAAAATAAAACAAAAAACAAAACAAAACAAGAAAAACAAAAAAAAATGCCCACTGGACATAGATTCTGTGGGAATGCTGAAGGTGGCGCTATTGCCCCACTTTTCCACAGCTGTGACTGTGCCGCTCCGCAGGGCCCTTTATCGCTCTGGCAGGGGTGGGAACGAATAGTAAGTAGGCTGTTGATCTCAGTGAGAAGTGTAAGTATGGCTACGCCTCCTCAGTCGCCAGCTAAGGCGTCTGAAACTCCCCAGGACTCCCAGCCTGCTGGGCTGAGTGTGCTGGGGCGATCCGGCTCCTCCGCTGGGCTCCTGTCTCTTTAAGACCGCTGAAGAAAGCGCGCACTTTTTTTTTTTCCTTCCCGGGAGCCGGCTGCAAGCACCCTGGCGCGTTCCCCGCTCAGATCCTGCCGCTCTGTCTCTCCAATCTCCGCTGCACTGCGCAATGTGGGTCAGCGCTCCCCGCGCAGATCACCGGGGCTGGCTACTTCGCGGGGTGCGCTTCCACCCCCTCCCGGCTCTGAATCCTCTCCTCCCGCCGGTGCGCTGGGGTGGGGGAGGGCTCAGGTCCCGCCGGGTCAAGGCTCCGTATCTTACCCGCCTCTTGGGGTGCCGAGTCCTCTCGGGTGTAGCTGCACGCTGTGCGCTTTCCTGTGTCTTCTCGTCTCTCTTTTCAGAATAGATGTATTTGCTGTGTTTTCGTAGATAAATATAGTGTTGGGAGGAGGTTTCTGCCGCCCTGCTCACACCACCATCTTCCCGGAAGTCGCCCAAGATTTTTTTTTAATTAAAAAAACTTGGGTTCTCTGTATTTGGGCATCACCTATTTGAACATTTCAAAAATGGTGTACTTCCTAGAGGGCAGTTTCTGTATATACTGTGCTTTCAAAAATGCCCCTACCCATTAATACCAAGGCAGTAGGCACTCAACTACTCAATGTTCTTTACAGCCATTGGGCTGGAAGAAAACAATGGTTTCTAAAGGGCTTTCACCTGGGGAAACTAGCAAGAATATGGGATTTATTATCGCCTGTCATTGGACCTCCAACCGCCCCATTTCCAACATACAGTGCCTTTGCAGAGAGCACAGGCATGCTGCCCCACTTGGGACAACCTTGGGAGTTTAAGGTTCAGTGTTTATTACTTTTTACTTCAGGCAGAACTGGGTTTGAGTGCCAGCTTTGCCTCTTTCTGCTACCAACTTCTGAAAACCTTAGATTCCTGGAAAATGGAGATATGAATTGATCAACTGCCTAACACACTGGGAGGCAAAATATGAGTATAATACACGTTAACTATCAATGTAATTATTAAAAATATTTTTTTCATGATACTGTGTTGTTATTAGTAATCCAGTTTCTATGTACCATATCTCATTAAGATATAATCAAGGGGCAATTGGAAACACAGATGGGAGCAAAGTGACATGGTTATAAAATTATAAGTTTCAGAGTCTTTGATCCTCTGGGTCAAAATCTAATTCCAGCATTTATTGGCTGTGTGTTATCTTCTCAGGGTCTCAGTTTTCTGATCTGTAAAATGGGAGCTGATCATCACAGTAACTACTTCTTATAGTTCGGATTAGATGAGATGTAAAGAGCTCCAGGCAATGCCTGGTACAAGTTAGTATTCACTACATGAGAGCCACTACTAATTTTAGTATGATTAGTATTCAGTTTGTGAAAAGTGTTCTTGCTGGAAATCTGCTTTCTAGGCTACAGATGAGAGGGTGGTTTATGCAGAAATGCATATAGCTGCTTATGATTCCCATGTGATACATCACTAGTCCCATCTCAGTTGAAAGGATATCCCGATAGAATTAGATTAATATCCCAGTTATTTGTAGTGAAGCTTAGTGTCAAAAATCATATTTCTTCCTCAAGGAGAAAATAAGCCTGCTCTGAATATGTGGCCACTGGGCATATGCCCTATTTGCCACTTTTGTATGAAATATTCCACATGAAAGATTCATGAATATATGTTTCAGCCCAAATTTACTGGTAAGATGTAGTAAGAGAATTATTCATTCAGATCTTTTTCTGTGCATTAGGCAAGCCACTACTAAAATACTAGCCTGTCTGTCTTTTGAATTGAATTCGTGTTTATTTCCTTGAGTCTGATAGACTGCTGTCCTTTGTTGAAAACCCTTAACTTCATTGCCCTCATCATGTCTGCAGCCCTGACCTTGGGTGCAAAGCCCTGGGCTGTCAGTTCAGTTATGAACAGTTACCAGACATCAGCCGTCCACATGATGCTTATGCACATCAAGTTGGAGGAGCCCAGGGATAATGGACATGGACACAGTCCAGTAGGTTTTGAATCCCAGCACCATCCTTCATTAGCTGTGGGAACTTACTGTCACCTAATCCCCATGCCTTTGTCCTTCACTAATAAAAACAGGAGTGATAATAGTTCCTCTTCATCAATTCTTGTGCCATTTAAATGGGATAATAAATATAAGGCAGTGAGAAACATATCTGGCACACAGTAAGCACTCAAAAAGTTATCTGTTATAATGCTTCTAATAATCCCACTTCACAGATGAGAAAACTGAAGATAAAAGGATGAGTGGGGTGAGAAGGCTGTATTGACTAAGGAATGTTTAAATCAGGATATGTGACTGCAAAGTCCTTACAGCATTTGGAAAGGAGATCGGGTAGTATTTACCAGGCAGGGTTGAGGCTGGGGACATACCCCCCAAAAGCATTGACCACATTCATTTTTCAAGTGTTTTCTAAGTGTTTAATTTAGTGAAAAATAGCTGTTGACTTGGTAACCACTTGAAAGATGAGTCTGGCTGAAAATGTTGCTTCTTATCTAATTATTCTTCCTACCAGCCTGTGCTCAGCAAACCCCTTGTAAGAGACACAGCTCGCCTGGGAGCCTGAGACCAATGAAGAGGCCATGTGCTCGACTCACACACGCAATATAATTTTTAAGGTTTCCTCTATAACTTTTGAAAAAAATCTAAGTAAGACAGGTGAGTGGCCCCACAGTCAGGCAGACATGGTACTAATAAGGAAATCTGTCGCCTAGAGCTGTCTTGAGGATTAAATAAGATAATTTATAGAGTGTTTCTAAGTACAGTGTACAGTGTTCACTAGGTACAGTGGCTGACATTTAGTGAGTAGTTATGGAAGTGACCTTATGGAAGGAAAGCAGTTCAGATCAGCTAAAGAAAATGTCCTTTGTCTCCCTCTTAGAAAAGGGTTATGTCATTTCACTTGGGCTGATAAAATTGTCTCAAAGAGGCAAAATCACAACACATTATGTGTCTCTTTAAAACTGAGGCCCCCTATGGGGGCCAACTGCCCTGCCTTTCGACAAAGGTCAGACTATCGTTAACTCAGGTACTGGCCCCTGTATTAAAACTGCCAGACCATCACCTTGGTGCTGGGAATTCCTCAGATTTTAGTGGATTTAGTCAAATAGAACAAACAGCCAAGGGGCCTGTAAGCACTGCAGCAGGTCCCGTCGTTTTCAGTAACTAGAATGATGTGGCACCTCCTCTGATGTCATTTCTGTGTCTGCCCTGTGCTCAGGGGTTTATCTCAAGACCCTCCCAGTAAGCCAGTACTTGTGTTTTTTAGGTAGGCTCCTTCAGACCTGCGTTCAAGTCCTTTCTGCAACTTATTTGCTTATTCAGTACGACAGCCAACCTTCCAAGCTCTTAATTTTCTTGTCTGAAAAATTAAGACAGTGCTAATGAAGCCTACATCAGGGTTGCCAGGGATAAGGAAGTAATACAGAGAGAAATAAGAGGCCTCAGAATGCCTTGCTTCTAGCAAGCACTTCATAAAAGGCAACTGTTGTTGGTATTTTAATTGGATTGTTAGTTCCGCTAGTGCTACTATAATTTGCATTTTCTTACAGATGAGGAAACTGGGGTGAAATGGGGAGAATAGGACAGTGTACCATTTAGAGTCACTGTAAGGAATGATACAGATGGCACTCTGCTGGGACTTCAGTGAACAGTGATCATAGAAAATATTAATAGAGCTTCTCCTTGTCACCATGTACTTTTTATACATTTGACCAGAAAGTGAGGAAGAGGCATGCATAACTTGATTGATCAGGTAGAACGCAACCATCAGGTGGAAAACTACCAGTTAGCATTCCTGTTAGGAGTGATGACTGTTTGCTGAACCAGAACATAAAGTTTTTCCGGGCACAAAGCTATGTTTGCCTTCTAGCTTAGTTTGACAGATTGTTTTAAAGGGGCTGGTATTGTCATGCTGGAAAAAAAATCATCAAATTGTGCTAAGAAAAGGATATTTGGGACAGGTTAGAGCACTAACAATGCCTCCCCCAAAGAACCCCTATTGTGCAGCTAGTTCTTATCAGTCTTGCCAGGAGTGCCGTAAATCACCTTTAAATTGACTATTATGTCATCGTTGGGCATTGGAATGACAAATACCCGGGGGCAACCTCATGGATTCCAAGGAGATAGTTTTCTTGCTCATGTCAACTCCAACAAAAGTACTTAGAAGCAGTGCTGAATTTATGTCTTACCTTTTTAGACTCCCTCCCTTTCTTTTATGCAGTAAACAGTCAGGGGAAGCTAGTTCCTGCTTTCTGGCATAATGGTGGTGGATGAAAATGTGGTTGATTCAGAGGTGCTCTCATTGCTTTAGACTCTGTTTAAAACTACATGCAGGGAGGTAAGAACTTTTCCTGCCAGGAAATACATACTTTTACAGATGTCTCATGGGGACAACCAAGGAGAAAAGAGAATGAAGAGATGAGTAGCAAGTGACCATAAAGTGTGATAATGACACATTTCAAGAGGGTCCTCCTGTGACATGCAGTCAATCTGTCTTATCCTTCTGAGCAGGTAGGGAGTGAAAAGTTACCCAGGGGCAGTGCTATGTGCCCTCTATGAAGTATGCAGCTTAAAAAAACTTGCACCAACCCAAGCATGCAAGTGGAAGCCTTCTAGCCAGAGGAGGCCACCGAGGAGCCCTGCTATAGATCTCTGCGATGGTTTTTAAATGGTGTGTTTCTGTGCTTGCATAGGGGGAAGACTGCAGCGCTGGGCTCTGACTCATTCTTAGTTGTGATCCACTCCCATTCTGACATGGATGGCTATCTTACAGCTTTTTTCATCATAGAGCTTTCAAAAAGCTGCACTCCTTGAAATGAAAATTTCTAGGGTCACTGGTTTCTTGTTTTAGGGGCTATGAACAGGGCTGAGCAACGCCCCCTAGGCTCCTGAGTGCCGGGGGTACTCTGAGGCATAGATCCCAAAGACAAATGGAAGGAGGAAGGAAGGATGGATGGGAAGCGCCACCTTGTTCCAGGAGAGGATGCTGGCAGACAGACACAGCAGAAAGGAAGAAGCATTTTGGAGAGCTGTAAAAACCACCCAGGTGTTAACTCCATGAGCTGCTCAGCTCAGCACAGGACTGTGGCTCTCAGTAATGGATAAAGGAGAGCCTAATGAGGAGCACACAGGACTAGGAATCAAGGTCCATATGCCTAGAACCCTGCCACCTGCTGGATATCCAGTGATCAGTAGCTGGAATAAAAGGATTGGTTGGAACTGCATTGAAATTATTTGACTCTACACTTACTATCAGCTAATTGTTTGGGGGCAGTACTACTAATATCAATCATTTTACTGAGAAGTCAGAATGTAGTTCGTGTTGTAGGTTTGCACATGCGTTGTCACATTTAATGCTCTCAGCCTCTCTGTGAAGTAGGCACTGCGGTATCTCCATTTTGTACATAAGGAAACTCAGGCTCAAAAGAGGCTAAGGATCATATAGCCAGCAAGTAACACAATTGTGAGTTGAACCCAAACAATTTTTTTGCTAACCCCCTTCACAACTGTGCCATGTTGTCTCGCCCAGGTTCCTTAATTTGTCAAAGGGTCACCATAATCCATGCCTCACCCACCCTTACAGGGTCGTCTCTGCTTTCAGCAACAGCAAAAATGATAGACTCAGAGAAGTCAGCTGAGCGCTGTCACAACAAAGGGCATCATCATCATCATTTGTCGAGTCCAGTCTGTGACGGTAGTTGGAGGGGACGGGCTTCCGGGGCACACATCTAGATACGGATTCAAGTTGTAGTTCTGCCACTTCCCAGCCTTGGGCATGCTCGTTAACCTCCCTGAGCCTCAGTTGCCCCATTTGTAAACTGGAGATAATAATGGTCTGTCCCTCACAGGGGGTTTCTGAGGCTTAAGTGAGATAATGCCTTCAAAATGTTAAGCACAATGCCTTAGACGTGGCCAGCATTCAGGAATTCTGTTGGTATTATTTCCCTGTCCCTGTAAGTTAGTTCTTCCCAAGCACAAGCAAGGCTCTGGTTTAATAAACCAGTAGCTAGAGCTTCCCACACCTGTGACCGAGCCACTGAGGAGCCGCTGCCACTCTGGTTCCGCCCCTGGAACAGGATAGCCTGCCTAGGAATTAGGAGTCCACGAGACCTCTTAGATCATCTTGATGACTAGACTGACAGGAGCAACAATTGTTCAGCTTGTGACCATCATGAGAGCACAGCCGTGGCTTCGCCAGACCACCCAGTCGACTGTCTTCAGAATCTAAATACCTTGGTAGTTTCGGTCTTTGTAGGACTGTCTTTCATATCTAAGTAAACCCAGCTGCCCATTTCTTTGCTGAAAGAAAAGTGTTGCCTCCTCTCATGCACTGTATTTGAGAGACCGTTGCAAATAGCTATGCTCCATTAAAAAAGAAGTACACTTTTGATTTTCACTTTGGCCCTTATTCTTTCCCTTATCAAAAGTCTAATTTATAATTTGAAAAGGTGTCAAAATTTTAATACTGTGTGACCTAATTAAGGAAAATGTATTTCTTCTAGGGAACACTGAAATTACAGTTTTGTGCTCATTCATTTAATTAAATACTTACTGAGCACCTACTATATGCCAGATATTTGGTATGTTGAATATGAGATAAGCCCTGGCATCAGAGCACTTCTGATCTTAAGAGGCAGATCTTAACAAAATAAATATTTGGCCTGATTTTTTTTTTTTTTGGTCTAGTTGTCTCTGCTTTTTCTTAACTCCTTCCTCTACCCCAGCTTCCAAATGATTGCCAGAATGAGCTTTCTAGGATCATGATACTCTATTCAGTGTCTTCGTTTTGACTACTGAAAGAAAATGCCTAATTTCTTGGTGCGCCACACAAGTCAGGACCCTGCACCATCTGCCTATTCTATTTCCTAAATCCTCTCCTAACAAGCGTAGGCAGGGTGCAGTTCCCCAGCAGGACAGGATGTGTCTGACATGTTCTCCATGCCTACCTGGTGGGGGTGATCTTAGGCTCCATACCCTACAGGTGTTCTGGTATCCTCACTTGTCATCAATATCTGCTGGCTGGTTACCATCCCATGAATCCCTCAAACTACAAATCCTAGCCCTTAGGGACACTGGCTTTTTGACACCCTCACTAGAGAGCTCTTCTCTGACTTCATTATAATATTTTATTACATATTTGCTTTCTTATCAGCCTTCCCTACTGCATCTGGTACTAGATACACAATAGGGGATGAATGACTGAATGAATAAAATACAAAACTCATCTAAAACCACAAATTAATGCCCCTGGAACTCTGATACAGATGCTAATGATAACAAAATGTACTCCTTCTCCCTTTCTGTTGTTTCTGAGTTGATGTTGAAGTGATTTGGACAAGGTCAGGCAGTAACAGCGGTAGAGTCTGGACTTGAGATTCTAAAGTCCGTGAATGAAGCTGCAGAGTTTTTTATCCTTACTATCTGGCCTTGATTTCGGAGAGTTAGGGTGTGGTACAAAATGAATATCCACTGACCAGAAATGAAGGAAACCATTTATTTGCAAATGTAGGCATTATAGAATATTTAACATATAGACATTTGGCACATAAAGTGACATTTTCAAATCTTTATCACCCTGAAGTGTAAAGTCATAGAAGAGCATGGATCTCAGTGGTAGAAAAACTGACTTCAAATTTTACACTATCTTCTATGTTTGATGTTACACAAGCTTTTATATGTGTGCCTTTAGCTTCTCCTGCCCTCAAGTTTGCAAAATGTGAGGAATTAGACCAAATTATTTTTATCTTTTTTTCCTTTCTGCTGGGAAGTATATTTATGAATTTATTATATTAATGTATACAGCAGTATATGAATGTATGGATTTAATGTGAGGGCATATTCTGTACCAAGCCTTGTGCCAGCTCCTGGGGAGGGCATAACGATTTGGGCCAACTGATTCGTGACCCTTATGTGGAACTTACACTTATGTCTGGTGACATCCTATGATTTAAACCTTTAGGAAAGCTACGTGCAGAACGTTAAGAGAATTGTGGTTTCTGCTCAGCTACACAAATACATATTTAATTGCCAACATGTTCTCCAAAAATGTCTGAATTGGGTAATTTTTTTTTTAAGTAGAAAGAACAGAGGACTTCAGTTTGACCCTTGGAGGCTACCTTTAAACATTCCTTTGATTCTAATTTTCCCAGAGGGACTCTGTCACCTTCCTGGAATGCCTTCCTTAGCTCACACCTCCCTTCATGTGGACGGAGCAGCAGAGACTGTCAGGTGCTCAGCTTCAGAGGGCATTTAAATATTAAATTAAAATTTAAGTTATTAAATATCCCTATGCCAGCCTGCCCTTCCCCAACTCACTACATTATCCTTCTCAGGGTTTTAACTTTCTCTTCTCTTGGTTTTGGGGAAAGGTATATTAAGATGGAGAAATCCATGCCAAAGCAGAGCTTACTACATGCCTAGAAACATAACGACTTCCCTCTGTTTCTTGGCCACCCTGCATTTCAGTTTGTTTAGGGAGGACAAAATTGTTAAGAAACTCTTTCTGTCTTGATGGAGAATGGCAGTTGACTCAAGCATATATTTCCCACCCAGTCCATATTATCTCTGCAGGATGTTCTCATTTCGATTATTTTTGGAAACAAGGACATGTTTTGTGTATTTATCATACAGCTTCTGAATAGCCAAACAGGCATCTCCAATTTAAGCTAATCTCCGTGACCTTATCTATAAACCTTACATCTGCGTTCATGTTTTTATAATTACTTTCATTTTTATATACACATTTGTGCAGCACAGAACTCTGTACTAAGGTAAGAAATTGAACAAGTGTGGTGGTTTATAGTCACACAAAATGTCTGAGGTATAAGTTAGACCATAATGTGATTGTGTGGTTCTTTGGAAGGCTTCAGAAAAAAAGCAGAATTAATGAATAGCAAGGTATTTCTGTGTTGGATGAAACCTCTTGTTTTCCAGTTTTTTAATACATTTCTATGAGGCTTAAGAAATAGAAACATGGTCAGAAATTCTCTGGTCAGCTCAAAAAGTAAATGAAAACCTAGAAATTGGAATTAATTTTTCCTGATTCAAAAACAATTCCTTTTGGAAAATAAAAATCCTATACCACAATGTTGTGTTTACAAATACAGTTTTTTCCCCGCCAGATTCATCCAGATGATAGCTTTTAGACCATTGATGAGGGGAAAAATAAAATAGAGAACATTTGTGATTATTGTTTAGTGGAAGCCATTGGTCTCAGCATGCGTCTCTTTCCTCCCCCATGCCATTTTCCCTTCACTGCCCATTACTCTTTCTTGAGAGCAACTGTCTTTGGCTAAATTATTTGGTCAGGCACTTAACCTACTCCACCTGTTTTTTATTTGTAGATTTCAACTTTAAAAAATTATAATCACAAACTTTTTATAGTATAATTTCTTTATCTTGAATGATTTTCAGTTGAAAATGTTCTAATGCTCTATGTAATTAAACTGGGTGGGGTTAAGTATTGTTTTTAAATCTTGTCCCATTTTATCAGTTCTTTTAGTATAGATTACCTAAATATTGGAGCTCTCATTTGGAATTCTCATTTTGTTGAGATTTATGCATATGTCTCAAACTTCTTTTTTCTTCAAAATTTAAAATCATGAGATGGCACTATCATTTAATAAGCATAAAACTCAACGGCATCACTCTTAGGGTTCTCCAGAGAAACAGAAGCAATAAGAGATATACACATAGAGAGGAATATAGATGTTTTATAGAAGCTGTGCTTGTGGAGGCCAAGAAATCCCATGATCTCCCATGGGCAAGCTGGAGAACCAAGAAAGTGGTATATTTCAGTCTGAGTCTGCAACACCAGGGTGGTTGATGGTATAACTCTTAGTATGAATCTGAAGTCCTGAAAACCAGGGTCTGTGATGTCTGTGAGTAGAAGATGGACATCCCAGCTCAGAAGGAGAAAGGGAATGTGCCCTTCCTTCACCTTTTGTTTTATTCAGGATGATGCCTGCCTAAGTTGGGGAGGACAGGTCTCTTCACCCAGTCTCGTGAATCAAATGCTAATCTCTTCCAGAAACACCCTCACAGATACACCCAGAAATGTTTTTACCAGTTATCTGGAAATCTGTTAGCCCAATGAAGTTGACAAATAAATTTAACCATCACAATCACTATGTATTTATGGCCATCCATAAATACATAGTGTAAATACCTTTACAATCACATTGGGTTAGTTGGCCCATTTATCCACTCAGCTGTCTCCTCAACAAATAATTATTGAGAAAATAAAATTCAGGCAATGTGCTAGACCCCAAGAATTCATCTTTGAAAGTAGTTGTGCCTGCCTTCTAGGAGCTTAGAGATGAGACATTACCGTAAAAAACCAAAGGTCACACCTATGCTCATTGTAGCATTACTCACAATAGGCAAAATATGGAAACAAACCAAATGTCCATGGAAAGATTAATGGATGAAGAAAAAACACACATAATGGTGGAATATTATGCAACCTTGAAAGGGAATTCCTACCATTTGCAACAACATGGACAGACCTGGAGGATGATATACTAAGTGAAATAAGCCCATCTCAGAAAGGCAAATACTGTGTGAGTCCACTTATTTAAGGTACCTGAAATAGATCTCAGATATTCTTAACACATACACACACTCACAAAGACTCAAGGAAACTTTTAGAGATGATGGATGTGTTTATTACCTTGACTGTAGTGATAAGCATCCCCACAATGATACTGTCATTGCATAGCACCCAGATAGTATGCATATATGTAAACCCATCAAATTGTACACATTAAATATGTACATAAAAAATATATATAGCCCCAAAACGCAAAGGTGGTACCTTTTAAGGAACAAATGACCCATTGTAGGAGTAAATACTCAGGGATTCATAAGAGGAAACAATTTCTTTGGACTGGAGTCATCCATGACGATTTCTTAGGGGAGAATTTGAGTTGGAATGGAAGGTTTTGATAAACAAAGGCAAGAATACAGGGCAGAGAAGTCAGACAGCAGGGTGTGTCTGGGAAACAATTAGGAGATGCATTATAGAACTTGCTTGAAGAGCAGTGGTAGAAAGGGAATTCCAACCTGAAGATACATGTTTAAAAACTATGAGTCCACACTTAAGGTTTTATAAGATTAAATATCTTATAAAATCTTGTAAGATTTATATGATTTTATAAGATTAAAATCTTAAACATGTTGAAATTTAAAAAGTAAATGGTTCAACGTTTTTGGCTAATTTGGCTAAATAGCCAATATTCAATTAATTCAATCTAACATTAAAGACACTGGTACATGTCAACACAGACTAAAGAGCTTCTCCGCAACTCTGTACATAGTTTTCCTCTAGGAGCTTATTTCTTTTAATTAATTGAGACAACAATTTTCATGTATTTTTACCTGCACAAATGATAAGTAACGATGTTAAAAATAAACACACAGAAAGAGCTGTCCTCCTCCAAATTACTAGCATGAATTATCAAATGTTCCTAATTTTAATCAGAAAAACAACTTTAATTTGGTTTCATTAGGTCTAAATTAGTATACATGTCCCCCTGTTCCTCCTCCCCATTTGGGTTTTTTTCCCCTCATTTTCTGCATTTGGAGGCTGGCAGAACAGATGCACATTTATTCCACAGTAACTAAGTAGACTTGCTTAGGGAATCTCTCTTTGGAGAGATATAAAGTACCCAGATCCCGTGGATCCTCGGTCAAAAACAAGTTCCTGGTTGTCTCCCCTCAGTGAATTATCTGGGACTGGCAGACTGCAGCCCACCCACGGGCCAAATCCAGCCCATTGATTGTTTTTGTAAATAAAACACAGCCTGGGGAAACCAGCCATACTCCCTGATTTATTAGCACATAGAACTACTTTCATGTTACTATGGAAAAGGTAAGTAGTTGTGACAGAGATTGCATATCTATTATATGGCTCTTTTCAGAAAAAAATATACTTACCCTAGGATTAGATGATAGTATATCATTAGTGTTGTCACTGTTATGAAACATTATTTTTACCTTGTATTATATTCTTCAAACTTCCAAAGCACTTACAGAAACATTTCATTTGAAACATCTCCTAAGATACCATATGTAATGATGTTGCTTTGGAAATTGAAAGGCCTCACACAAATGGGGCATATATTATATAAATTAATATATAAAGATAGGTTAAATGTTCTCATTTTAAAATGAGGAAGCAGAAACTAAAGGAAATTGCTGCTTCACATGACTACATGAGCTCATACCATAACCTCTGCTCCAATTTTCTCATTGTGTTGAGATTCTCAAATTATGTACCAATAAGTCATTAATGTGTGTAAGAGAGAACAGGTTCCATGCTCAAAAAGTGTTTTTCTCTAGAAACTTTCTATAACTGTAAGCATTAATATATATAGGTTCTGTGAAATTCTGCAGTGAAGAAGCCCATATAAATTTATTTTCCCCAGTTTCTTATAATATTATTTTAATACAAACATCCCCTCCAAAACACACACACACGCACACACACACACACACACACACACACACACACATATTTCTCAATGTATATGGAACCAATCTGGGAAACCTTGCTATATACCAATTACCTAAAAAAAATAGTTGACATTAGAGCCCACTATTCCCTTTATTTCCCAAAGCATGGCTTTTCTGTTGTGCTTTCCATTGCTTTCTTATTTAAATGGGTAATTCTGCCACACATAGGCAGTTGTGCACTTTTTCTAAAGTATATAAGGAATATAAGGAATACATTTTTGAAAAGTAGAAAATTGAATAAGCAAAGGAGGAGATAGAATGCAAGAATCATTGTCCCTTGACAATACCTATTGCCTTTTAGTGTAAATACTTTAAGAATGTTCCATGTGAAAAGATGCCACTTTATATAAAAATAGGATTTTAGTATGCATACTGCTGGTTAACCTGATTTTTTCATTTAAATATATATTGGGCATCATTTAAGATCAGTAAATATAGTCCTGTATCTTCTTTTTTAATAGTTGCAATGTGATCTATTATATGAATATAATTATCATTTTGAAGCAAATCCCTAATAGTTGGATACCTGTGCTGTTTCTGTCTTTATTCAACCAGAATGAATTCCTAAGGGGTGGCATTGCAAGGTGAGAGTATTCATAGTCAATGCCATTAAACATAAATGTCCGTCTTTCATTTTCAAAATCTGCAAGACTCCAGTGACCATTCTGCCCCCTTCCTTGGGGCTGAGCAGTTGCCTCCTGCCACCTTGTATACCTGCTCCTCTCCTCAGACAGCCTTCCCTTCACAGCAGTTTCTGCCCCCTGACCCTTAGTCATCTAGTACTTTTATTTAGTACTTTCCACTTAGTGTTTTGTCCAAGGATGATTATTATCCGAATCAGTTATTTCATTAGAAATTATTTAGCGCTTTTGTCCAAGGATGATTATTATCTGAATCAATTATTTTATTTGGGGTTGAAAAGTGGTATTTTCCTAATTTTACCACTTGGTCTTTAACTGGTTTTTAAAAATAGAGCAAAATACAAGGAAGGGGATGTTTCCCAGAATCAAAAATTCAATAACATAAACATTTCAAGCCTAACCTCTGAGAGAGTGCCCAAGTGTGCTTTCATGAATTGAGTCCCACACAAGTTGAAGTCTCTTTACGAAGAAGCAGGTCCTTCCAGTCTCGCCATTTGGGTGCTTGGGTTTCTTTCAAAATGTAGTTACCATTAAACAGTGGTTTAGCCAAACACGGATGAGTACTCAGCTAAATTTCCACTGAATCAAGTGAACAAAGGACAAACCCAGAATATGAAATACAAATTCAAGTAAAATAACAAAATAAAAAAAAATAAGAAGGTTGAAGGTGTGTGTGAGAGGTTTAGACATACATGCACATACATACACTGAAGCAGGTTTACTCTTGTGCACTCTGAAGAGAATGCCTTGACAGGTAAATTACATAAGAGTAGGATCATTGATCTACATGGCTGACTTTCCTCATGTCTAATAATTTGAGAAAACTATCACTGTAATCTTTACAAGGCCTGTTGGCACCAAAGCTTTTTGTCGGAAAGTCCAAATATCCATAATGTTTGAATTCCAGGTACTATGACAGGCTGACTGGTGGGGAGAGGGGATGTTCTTTGAGTAGGGAGTATGACCTGAACAATTCTAGGCTTCCCAAGTCTAAAAGCCCTTTTCCTATTAAGTTTGTCCTAGAGTTAATGTGATTTTCAAAAAGAACATTCTGTTTTCTTACATTTGTTTTAAAAAACATCTGTGGGTGTTTGCACAATGATAATGATAAAACTTATATCACTCTCATTACTTCATTTAACAAAATCGTATTGAGGGCCTCTATCTTGCTCTCCTCAGTCTAAAATACCATCATTTCCCTCGTAGACCACCAGGATGGTTTGTCTATTTACACCCTTGTAGCTTTCTAGCTCATTCTCTCATACATGCTAGATGATCTTTTTAAATTTCAAAATATCAAGGTTTGACTACACTTGCTTCATGTATCTACATCCCCAACCCCCCACCATGTTATTAATGTATTGCATTAAAATAACACTTTGGAGTATCTTAATGCAAATCCCAGATACCATAATTTCACATCTGCATATTTTAGCATGAATTTCTAAAGAATATGGATTTTTTTTAACATAAGTATAATGCTGTTATCCCTCCTATATAATCAACCACCTAATACCTAGGTGATTAATTCAGCTTTTCCCATTGGTTTAAGAAATGCTACAATTGGTTTGTTTGAATCAAGAGATCTACAAGGGCTCCAAATTACCTTGTGTTAGTATTTCCTAGGTCTCTAGCTGTTGAATACTCTCTCCTTTTATTTATTTTTCCATATTCTTGACTTATTGATGACAACTAATCAGTTGTCGCATAGACTGTCTTAGAAACAAGGAGGCTCTCTTTGTCTCTTTTTGCTTTCACATGGTTGTATTTAACTCCTTCCTCTACAGTCTATCTTTGTAAAATTTAAGTTGACTCTGGAAGTTTGAATAATTTCTAATTCAATTTTTTAGCAAAAATCCTTCTTTTGGAGCCTCTGTTTCTTTCGTACTTAAACCACATCATTGTCAGGGTTGATTGTGGGTACAGGAAAGGGCCACATGCATGGTGAAGGCCCCACACATTTCGTCTAGCAGTTCTGTCCATTGATGATTGCTATCTGAGTGAGTTATTTCATTTGGGGGTTATAAAATAGTGTTTTTATAATTCTCCCACTTCATCTACACTTAATAGTGGAAATTCTTCTATAAAGAACTTTTTTTCATCAAATAGGGTCTGTTTGATTACCCTGAAATATAAGTTCATACAAGAAAAGCAAAATCAATGCCTGAATATTTTCCCTTAATTCCTGGTTTTCAGAGTAAGGTGTTAGCATCATCTTTTTTAAAGAATTAAACTGGGTCATATCTATCCTTTCCTTGCTTAAAGCCCTTCAAAGATCTCCCTTGTCCCTCAGATCATGGTTAAGATGAATACATGGCCCGTGCCCGTCCATCCTGCCTCCTCTTTCCCTGCATGTAGCCACGTGGGTTCCTTGCAGTTCTCCAAACCCCTCAAACGCCTGCTGCCTTCAGGTCGTCACATATGCTGTTCCTTCTGGCTGGATCCTCCCCTCTCTACCCCTGGTTCCTTTCAACTACCAGGTTCTGGCTTAAATGCCACTTTACAGAGAGGTCTTTGCTGGTTTCCCAACTAAAGTAGGTTTCTCCACCAATATTGTCTAATCCAGGCCCTAATCTTTTTTGCCATAGTATTTATCTACTTAAAATTTTTTTTGTTAAAGTTTCTATTTTTTGTCTCCCCATCTAGATGGCAGGCTCCAGGAATAATACTGCTTTTGTTCACAGCTCACATTGCAATGTCTGCTACATTGCAGGCCAACAGAAGGCTTAGGGACTCGAATGGTGAAATGGACATAGTTTATTGCTTCCTGCCTGGGCCTTCAGGCGAATGGGGGATTCTGACAAACAGGTAATTCCAGTACATTGTGATGAGCACAGTGATAGGGAGGCACAGGGTAGTAAGTGGCTGCCCATTGGGGGCATACCTGATGTGGGTTTGGGGTATCATAGAAGGCTTCCTGGGGATGGTGAAGTACAAGCTGTGCCCTGCAGGGTAAATAGGAGTTGGGTAGATAAAGACTCTTAAGAAATAGTAAGTGCAAAGGTGAGCAAGAGAATGGACAGGACCTTTCCTTTAGTTAGGTGCCAGCATCATTCAGTGGGAAGGAGGGAATCCAGCTCGCTAGGAGATGGTATCACTCAGAAAAGTAAAGATCCTCAGAGGAGAAATAGGGTTGAGGGAAGAATAAAGAGTCCAGCTTAGAACATTTCAAATTTAAGGTGACCCTGTGACATCCAAATCAAGGCAGTTGAACACATAGATCTGAGAGTCATGTGAGCTGAAATCTAGATCAAGGAGAAAGAAGTGCTCAGATTGTAATAAAAGCAATGGAAGTGGATGGAGTAAGTCAGAGCAGATTTCAAAGCTTACAGTGCATACCCAGGATCCACATGACAGCCTGTGAAGGGAGCAAGGACAGATGTTATCAACCCCTTTTACAGATGGGAAACTTGAACTTCCGTAACATCAAAAGATGTTATCCTATAAATGATAGCTTGTAACTGATACAACTGTTGCCCTTTGTCTTTTTATTCTTCCAATTTATAACATTCATCTTGATGGATACCAACAAGAAATAGTCTTATACTTTCTAGCTAGCATTTTTCATTCTTATGTTCCTTACTCTTTTTTATTGTGACAATAAAAACACAAAACATAAAATACCATCTAAATCATTTTTTAAGTGCACAGTCTCTTTGAGACCCTGCTTTCAATTCTTTTGGATACATAACCAGAAATGAAATTGTTGGATCCTATTGTAATTATATTTTTAATTTTTTGAGAAACCTCCATACTGTTTTCCATAGTGGCTGAACCATTTTGCATTCCCACAGACAGTTCACAAGGGTTCTCTTTTCTCCACATCCTCACTGACATTTGTTGTTTTCTGGTTTTTTGATATAGCCATCCTAATGGGTGTCAGGTAGTATCTTCATTGTAGTTACTCTTTATTCTTACCTGCTTACTTTGTTTGAGTATTTTTTCTTGCACACAGAAATACTATAATAGAAATTGTGGACAAAGTGTTAGATCACCCAGATGGAGAATAATTGACCATTTGATTTCATAAGCAATTTAGGTTTGCTGAAAACAGTACCATATGATGCAGAGCAATATTTATCTTTGTGAACACCTTCGTAACTATGGACTACTTTTCTTCTGCAGATTGTCAGTAATAATACTTCCTTATAGGTTTCAAAAAATTAAATACGATTTGTATAAAGCATTCCCCATAGCTTCTGGCCAATGAGGAGTCTTCAGTGAAGAATAGTTATCATTACTGATTGAATTTCATGGCCTCTATGCATTCCCTTCTTTCACCAGACCAGTAATTCTGTCACGATCAGGAATGTGGCCAATTTTGGATGACCTTGCTGTTGGTGAATCCCTACCAGCCCCTAGTGATGACTGCATTATTTTGTCAGACAGCTTACTTAATAATGTATGCTAGCATTTTGTTTTCCCTTTCCAAAATGAGACATTTGCACATCTCTAATCTTCAGACACATCTTTCCTGGTTGATTCAGCCAAAGTACATTAGTCAAATATTTACATCCCTGATACAATCTTTCCAAGACATCCTCAAAACTTTTGGCTAGTTCATTCATAAATAAATAACACTGTGAGGTCACTTTTGTTTTTTGAAGCTGATCCAGTAACTCCTTACCTCGTCAGCTGAGACATAACATCACCATTTTAGAAATACTTAAGATCTCAGATTCTAACTGGAGTGAACTCTTTCCTTCATATGCAAACAACAGTGAACTTGGCTCAAAAAAGTATAAAAATCAATGAGAAAGATTTAAAGGAGCATTTAATGAGATAATGTCTAGAATGCAGTTTGAGCCCCTGGAAAGAAATGTTTTTATATCCACAAAGCATTTTTACCACTATGTTTACTCATGAGCCATAAATACAGTTGAACTGTTCTGTGAAATCTGTGCCTGGAAGTAGGGGAAAAGGGAGAGTCAGTATTTTGTCTTTATATATCATACACATTTGTTCATATCTATTTGAATATTTGTTTACAATCACTGTTAAGAGTACAAAACGTTTCTTAAAGACATTTGACTAGTCTCGGGTTAAAGGAAAATGATTTCTGGCAATTGCCTTCATTGCTATCGTTGGAACTCAGAACTTTCCTATTGTTTTAAAATTGGACTGTCATATTTAGGTTGGCTTTAAGCTATTTCAGGAATTCTGAAGAGTTTTTTATTTGTACCTTCACCTGTCTCTTTATTGACTTTGTGATTTATTGAAAGGACGCTGGGTTGCTTTATACCATTCATTCTCCTATCTAGGACACTGTCTCTAAGTTACAGATAAATCCAGAAAAACTAAACAATATACTTCCTAAATTCAAAATAACCCTGCTTGGCTGTCCTCACATTTGCCACAAAATGGAACAAAGACCATAAAGAATATTACAATAGCACTAGTATAATATGGAAAGTTCTAATTCTTTATTCTGTTCATATAAATAGAAAAGATGGAAAGGTTGAACAAGTCATTTAATTGTGAGAACCCATATTCTAGAACAGTGTTTCTCAAATTTTAATGAGGATACCAATCACCTGGTTGGGTTTAGGATGAAGTTATAGTGTGGGTTAGAGTTAGGATTTGGGTTTAGGCTGAGGGTTAGTGGTTACGGTTTTGTGTGGGCGAGGGCGAGGGTGAGGGTTAGGGGCTAGGCTTATGGTTAGGGTTAGCATTCGGCGTTGGGTGAGGATATGGTTATGGTAAGAGTTAGGTTTAGGATCCAGTGTTAGGGCTTGGGTTCAGCTGAGGTTTTGAGTTACAGTTAGGTATGGGTGAAGGTGACGATGACTGTGAGGGTTTAGGTCAAGGTGTCAGCATTAGGATTCAGTGTAGGGTTACGGTGAGAGTTAGGGTTCGATTTCAGTTTGAGGGTTAGGGTTATGTTTAGGATTTGGGTCATGGTTAGGTATGGGTGAAGCGGAGTATGAGGATGTGGTGTTAGGGTGAGGGGCCAGGGTTAGGATTAGGGTTAGGTTTTGGGTTAGATGTACTGGGAGAATAGGGTTATGGTTAGAGTTACGGTTTGGGTTTAATGTTAGGGTAAGGGTGAGATTGTGGTTTAGGATTATGTTGAGGTGGGGGTGATGGTGAGGGTGAGGGTGAGGGCGTGGGGTACAGTAGGGTTAGGGTTAAGTGTTGGGTTAGGTTTAGGATGAAGTTATGGTGTGGGTTAGAGTTAGGATTTGGGTTTAGGGTGAGGGTTAGCATGAGAGTTAGGTTAACAGTTACAGTTCTGTGTGGGTGAGGATGAGGGTGAGAATTTGGCGCTAGACTAATGGTTAGGATTAGGGTTAGGGTTAATATTAGGCATTGGGTGAGGATATGGTTATGGCAAGATTTAAGTTTCGGATCCAGTATTAGGGCTTGGGCTCGGCTTAGGTTTTGGGTTACAGTTAGGTATGGGTGATGGTGATGGTGAGGGGCCAGGGATAGGGTTAGGTTTAGGTGTACAGGGAGGATAGTGTCACAGTTACAGTTAGGAAAAAAGAAGAAAAGAGCCCCAATAAAAGGTACCTGCTTTGCAATCATTTTTACAGTTTTCTGAATCTACTCTTAATCTTTCATATCTGTGTAGTCCTACATACATTCAGTGTACATAGACACATTTAAAACCTGTTGATTTTTCTCCGTATTATAAATACCTTAAACATTTTCTACGATTGTTTTGGAAGACTCGGTCTTGCATCTCTCTTCCTGTTGTCTCTTGCTCTCACATGATAACCATGCTCACGTTGAGCATTGCATTTCTGGTCACCAGATGTGAGATGGTTTCTCCCACACCAGGCGATTGTCCACAACACCAGCAAGTGTCCTACAATTTAACTCAATTCTGACACTACTTGGAGATGGTGTCAGACCCCCAGGTTAAGGGCTCGGTCTTGCAAGACCGCTCCCACTTCAGATGCCAGTCTCAAGTCATAGGTCCCCAGATTACCCACAGTTCTGTCCAGATTGGCTACATTGGAGGAACCCTCTCTTTAGGTTAGATTCAGTTGCTAGAGCAATTCAGAGACCTCAAGGAAATGCTTCCTTCAGTTCACCAGTTTATTAAAGGGCATGAGAAAGGCTACAGATGAGCAGCCCTATGCAGAGATACACAGGGCGAGTCGGGGAGGGCCTCAAGCACAGGCACGTCTGTCCTGTAGAATTGGGGTCCGTCACTCTCCTGATGCGGATGTGTTCATCTGCCTGGAAGATCCCTGAAACCTGCACTTTTCAGATTTTTATAAATGCTTCCTCGCTTAGACATGATCGATCATTAACTCCATTTTCATCCTCTCTCCCGTCTCTGGAGGGTGGGGGTCAGAGCTGAAAATCACAAGCTGCTAAGCAAGGCTTGGTCTTCCTGGTGACAGACACCATCCAGGAGCCACCCAGAGTCACCTCATCAGAACAGAAAATGCTCCTAGTGCTCTCATCACTTAGTAACTGACCAGAGTTTACAGAAGCACGGTATGAGGGGTGAGGTCAAGACAAATATTAAAGCCAGAGATGCTCCTGGTCCTCTTATCACTTGGGGAATTGTGGTGGTTTTAGGAGCTCTGTGCCAGGAACCTGGGCAGAGACCAATATATGCACATATATGCACACTTTTTTACACTGTATCTTAAGCATTCTCCACATTTTAGTGGATATATCAGACTTCATCCAACCACTCCTTTTTGTTGACAATTCAGTAATACGTAGGTTTATAAAATATTGTGAAGTTTCTTCAAGATTGGGATAGTTTACAGTGTTTTGGAAATTTCCCCGACATACTGCCCCAGTAGTGGTGTTGATGGGGCATATTTTCAGAGATGTCTCGTATATGTTAGGTGATTGGGTAAACTGAACACAATTATAACTGCTGGCACATATTGACAATTACTTTTCGAAGAGACTGAAGCATTTTCATGTCACCAGCAGAGTGTGATGGCAACAGTTTTATACTCAAATGTCACTTCTAATGTGTCTTTCTCTGATGTCCTAAAGTGGCCCACTGCCATCTCAGGTTCTCCACCTCACGTCACGCTGTTTTGTGTCTTCCATGAACTGAAGACTGTCTTAAAATTCTCTTACTTGCTGAGTGATCATCCATGTTGTCACTCCCCTTCCAGAGCCTAAGCTCCATAGTGGCAACCAGCTCATCTGTTGCTGTCTGCCGTGCTGTGGACACTCACGGGATACTTAGTGAGTGAATCCGTTTTGACAAATGAATAGAGGAAAAAAAAATTCTTGTATCTCTTCATTTGCCTTTAAAGGAATTTCTAACCTCATTAGTAATTTATTATTAGTCATCTGTTCCCTTTTGTGAATTGTTTCTTTAATTGCAAATGTAAACGTGGCACATGTATCATAGGATATGTAGGCTCACTGGAGTGTAACTCAGGCTGTGGACTTCAAGTATCTTCCTGAAATACACGTGCCTGTGTACGCTGAAGGTACTCAGATCAGCCAATGGGATTAGGGATTTTAAGGGCATGGATGGATGCAGTGGAAATGGAGTAAGAAACACTGTGCATTAAAATGACCTTGAAAACAGAAGGTGGCTTATCAAACGCTAGGGGGAGGAAGGGCAGGAGGCTTTGTTTCTCAGGAGTCTTTTGGCAATGTGTAGCGATACTTTTGCTTGAGAGGTGGAGCGTGCTAGGCCATCTATTAGGTAGCAGCCAGGGCAGCCCATTCCCCAACACAGAGACCCCAGTCTAGAATGGGACACAGGCATCAGTATTGTTTAAAAGCTTCTCAGACAATTCAGATAATGTGCATCCATGATTAAGAACCATTGGAATTTTGGAGAATTGGTTCTCAAGTATACATTAGCTGAAGGGTCCTATTAAAATCCTTTGGGAGCGTTTAAAAATATGGATTTTACTCCCTGATTACCACTCTCCCTGCTCCCACCCTCTTAACCACCAGGTTTCAGGCAGAACAGGAGAATCTACAGTTTCCAAGAACTGTCCAGCTGAGTCTACTGAACCTCTAGAGTTGGAGCCACAGGTGAGCTCTGTGATCGTCATGTTAGGTGGGAGGGGAGATCAGTTGCTCCAAGGCGCATGCTTCTAGGAGAGTCCCTACTGCAGGGGAGTTACAGGCCCAGTGCTTTAGGTCACAGCTGTGGAGGCACCCATGGATTCAAAGTGCTGGTGACTGCTGTGGCCTGTGTATTTCATGGCTGCAAGCCTGCTTGCCTGGGTGGCATCAGAGAATAGAGACAGGACGAATTGAGAGCAAATTACTTGTCTGCAATGTCCAGCCCACCCTGCCATGAAGCAGTGGGCCTCTGGTTGTTTCTCTGTCTGCATTGGACATGCTAAAACCAGAAACTTCTAAAAGTAGATGAAAGGTAAGATCACCCTGGAACTACCTTGTTCCAATTGACCCCATCACTCAGACTAGGCTCCCAACAAGGGAGCCACTCCTTTGCCTGGCCCCTGCCCTTGGCTGCATCTCCCATGTATTCTGTCCGTATTGTGGGCCATAGTTAAAGGCAGCTTTCAAATATGACATCAGGCTTCCGGACACCCCACAGAGTTTTTGGTTGCGCTGTTCTTGGCATGTTATCTGGGTGATCCAGGTGCTGGAGCTCACTCATAATATATACGCAAAGGTACCTTCCTTCCACCTTCAAAATCCCTGGAGCTGGGAAGATTTAAGTAGAAGTCGTCTGTCTGCTATGCCTCCTACCCAAGGTTTGAGGTGAAGAAGTGGCACTTTGATACAGGCTTATTGTGGTTCACTGATCCTATTAACATTATATCAGGAAAATCAATGCTTCAGTCTTGCAGGAGACATGTAAATAAAGCGATAAAAAATAAACCAAGGCCAATTGTTTCCTGATGAAAGAAAGAGAGGTGAATTAAGACAATTTATGATCAGCAGCAGAGGGATATTTCTGAGCTCACCAGGATTTGGAAGGAATAGAAATGGGGTCTGTTTGGCAACAGTGGTGCCAACTGCTTAGCCTACTTGGAAGTCGTCCACACCCAATGTGTGTGCGGTCTGCTAGTTCTAATGGTGCTGCTTGGTCATTGTGCTTTGATCTGATTGGAACCAACATTGTTTACTCAGTTTTCCCATAAGTTTTATGAAATAAAGTTTTGCCTCAACTGACTTACTTAGTTGATAAGAGGAGGTGCTACTAATCATAGTAGGGACAGTAACAAAATACTGTTGGAATCTCCTACGTGCCTACCCATTTATACAGCAATACTTTTCTGTGAGTACCTACTTTGCATCAGGTATTATTCTAGGTCCTTTAGTACAGCATGACCAGGACAGACAATTCCCTGCCTTCTTAGAACGTACCCGTTAATTTGGGGGACAGAAGGTAGACAAATGTAATATGATGTCAAATAATGATGACTATAATGAAGAATAAAGTTGAGTAAAAGGACAGCAAGTGAATAGGATACAGTTTATGTGGGGAGGTCAGGGTAAGGCTGAGATGGTGTCTAAGCAGAGCCCTGGATCAAGGGAAGGACAGAGTCACAAAACATTCCCAGTAATGATCTCATTTGGGAGGACACCAAATATATTGGAAAAAGCCTGCTCTTTGGAAGCAGGAATCCTGGGATTCTGAACCTGGCTGAGCTTTTGATTAGCTGTGTGATTTTTGGAAGCTAAGCACTCTCTCTGTGTGCTCTGATTTCTCCAGGCAGAAAACAGAAATGTCCTGGCGTATCTTAGGATGGTTTTGGGGCTTGAGTGGATGGGGGAGGCCCTTGGTGAATGTTAGTTTCCTTCTCCCTCAATCCTGGGGATACTGGGAGATAGACTGGCAGATACTCAACCTAACTCATGTCTTTAGAAGGGCCACTGTGTGTTCATTCAGGTGGTCAGCATGTGTTTGAGCATCTGCTGTGTACTTGGCTCTCTCAGGAGTACTGCAGCAAAGAAGGCCAGCACAGTATCTGACCCTACGTGTCTCTTTAGTAGCCCATGTTCTGTGGCAGCTCAGTGTGTTAGACTTGTGCCCACAGCCTGGACATGACTGCGCACAAATGTCAGGTCCTTCCACTGAACAGCAGTATGAGCCTGGCAAGTAGCTTACCTTCTTTAGGCTTCTATTTCCTCATCTGTAAAATAGGGTAGTAATAATAATGTTGGCCTGCTACGGTGGTGAGGATAATAAAGTGAGTTACTACCTGAAAAATACTTAGAATGGTGTCTCACACATGATAAAACTAGGAGAGAGTTTCACAATTAAACATAAATAAAATTCCATGTGAACAGTGCTGTTGAGGAGGCATGCTGACCTTCCAGCCACTGTTGAATGCTACCTCTGTCATCTCAGTCTTCTCAGCAGTTCATTTTATAGATGAGGAAGGGAGATGCAGATATATACAAGAACTCATCCAAGGAGTGCCACTTCTTCACTTTGCCCCAAAGTAACATGCCCGCTTAGTGGGGGAGCTGGAAGTTTAAACTAAGTTTGACTCTGGAATCTCCTCCCCACCCCCTTTTTTTTTGTAGTGGTTATTTTATTTATTAAGCATGTTATACTTTATTTATTTTTTAATTGAAATATAGTTGATATATAATATATTCATTTATTATATTGGTAGAACATAGTAATTGAACAATTATGTACATTAGTAACGCTCACCACCAAA